>BSBK01012124.1:137500-217500 GCA_027943335.1 Chamaecyparis obtusa | reverse complement strand
ATGACTTATGGTTTTCAGAAGTTGGGCCACCTAAAATGGCAGAAAATAATTTTCTTCAAAATTTCTGTTCGGGTTTCAAAGGTTATCTTGAGCCGACTATGATGTAATAAAATGTAAAATAAAATAATTCTAAGTTTGGTCAGCCTTATTGGCTAAAATTCTGGAACCTTCCCAAGCAGTGGAAAAATTGCCTATATAAAGAAGGATGTATTATTGTCTTAGGCAGTTCAGAATAGTTCTAGGTAGTAGATCTGGGTATTGATTCGAGGCTTTGTCCTATAGAATATTGTAAGGGAATGCCCATGTGGCTTTGCATATTGTAATTCTGAAAGTTTGTAATTCCACATTTGTGGAGATAATAAGAAGCAAATTTTCTGTTCTTGCATATTATTGTTGTTGTTTCTCTATTTCTGTTATATGTTTGTGGTATTAAGGGGAGCACCCTTCATCAAGTGGTATCAGAGTAGGAGTTCTTGAGTGTGTAAATAGATCGCTGACTGTGACGCAGTTTGCACCAGGACCATGGTTAGGGTTTCAGCGCGCATCGCAAAAATGCCTCCACGAAGGGAACATGGCGGAAGAGCTGGTGTTGTAACACCTGAGGTTAGGGCACTACAAAGACAAGTGCGAGCATTGCAAGAAGAGATTCGTAGAGGAATGAATCTTAAAGTCAGAGATGAAAGCGAGGATGAAGCTGAAGAAAAATATCAAGAAGGAGAAGTTGAAATTATGAACCAAGAGGAAGAAAGACTTTTTCGGGCCATTTCTAAGATTGGGAAAAGACCTAAGATTGAGGTTCCTACATTTTCTAGAAATCTTAACCCAGAAGAACTGATCGACTGGATCAATGAGTGTGAGGAATATTTTGAGTATGAAGATGTTGAGGATCCTGATAGGGTCAAATTTGTGAATGCCAGACTGAAAGGTCATGCGAAGATATGGTGGCAAGAGATTTAGTTGGAGTGAAATAGAAGGGGAAAGGAGAAAATCATGAGATGGGATCAGATGGTGGATAAATTGAAGTGACAGTTCATTCCTGTTGATTATGAGCTTGACCTACTGAAGAAAATGCACAGTTTGAAGCAAGCGGGAAGATCTTTTCAGGAGTATACAGAGGATTTCTATCGACTTCTCATCAGAACAAGTCATGCAGAAGCTGATAAGGAGAAAGTTGCTCGATACCTTAATAGGTTAAGGCCAAGCATTCAGGAGGAGCTAAATCTGGTTTGAATGAATAGTATTGAAGAAGCATACCAGTTTGCCCTAAAAGTAGAGGAAAAGCTGAACAAGAAGTTTGAGAGCAGAAAAAATGGAAGAGGTCACGGTGGACGATCTAGTGCATGGTCATATGGTGGCCAAAATGAAGATCTGAAAAAGAAGGATGAGGCTAGTAGAAGTCAGAATCAGTGAGGAAATAATTCCAATCACTTCCAAGATCAGAATAATAGAGATCAGAGAGGAAGAGCAAGAGGATAAGGATCTGGAAGAGGTGGCTTCCGTGGAACATGTTTTCACTGTGGAGAAGAAGGTCATAGGGCATTTGAATGTCCTCAATGCCAAGGCAAAAGAGACAGAAGAAATGAAGGCCAGGCCAGAGTTGCACATGTAGATGAAGATGCCAGATCATCAAATTTTGAAGATGCTGAAAGAGGAGAAACATTGATTAACAGAAGAGTCCTGTTGAGTGGTGAGAATGAACCTGAGCAAAGAAGGAGCCTATTTTGCACTAGGTGCAATTCTGAAAGTAAATGTTGTGATGTGATTATTGTTAGTGGAAGCACTGACAATTTGGTGTCAGAAGAGATGGTGACAAAGTTGAAGCTCAAGAGATAGAAACACCCACATCCATATCAGATTGCCTGGGTACAGGATGACCACAAGGTCATGGTCAATGAACAATGCCTGGTGAAGTTCAAGATTGGCGAATACCAAGATGAGGTATTGTGTGATATCATATCTATGGATGCATGTCATATGTTGTTGGGTAGACCATGGCAGTTTGACAGATGTGTTGTACATGATGGTCATGCAAATACCTATTCCCTGAAAAAGGATGGAATGCAACATAAGCTAAAACCATTGAAGGAGACTGAAGAAAAGGTATGTGGTAATGCAAGGATAACTTTTGTTGATGGAAGAAATTTCCTAGATGGTATGAGGTATGAGCATATATGTTTTGCTTTAATTCTAAAAGCTGGTAAAGAGGAAGTAGAAGATGTTCCTGTAGAAGTTGTAGATTTGTTGAATGAGTTTCAAGATATTGTATCCGATAACATGCCTAATGGATTACCACCAATCAAGAAGATCAGTCATCAGATGGACTTGATCCCAGGAGTGAGTTTGCCGAATAAGGCAGCACATAGAATGACACTTGCAGAAAGTGAGGAGTTGAATAGACAAGTACATGAACTATTATAGAAAGGATTGATCTGTGAGAGTCTGAGTCCCTGTGCTATACCAGCGGTATTAGCACCAAAGAAGAATGGAGAATGGAGGATGTGTACAGATTCTAGGGCAATAAACAAGATCACAATCAAGTACAGGTTTCCATTGCCACGAATGGATGATATTATGGACTGTTTGAGTGGAGCTGTGTATTTCTCAAAAATAGATCTGAAGAGTGGATATCATCAGATTCAGATCAGAGAAGGAGATGAATGGAAGACTTCCTTTAAGACAAAGGAAGGACTGTATGAGTGGTTAGTCATGCCTTTTGGGCTAACCAATGCACCGAGCACTTTCATGCAGCTCATGAACGAGGTCCTGAAAGAATTTTTTTGTAAGTTTGTCATTGTTTACCTAGATGATATTTTGATTTTTGGCAAGACATTGGAGGAACATATGATGCATATTCGTATGGTGTTTGAGAAGTTGAGAGATGAGAAATTGTTGATTAATTTGAAGAAGTGCAGTTTTGTGAAGAAAGAGTTAGTGTATTTGGGATTTGTAGTTTCAGTAGAAGGTCTAAAAATGGACCCAGAGAAGGTACAGGCTATCCTTGAATGGCCTACTCCAAGGAGTGCTACTGAGGTAAGATCTTTTCATGGTTTAGCTAGCTTTTATAGAAATTTTATCAAAAATTTTAGCAGTATGTGTGGACCCTTGACTGAAACAATGAGAGGGGATAGAAAAGAGTTTAAGTGGACTAATGGGGCAGAAAAGAGTTTTCAATTGTTGAAACAAAAAGTTATAGAACAACTTGTTTTAGCACTTCCAGATTTTAATAAGGTGTTTCAATTAGATTGTGATGCTAGTGGTACTGTAATAGGAGCTGTTATGAGCCAAGAAGGTAAACCTGTTGCTTATTTCAGTGAGAAGTTAAATGATGCCAAGAGGAAATATTTTGTTTATGATCAAGAATTTTATGCTATAGTTCAGGCATTAAAGAAGTGGAGACATTATCTACTTCCTAAGGAGTTTGTTTTGTATACTGATCATCAAGCTTTGTAATATTTGAATAGTCAAAGAAAGTTGAGTCAGAGGCATTTGAAATGGGTTGAGTTTTTGCAAAGTTATACATTTATTTTGAAACACAGGAGTGGAAAGTCTAATAGGGTTGCAGATGCTCTTAGCAGAAGGCAACTATTGCTGACAGAAATGCAGATTGAAGTGGTTGGGTTCAAGGAACTCAAGAATTTATATCTAGAGGATCCTGATTTTGGTGAAGCTTGGAAAGCTTGTACAGAACCTGTTACTCTAGACAGGATGAAATGGTTGGATTTCATCATCCAGGATGATATGCTATTCAGAGGGAGTCATTTGTGCATTCCACGAAGTTCTATGAGGGAGCACCTCATCAAGGAGAAGCATAGCGGAGGATTGGCTGGACATTTTGGTCATGATAAAACCCTTGGTTTGGTTAGTGAGAATTATTATTGGCCACAGTTGCAGCAAGATGTGAAGAAGTTTGTACAAAGTTACAGAGTATGTCAGATGGTGAAAGGAGTGAAGTAGAATACAGGGTTGTATCAGCCATTGCCTATACCAGAGAGGCCTTGGGAGGATATCAGTATGGACTTTGTTCTTGGTTTACCAAGGACACAGCGGGGACATGATTCAATTTTTGTAGTAGTTGACAGATTTTCAAAGATGGCACATTTCATTCCCTGCAAGAAGACTAATGATGTTGTTCATGTAGCAGAATTGTTTTTCAGAGAAGTGGTGAGACTACACGGTTTACCAAAAACCATAGTTTCAGATCGAGATACTAAGTTTGTTGGATATTTCTGGCGGACATTGTGGAAGAAGTTGAAGACAGATTTGAAGTTCAGTTCATCACATCATCCACAGACTGATGGACAGACAGAGGTGGTGAATAGAAGTTTGGAAAATCTGCTGAGATGTTTAGTTGGGGATAAGCCAACAGGATGGGATTTGATTTTACCACAGGCAGAATTTGTATACAATAATTCTGTCAATAGGAGCACTGGTAAATCACCATTCCAAATTGTATATGGAAGTAGTCCAAGAAATGCATCTAAATTGAGAAAGATAGATAAAGGAGAAATAAGTAGTGCTGAGGCTGAAGATTTTGCAGAACATTTGAAGAACATCCATGAGGAGGTGAGGAAGCATATTGCCAAGATGAATGCATAGTATAAGGCTAAGGCAGATGAGAAAAGGAGGCATAAGGAATTTTAGGTTGGGGATGAAATCATGGTTCATTTGTGGAAGGAGTGATTTCTAGTTGGTACATATAACAAGCTGAAAATGAAGAAATTTGGACCATGTAAGATATTGAAGAAGCATGATTCAGGAAACGCATATGAGGTAGAATTACCTAGTGAGCTGAATATTTCACCAGTGTTTAACATTTTAGATTTGACAGAGTATCATGAAGGAGGTGTTGAAGATGAGGTTGCAGCAACACAGTGGAATATTCCAGCAACCAATTCAGATATCAAGGAGATTAAAGACATACTAGACAGTCATGTTGGCAGAAGCACAAGGAATAGGACATATGAAGAGTATTTGGTCAAATGGAAAGGATGACCTATAGAAGATTCATCATGGCTAACAAAGGAGGAGGTTAACTATCTTGGTTTTCCTCTGCACACCTGAGTCATGACAGGTTCACTTCTCAAATTACTCTGGGTGTCTGATGCAGGAGCATCCTGGGTGTAAGAGCAATCTTGCGTCAACCAAAAAAAATATTTCTATTTTTATATTCAATAAGGGCTATTTTGTGTAGAGCTACTATTTATGGAAAGTTACTATTTTTGGTAATTTTCATATGTGCTTAGAATGATCTGATTTCTTTCTTGGAGGTTCATTTTGGTCATATAAGTCTGCCAGTAAAGTTTCATTGCCAGATCAAGTGTATATTGGAAGATATTGAAGATTTTCGGTATTAGCAGCAGGGTACAGAAACTTTGAACTCAGTTTTGAAGGCTTTAGAGGCCCTGAATGAGGTCAAAAATTTGGGTGATGGGTGCTTTCACGAGTCAAGCCTGTAGAGCGCTTTGTGGCATTTCTGAAATGGGGTTATAATAGCCGATCGGGTCAACTGGTGATGACTTATGGTCTTCGGAAGTTGGGCCACCTGAAATGGCAGAAAATAATTTTATTCAAAAATTTTGTTCGGGTTTCAAAGGTTATCTTGAGCTGACTATGATGTAATAAAATGTAAAATAAAATAATTCTAAGTTTGGTCGGCCTTATTGGCTAAAATTCTGGAACCTTCCTAGGCGGTGGAAAAATTGCCTATATAAAGAAGGCTCTATTATTGTCTTAGGCAATTCAGAATAGTTCTGGGTAGTAGATCTGGGTATTGATTCGAGGTTTTTTCCTACAGAATATTGTAAGGGAATGCCCATGTGGCTTTGCATATTGTAATTCTAAAAGTTTGTAATTCCACATTTGTGGCAATAATAAGAAGCCAATTTTCTGTTCTTGCATATTATTGTTGTTGTTTCTCTATTTCTATTATGTGTTTGTGCTATTAAGGGGAGCACACTTCATCACCTTAGCCATTAAGATCTCCAAGTCTTCTATAGCTTGACCTTGAACTGGTTCTGAGCTCACAGAAAAGGGCTTGATCTGATCTCTATATGTGTCATTGTACATGTGTTCTCCATCATCAACAATGCCCCCAACATTAATGTTGACATTGAACAACTTGATTTGTTCAATAGTCAACCTGGAGTAAAACCTCTCTTAGCTCTCTAGTTCATCTTTGCAATTCACCCAATAATCTTCAATTTCGGGGATATGCCTAACCATAGTGCCAATCTATAGATGATTTTTGTCATAACTCACTAGATCAAATTGCTGCCTCAATACTTCATACATTTCTCGCTTATATCTGCTCTTGAACATCTTTGTCACATTCTTAGCATTTGATCTTGATGCATAGTTGTATACTCCAATGGTGATAGGGAGCTCATATCTTTTCTTCTTAATTCTTGCACTGATCAGGTTCACTTACAACATCTACCGAATCACTTCTATGAGCACAATCATATCATTGGGATACCTTGGTAGCTTCATGGTAAAATCATCAAAACCTGCAAGACGATGGTACGAGAAACTAGCAAATTGAATGAAGAAACTCCCAAATTGGGTGATGAATTCCATGGCCTCTGATAAGAATCTTCATTCTGGGCATCCTTGTAACTGTCTACACAACCTCATTGTAAATGAGTCATTAACTTTAATGAACTCAACATAGCTATTTTTTAATTTCAAATGAGGGAAGACTTCATAAATTTTCACATCATCTAAAAATTCTTCTAGCCTAGGGAATCCTTGCCATACTTGCAATGTAGCTAAAACATAGATCAAACATGAAGACATATAAAATTTGCTCTGGTACTTGGCAAGATTTAAGGCATTAGATAGATTTTCACTAAACACTTGAGCCTAGTCTATATAATGATGCTCAACACATATTACCTGGACCAAGAAAAAGTAGTGCTCTATGAAATTCAATGCATCACTTTCACCTTTTACCCTGTGAAGGAGCACCAGGATGTTGATGATTTCTACCTTTAGATCTGTCCCAAAAAGTATCTTTGGCACTTTTTCCATTATGCTTCTGGGCTTCCAAAACCAAGAGTTTATGATCTCTTTCCTCCACCTCATCTTCTTCTCATTATATTCTGATACTGTGACCGAGAAGGTCATGTTTGAAAATTCCACTCGCTCTGGCATACAGAGATAGTTTTGCATGGACTCTATGTCAATGGAGATGAGTATTATGTCATCTAGCAACAAATTCTATTTTGTATCTAGGTTGAATCTAGTTATACATTCCTGGATTAGTTCAGGAGCTTGTACTGCGACAGGAAATCCAGCGGCTTTGACTAAATCACTCCATTTGAGATTTTGTGTCATCAGGTGAAGATTTTCTTTTCTTAATCTTTTGTGTAGATTGTCCAGATTGTAGAATCTAAGGGATGTATCTATCAAATTGTTCCATTCGGATGTAATCCCATTTAACCCGTCAAAACCCATGAATCTAGTGGCCATAGTTTTTTATTCTACTTTTGATTTTCTATTAGGAAGCTTTGGGGTATGCTGGCAGATGATTTGTAAAATCATTGGGGAAAAAAGAAAATGAGGAAGATGTGAACAAAGGTAATTTTTGACTGATCACATGAGTCTTTTATAAACAGCTTATTTCCTTATAGTTACTTTCCATATCTCGTGCCACATGAGTGAGAGATTTTTAAAAACATCTGTTAGAATTCCAATGTTAAGATTTGAATTAAATGCATCTTATTAACAGTCTTAGGAAATCACTTTTACCCATTTGAAGTAGCTGTAACGGTAACTTTACTGATGCAATGAATTTTTACTTTCTACTTCTCTCAATGTGGGGCCTTTGTCAGAAAACTCACTTCAAAGGTAGAAACCTGACTGTGGAGAAGCTGGGAAGTGATTTTCTGAAAATACACAATTGACCCATTTCCTTAGCAATTTATTTTAGATACCAAAGCATGTTACCTTCATCATACCTGATTATTTGGTCTCCAAGATTTCTCATACTCATTTCTTCACAAGTTGTTGCTTCTCAAAAATTGACCTTCTCAGGTGATTTTCCAAGGGAGGAGAAGCTGAAAACTGATTCTCCAAGAAAATATTTTTCTCACTTTCTCCCATTCTAAGATTGTTTCATCTAATGCAGGGATTCAATCTTACCTCCTCAAAATCTCAATGCTTGGCTTTTGAGAACCTATGATACACTTTCGACTATTGTTAGGAAAACAACCTTTATAAGAGAAACTCTGCAAGCGGAGAAGTTTTCTATAGTCTCTTTGCCAAGCTACTTTTCTAGACCCAACTTGTTCTTAATTCAAGAATCTTGATCTATGGGCCTTGTTTGTGCACTTGATGATTCTTGTGTTCACATCCCGTGGAAAATTACCTTCATGGGTCAGAAACCTACTGAGGAGAAGGTGATTTTCAGTTTCTCAACAAAGGGGAAAAATGTTATTTGAAGCTTCATCCATATGAATATCATCAACAAAACTGAAAGAATAAAAGTTTTATCCAATTAGGAACTATAACTTACCCATTCCTAGGATGAAATTAAAAACCAACCCAGCTTAAAAGCATAAAGAAGCATGAGGGGGTTATTCGATAAAGATGCCTATCCTAGGGAAATTCTAGACTTAGACTTCAATTTATTATCCCAAAACTCATGACTCAATCTAAACACAAGGTACTCACTTTTTTTTTTAAAGCGTGAAGAACAAAAGTGGGGCAACAATGTATATGTATATGTATAATGGTTATATTCAACTGAAACTACAATGACATTAACAGTAAATATGTGAGGTCAGTAAAACCCAAAGTACAAACACCATCAAACTTTTAAATGAATTCTCCAAAGCTGAAAATATTGTGGAATTTAAAATGAATGAAGCTAAGAAAATTAATTAAAAATTTCTATAAAATGCACCATCAATAATTATCATGCAGAGAAAGGCGAAGCATGCATTTCATGTAGAGACCACTATAAGTCACAACTATACATAGACAAATGTCAATTCTATTATACCTCATTTTAAATGACAGGATCTTGAAA
Source organism: Chamaecyparis obtusa (assembly GCA_027943335.1). Classification (NCBI taxonomy): domain Eukaryota; kingdom Viridiplantae; phylum Streptophyta; class Pinopsida; order Cupressales; family Cupressaceae; genus Chamaecyparis; species Chamaecyparis obtusa. The sequence goes on along the minus strand of BSBK01012124.1, from coordinate 208,469 downwards.
TAAATATTTTTAAATAGTTTTATCCATCATAGAAAAATTTCAAGAGTATATTCTCAGTATATAGAGTATACAAATCAATATACTCAAGCCTAGTTACACACAAAATAATCACTAAAGATAGTAGAAAGTTGACATCAGTGGAAATCATACCAGCTCAATCATGATATAACTCCTCAATTACTCAAACAACTCATTATAATCAATTATGCAAGTGTATCCCCCTTTGTCAAAGATGGAAACATGCAAATGAAAAAAAGAAATAAAATTAGCATACCATAAAATCTACCCCTTTTACATCAATGATAAAGGCCAAAGATGTAAACGAGTTACTCATTATTCTCAAATCCCACTAAGATATAAAAATCAGCTCACAATAGTACATAGCTCCCTCTAAGAGGTATCCAACATTATTATTCTAGATAGAGAAATATGTATGAAGTTTAATAGACTAATGCACATCTAAATGCATATAGTTTTGATAAGGATGAGGAATCACCTTCTAAGTTCCTTGGTAGAGATGTCACCAATGTGTTCCTTTACATGCACATAATCAAGATTCACTTTATTTTCTAAAATATTTTCTCTTAGAAAGAGATACTAGATTGAAAATCATTTTTTTTAATTCAGCACTAAATTTTTTGAATTATTTATAACACTAGTATTGTCAAATAAAATATAAATGGGTTCATCAAACATTATTCTAATGTATTTCAAAGTTTGTTTCATCCATAATATTTGAGTGCAACATGAAGTGGTAACAATTTAATTAGCATGAAAAGCCGATAGAGACATATAATTATAATTCTTACTAAGAAAGAAAGTGCCTCCACTTGTACTTTTTATTTCATCATCACATCCAACCCAATCAACATCTTATAAGATACCAAAGTAAATTCTAATTTTCTAGTGTACCACAATCCAAAATCTTTAAGTTCCCTTCAAATATCTAAAAATTCTTTTCACATCTACAACAAGAAATTCTTTGGGATCTTATTGAAGTCTAGCTACAAGAAAAATAACATATATGATATCTAGTAAGGTAGCATTCAAATATAACAATCCTTCAATCATTGATCTTTATTTACTTTCATTAGCCTTAGGAGATTCATCATCCTTACTTAGCTAATAGTTAGTAACCATAGGTGTGCATATCATTTTAGCATTTCCCATCCAAAAAAAATTCAACATTTTCTTTACATACTTTGATTATGTAATGCAAATCCTTTCATTTTTTTTATTAACTTGTAAGCCCAAAAAGAATACCATTTCCTCAATCATAATTATTTTGAACTCCTTTTGCATTTCCTAAGAAAATTTATTACACATACCATCATGTTTCCTACAAAGATTACATCATCCACATAAACAACTACAATCAAGATATATCATGTGTTTCATCTTTAAAGTAAAGATTACTATCAATAGTAATTTATTGAAATTTATTCCTCAAAAAATAGTTATTAATCCTTGTATGCAAAGATTTGGTAGTTTTATTGAGTACATATAGATCCTTTTTCAACTTCTAGACAATGTCTAAATCATGTGATATCATTAAGCCTTATATTTGTTCTATGTACACTTCTTTTAGTTCTTCATTCAAGAATGCAGATTTCACATACATTCAGTACACTTGGAATTCCTTATGTGTTGCAAAAGACAAGAACATTTTGATATATTTTATTCTTTCCATAGGAGCATAGGTCTCCTCAAAGTCAATTCCTTCCACTTTTTTGTATTCCTTGCATACAAGTCTTGCATTGTTCCTCACTATGTTATTGTTTTCATCTAGTTTATTTTAGAATACCATTTTTGTTCGTGTATAAGTTTCTAGTTTTATCCCTCCTAGGATGGGAAATTATTCCTCTTAAAGTGCGTATGGTTATTCCTTCAAGGTCAATGAGACAAGTATTTAATTTCCTAACAAGATCTTAAAATAAAAAATAGTGGAGCTATAACTTTCTCTAATCAATAAGTTCCTTTAATTTCTTACTTCTATTGACTAGTTAAGGAAATGGGTTTCTGGGGTAGGGGCACTCATCAAAAGCAAGGACAAGGAAGAATAAGAAATGTTTTGGAACCTTTGGGTTCATTCTATTATGTTTGTGTTTTTCTTTGTTATAAATCCTAATCCTTGTTTTGGCATGACCTTGTTTCGCAACTTTATAAGCCAACTTGGTTACATAGCCAACCTAGGACATTTTTTTTGTAGGTTTTCTTGTTAGTTTCTTTTTGGTGTTTCCATTCAAGATTTGGATGGGTATGTCATCTTCTAAAGCTTGATGTTTTCCTTTTGCAATCTTTGTTCCTATTTTGAGAAGTTGTTGTTCAACAACTTTTTTTAGTCTTCATGCAAGTAGTTGGAAAGTGAAGAGCTCCTTGAGAAAATGGAGGGATTATTTGGATTTTAAGGTCCCTTCAATGTTATAAGTATAAGTTATGAGAAGAAAAGAGTTGTGGAAGCTTAGATAGACTATAACATAGAAGATACTTTTTGAAATATCATAATTGTCTTGCAATTTTTTATAACAGAGATCTCTCTTGTGCATGTATGGATTGATCTAGATGTGAAACCAATGAAAATAGTTAGGAAATTTTTTTAGCTTTATTTTTAATCCACTCTAAGAATTTAGATTTCTATACTTTTTTAGAAAATTGAGTTTTAGTACAGACTGGTCCGTTAAAGCATAGTTAGCGAGGGTTGTTTTTTAAATGGATGTAGTTTGAATTTCCATTGTGGCTTTTCCTTGGCCTTTGGTGAAATTAAATATCTTTCAATGCACCTCAAGATGTTTCTTTCCATTCTTGTTTTCATGCGGGGAAGAGTGATAAAACTGATGCCCTAGGTGGACATCCTCATGTGGCCACCTAGAATTTGATTGGTTTATTTCTTTAACTTTTAAGGGGTATTGAGCTAGAAGGTCTATCTTTGGATTTGGATTTTTTTTCCTCCTTCTAACTCCTTCAAGTGATGATTTAAAGAAATGTATAAGACTAGGGGTAGTTCCTTTGTATCTAACAAAAAATCTGCAAGTTTAGATATCTTGGAATTGGAGTTGCAGTCTTCCATTGTGGGATTAGTAGGAGGTCCATTTTGGGTATTTAAATTTATATTTTTTTATTATTTTGTTTTTTGAAATGATGAATTAGAAATTGAAAACAATGTTCAATGGGCTACAAGGAATGTAAGGGATTTGTGAAGAAAGTCTATCCAACTATATTGGGGAAACAATATGAATGGTTTGACTATAATGTTTTGTCTATGTTAAGTTGATTTCCATGTTCCTTGAAGTTTCTCTCTCCTTATAGTGGATTTGGGTGTTCTAATCCCAAGGATCTCCTTCTAGATCACCTGCATGTAAATGGGCATAAGAAGAAGTTGACAATCAAAGAGTGGTTTGAAATAAATGTTTATGGTGTTCAAAATTATTTTTTGAAGCCCTAGAGTTAATTTTCCCTCTAGTGGTGTTCCAAAGTTTTAGACTCTACATCATTTTTGGTATCAGAGCTTTTGGCTACTTTTCTTGGAGAATAAATTTTGTTTATGTCAAATATAGAACCTTCTATTGGTAGCTGCAACATGGTGACTAATGTAGATCTTGCTAAGAAGGTGGAAGAACAAGAACAAGTGAATAGGGTGTTGAGAGAAAGGCTAGAGCATTTAGTAGATATGTTGGACCAAGTAGAGAAGATTTCCAAAAACAAAGAAGAAGGAAGACAAGGAATGAATGAAGATGAAGAAGAGGAAGGACCTAAAGAAGAACTAAATATACCTAGGGATAAAAAATATTTCTTGAAATCTTTGGAACCTTTGGGAGGTAAGATAGTGGAGTTACCCATGTTTGATGGGAAAATAAATGTTGAGGTTGTGATGTAGTTTGGATTGAAGCCATAGAGAATCATTTTGAATGTGAAGGGATCACTAGAGCACAAAAGGTAAGGTTAGAAAAGTCTAAGATGAAGGGAGTAACAGTAACTTGGTAAAAATTCATTCAAGAGGAAAGAGTCAAGGATGACAAGATAAAAATCACATCATGGAAGAGAATGGTTGCAATGGTAAAGGAGACATATATACTGGAAGACTATGAGGTTTAGTTACATCAAAAGAGGAAAAAACTATGCTAGAGAGAGATAAACATTAGCACCTATACAGAGGAATTCCATAAACTGAGCCTTAGATCAAGAATCAAACAACCTAAATGTGTCAAGGTAGAAAGGTACCTAAATAGTTTGAGGATGATTATTCAAGAGGAACTGCAATTGTTGAGTCCTAATACGGTGTCAGGTCATTACCAATTAGCTTTGAAAGTGGAAGAAAAGTTTAAGAGGAGACAAGATCAAAATAAAAGAGGTAGGGGAAGACAATCATTCAGAGGAAGAACTCAATCAAGGGGAAGAGGACCTAATTTAAACTCTCAAGGTGAAACAAGTCATGAACCAAACAAGAGTGATTATTTTAGAGGAAATTGTAGAGGGAGAAGGCCAAATTTTATAGGATGGTCACAAGGAATAGGTAATGGACCTATTAAATGATTTAGTTGCAATCAAGAAGGACACATGGATTATAAGTTCCCAGAGATTTGAGGGTCTAGCTCTCAATGAGAGAGGAGAGCACATTTGGTCAAAGAATCTGAGCCTCAAAATAATTATGATTCCTATGGGTGTCCAGAGCAAGGTGAAGAACTAATGTTGACAAGAACACTCCTACAAGAATCAATCACCAAGGGACCATCTCAAAGAAAGTCACTTTTTAGGACAAATTGTGAAGCTGGGGGAAAGGTATGTAAAGTCCTAATTGATTTTGGTTCAATAGAGAATTTTATTTCTCATGAAATGGTTGAAAAGTTTAAATTTAGAAGAGTTCCTCATCCTTGCCCATGCAAAGTCTCATGGCTTAATAAAGGACAAAAAACTCTTTTAGATGAGTAGTCATGGGTTCACCATGGTATTATGACCTAAAATCGCAACATGATGGAGTTAAAAACACCTATACCATAACTAAAGATGGTAAAGTGATTGAATTGTTACCACAGTGAGAGATCAATCAAGAAGAGCTTAAAGAAAAAGAGTTCAAGATAATGATGATGGGTAAGAATGAACTCTTAAAGGAAGTAGAAAGTGAGAATGGACCTTTATTTGGACTCCTACCTATGCTTAAAGACAAGGTGAAGTATTTCCCAAAGGAGATGAATGAGACAAAGAAATCTACAAACAATGACATTCCTGTTTTGAAACTGTATAGTGTGGAGAAAAAGAAACCAAAGCTAGATGAAGAAGTGGGCACCAATCTTGACAAATATCAAGGTATAGTTGCATATGATATGCCAAGGAGTCTAACACCAATGAGGGAGATAAGTCACTACATAGATTGCATACCAAGATCAATAATACCTAACAAGGAAGCCTACAAACTAAAACCACAATAGAATGAGGAGATGAGAAAGAAAATACAAGTGTTTCTTGAATCTGGTCTAATTGGAAAGAGCCAAATCCCATGTGAAATGCTTGATATTTTGGCACCAAAGAAAGAAGGAACCTGGATTCTTTGAATTGATTCTAGAGCCCTAAACAAGATCACAATAAGGTACATATTTTGAATGCCTAGAATAGAATATTTACTTGATTGTTTGGGGGTGCAAGATATTTTTCAAAAATTGATTTGAAGAGTGGGTATCATCAAATAAGGATTAGGCCTAGGGAAGAATGAAAGACAACTTTTAAAACCAATGACGGGATATATGAGTGGAAAGTGATTCCTTTTGGGTTATCTAATGCCCAAAGTACATTTATAAGGCTCATGAATGTGGTCCTTAAGGATTTCATAGGAACATTTTGTTGGAGATTTGCCAGCAGGCCAGTACTAACTATATGTTTGTCATTGATGACAACATATGGAAAGTAGCATGTGTGGAAGACTTATGTAGTAAGCTTTTGGTATATGTAGCATGGACATGATATCAACATGATATCATGGGTGTAGAGGTTAACTGTTAGTAGAGACAGTTATACAATAGCTTGTGTCAGCAGTGTTCCTAACAGAGTAACAGGAAGTGTTCTATGTATGGTTGTCCATACAGTTATCATGGAGCCTTGTGAGCTTGGATATATGTTGAAGACATATTAGTGATGTTACATTCATGGATGTAGATTTTTATGATCAGTAGAAGTGAAGTTATATAGTCGCTATTCACCAGTAGCAGTTTTCTATGTTTGTTCAGAAGACATGACAGAGATTATATTGGTTCTAGAGTTGCGCCTATCATTTTAGTATGCACCCTTGTATTTGATCTTAGATAATAGTTAGTGATGTTTAGTTAAGAGTGTGTGAAGTAATTTAGCTTGAGGAGAAAGATCTAGTTGTTTTGGTAGAGCCGATAGTGTGTAGCATGCATCTACAATTATCCTATTGTACAGGTCCCAGATTGTGTTGCATGTTTAGTAGAGCTGACTGAATTGTTAGTGGGGTTTGTTATGGTTTCTCTAATATTATTTCAAGATGGTTCTAACAAGCTGACTTGATTATATCATTTAGAGGAAAGATATTTATAGGTAGTCATTTGTGATTGCTTATGTGTGGTTCATGGTTGTTAATAAGAGTAGAGAAGAGTGTGAGAAGTGTTGAGCCATCAGAAAAAGATCTATGTAACCAAGTAAAGTATTTGTGCTATACATTGGAACTAATCCTGACTACAGGTTAAAGCACTGTTCACCAAGATCTAGATATAGTGTATATTTGTTAAACAGAAGGTTGTAGCCTTCACCCCTTTGAGAAGTGTTCTCTTGGACACTATGTCCTCTCCCTTAATAGGGACTATTGTAAAAGACTCCTAAGAGGGCCCAACTCTTGACCAAGTCTACTATACTAAATATATTGTATAGAAACTCCTAACAGGGTTAAGGATCTTCTAACAAGGATCATAATACACTAGTGCAGAATATTAGTGGGTGTCAATTCCCACCAGGGTTTTTACCTATTTGGGTTTCCCCATAACCAAAATATTGGTGTTGTATTCAAGTATTCTTTCATTTTGTTTATGCTTTATGTTTATGTATACTTAATTGGATAAAGAATTAAAACTTGTAGATAACTAATTCACCCCCCCCCCCCCCCCCTCTCAGTTATCTCTTGGGACTATTCTTAACAATTGGTATCAGAGCCAAGTGCCTCAGAGAGAAATTTTAATAGCTTCAAGTTGATTAGATGGCATTCTTTAGAAAAGAAATTCCTAAGTTTGATGAAGATAATTACCTTGATTGGAAGATCAACATGGTGACTCATTTGCAGTGCATTGCTTTTGAAGTTTTTGATGTAACTATCAAAGCAGTCAAGACCCCTAATTTAGAAGACCTTGCAAAGGATGATGCTACTAATAAGAAAAAGGAATTATTTCATTAGAATGCAATAGCCAAAGAAGCTCTTATCATCACCCTATCTGATAGTGAGTTTTCAGAAATAAAGAAGGTAGATACAACCCACAAAATATGGAAGTACCTAGAAGACATATTTGAAGGAGATAAAAAAGCAAAGGATGTGCGCAGAAAGATATGGAAGAAAAGATACAATGAATTAGAGATGTTGCTTGAAGAAAACATTAGAGATTATAATCAAAGGATCAATGGAGCAATTACTGGAGTCAAGAACAATGGTGGAGAGATCTCAGAAGAAGACATCATGGACAAATTGATGACTACTCTCACTCCTGAATATGAAAACAAGATCAAAATCCTTGATGAGACCATGTAGCTTACATAAAATTTCAAGAGAGAGACCTTGATCAGAAAAATCTCAGCCTTTGAGATTTCAAGATTGAAGACAGAACCTAAAAGTGAGACAACCTTCATAGTAGCAGTTCATGGTAAGAAATCTACAAACACTTCTGGTAATTTTGATGATGATGATGATGAAGATAAAACACTAGATGATTTCATTGCTATGATTTCCAAAAGAGAAAAGAAAGGAAAAGGAAAATATGAAGGTCAATTTCCATTTAAATGCTTTTCATGTAATAAGATTGGTCACTTTGCATCTAAATGTCCCCTAAGAGCTAGAAAGTTCAAAAATGACTACAAGCCTAAATTCTCTAAGGAATGTTACTATGCTGGAGATGGAGTTTCAAATGATGATTCAGTTGAAGAAGAAATTAGATTTGTTGCTATCATAGATAAAATGAAAAATAAAACAGATTGTGAAGATAAGAAAGAGAATCAAGAGCTAGCATTGATTTCACAAGCTAATATAAGGATAGACTAGATTATAGATAGTGGTTGTTCACATCACATGACAGGTGATAAAGGTAGGTTTGTTCATCTAGAAATATACAATGGTGGCATGGTTATATTTGGAGATAACACTCCTAAACCCGAAGTTGGTAGAGGAGCCATCACCTTGGATGGAAAGAATAGTACTGATGATGTTCTCTATGTATATGGTTTGAAACATAACCTTCTTAGTGTTGGATAGTTACTTGGAAAAGTTTATCAGTTGGAGTTCCAAGATGACAAATGCATCATTAACAACAAGGATGGTGTTATGATTGCATCAGGTTCAAAGACTAAAGGTAATGTTTTCCAACTCAACTCAAAAGAAAGTTTTTTTGTTGCTAAAGTTAATGACAGTTGGTTGTGGCATAAAAGACTATGTCATATCAATTTTGATAACATAGTAAAGATAAGCAATGTAAAGGTAGTAAGAGATCTACCTAGCATAGAAAAACTAGTTGATACTATATGCAGGGAATGTGTGATGGGAAAGCATGTGAGAAACTCATTCAGGACCAAGCACAATTCAGCGGAGAACAAGTTGGATCTAATTCATACAGACCTATGTGGTCCAACTCAAACAAGATCATACTATGGTGAAAGGTATTTTATTTTGTTTTTTGATTATTATACTAGGATGATGTGGGTTGAATTCTTAAAAGATAAGTCAGAAGCATTTGAGAAGTTCAAAATATTCAAAGCTAAGGTTGAAAATGAATATGGACTAAAGATAAAATGTTTGAGATCGGATAGAGGAGGAGAATTCACCTCTGACAGATTCTATGAGCACTACGAAGAAAATGGAATGAAGAGACAGTTGAGTGCACCTAGAACCCCTTAGTAGAATGGAATTACAGAAAGAAGGAATAGGATCATCCTTGATACAGCACGCACCATCATGATTGAAGGAAATGTTGCACACACCTATTGGAGAGATGCGGTCAATATAGCAGTCTACACCATCAATAGAATTCAATTGAGGCCTGGCACTAACAAAAAACCATATGAGCTATGGTTTGGTAATGTTCCCATAGTAAAATACTTCAAAATCTTTGCAAGAAAGTGCTACATCAAGAGGGATGAAGCAGTACGCAAGTTTGATGCAAGAAGTCATGAAGGTATTTTCCTTGGTTACTCTACTAAAAGTAAAGCTTATAGATGTTTCAATTTAAGATTGAAAAAGATCATTGAAAGTGCTCATGTTAAGATTGATGAAAAGTTTATGGTTCAAGAAAGATATCATGATTACTCACCCATGATTGAAGAAGAACCCAAACCCTCCACTAGTGAGATAGTTATTGAAGAAATGTTTGACAGTATTGATGTGTTACTCAATGACCCTGAGACAATTAAAGAAGAAAATCCTAAGGCTGATGAGTCAGCATCACCAAAGGTTCCAAAGTTTAAATCTAGAAACCATTCCAAGAAAGACATCATTGGTGATCAGAGTGGCAAAGTCTTAACAAGATCACATGAAAAGAACTCAACCAGTAATGAAGCGATATGTTTACTGTCTTAGATTGAACCTTTAAGTGTTGAATATGCTTGTAATGATTTAGATTGGCATGATGCTATGAAAGAAGAACTTGATTAGATTATTAAGAATGACACTTGGGAACTGGTACCAAGACCTAGTGATAAGAATGTGATTGGAACAAAGTAGATATTTAGGAAAAAGATGAATGAAGATGGTACAGTAGTAAGAAATAAACAAAGGTTAGTATGTAAGGGATATGCACAAAGAGAAGGCATTGATTATTTAGACACATTTGCACCTATGAATAGATTAGAAGCTATTAAGTTGTTTCTAGCTTATGCTACAATCAAAAACTTCAAAGTTTATCAGATGGATGTCAAGTCAGCATTCCTGAATGGAGATTTGAAAGAAGAAGTATACATTGAGCAGCCATAAGGATTCACCTTATCAGACAAACCTGATATGGTATGTAGATTGAAGAAGGCCCTTTATGGACTCAATCAAGCCCCTAGAGCATGGTATGAGAGACTAGATGGATATCTAACAAAGATTGGATTCAAGAAAGGAGCAGCAGACTGTAATCTATTCATAAGAGAGACATATGAAGGTTTACTACTTGTAGCTATATTTGTTGATGACATTATCTTTGGAGGTAATGACAAACTTAGTGTTGAATTTACTAAGGAGATGCAAAATGAATTTGAGATGAGTATGATTGGACCTATCAAATACTTTTTGGGATTGAATTTACAACAGATAGAGAAAGGTATTTTCATTAATCAGTCCAAGTATGTGAAAGAAATATTAAAGAAATTCAAGATGGATGATTGGAAATTGGTAGGGACACCTATGATAACATGATGTAAACTTAAAAAAGAAGATGACTCACTAGTAGTAGATATAACATTGTACAAGTCTATAATTGGTAAACTTATTTATCTTACTCAAACTAGACTTGATATTTCCAATGTAGTTGGCATAGTTGGAAGATTTGCAGCAAAGCCTAAACAAAGTCACCTCTTGGTAGTAAAAAGGATATTCAGATATTTGGAAGGCACTATAGACTATGGTCTATGGTATCCTAATTTAGAAAATGTTGAGCTTCATGTGTACACTGATGCAGATTAGGAAGGATGCATTGATGATAGAATGATTACATTAGGTGGAGCAGTGTTTCTTGGTGATAGACTTGTCACTTGGACAAGCAAGAAACATGATTGTATCTCTCAATCAATAGCAGAAGAGGAGTATGTTGCAACAACCTTAAATTGTTATACAATTTTTTGGATCAAGTAGATGATAAAGGATTTTGGAATTTAGATTAATTATCCTATTGTTATTCCCTGTGATAACACTAGCACTATAAATATGTTGAGGAACCTTGTGATGCATGCAAAGACAAAGCACATTGAGATCAAGTATCACTTCCTAAGAGAGAAAGTGGTAGAGAAAGAAGTCAAGTTGGACTATGTGAGTACTAAAGAGTAGTTGGTAGACATATTCACAAAGCCCTTGCCAAAAGATACTTTTGAGTATCTCATGGAGAAGTTGGGATTAATTCCCTTCCCTGATTCTTCTTAGAAGAAAGAAGGAAAAGAATTAGTCCTCAAGGACTGATGGATGGTTGAATACTCTACTTCTAGAGTAGTACCAATGCTTAAATTGATTGGCACCCTTTTTCCATTGATATCAAAGGGGGAGTAATATATAGTCATGAAAAATAGAAGCAAAAGAGGAGTAATATACTAAGTGGGAGTAGTATTCAGTTATGACAGCAGTTCAGTTGAGGAAATGGAGAATGTTGAAGGATATTGCAGTAGAAAGAGGACTCATCTTTGGGGGAGTATTGAAGAGGAAATGGAGAATGTTACACAATAATTATTCATTTGGATTGGTGGAGTTTTTCATTCCATATGTTGCCATCAATGCCAAAGGGGGAGATTGTTGGAGATTTTCCAGCAGGCCAGTACTAACTGCATGTTTGTCATTGATGACAACATATGGAAAGTAGAATATGTGGAATACTTATGCAGTAATATTTTGGTATATGTATCATGGACATGATATTAGCATGATATCATGGGCACAGAGGTTAACTATTAGTACAAACAGTTATACAGCAGCTTGTGTCAGTAGTGTTCCTGATAGAGTAACGAGTAGTGTTCTATGTATGGTTGTTTGTATAGTTATCATGGAGCCTTGAGTGCTTGGATATATGTTGAAGACATATTAGTGATCTTGCATTTATGGATGCAGAGTCTGATGATAAGTAGAAGTGGAGTTATGTAGTTGCTATTCACCAGTAGTAGTTTTTTGTGTTTGTTCAGAAGAGCCGACAGAGATTATATTGGTTCTTGAGTTGCACCTATCATTTCAGTATACTCCCATGGATTTGAGCTTGAAGAAGAGTTAGTGATGTTTGGTTAAGAGCGCATGAAGTAATTTAGCTTGAGGAGAAATATCTGGTTATTTTGGTAGAACTAACAGTGTGTAGCGTGTGTCTACAATTATCTTATTGGATAGGTCTCAGATTGTGTTGCGTTCTTAGTAGAGCCAATAGAATTGTTATTAGATTTTGTTATGGTTTCTCTAATATGATTTCAAGATGGTTCTAACAAGCTGACTTGATTATATCATTTAGAGGAAAGATATTTATAGGTAGTCATTTGTGATTGCTTGTGTGTGGTTCATGGTTGTTAGTACGAGTAGAGCAGAGTGTGTGAAGTGTTGAGCCATCAAAAGAAGGTCTATGTGACCAAGTAAAGTATTTGTGCTATACATTGGAACTAATCCTAATAGAAAATCAAAGCACAATTCACCAAGATCTAGATATAGTGTATATCTATTAAATAGAAGGTTGTAGCCTTCACCCCTTTTAGCATTGTGCTCTCGGACAGCGCATCCTCTCCCCTAATAGGGACTATTGTAAAAGACTCCTAACAGGGTTTAACCCTTGACCAGGTCTACTGTACTAAATATATTGTAAAGAAACTCCTAACAGGTTTAAGGATCTTCTAACAAGGATCATAATACAATAGTGGAAAATATTAGTGGGTGTCAATTCCCATCAGGGGTTTTACCTATTTAGGTTTCCCCATAACCAAAATATTGGTGTTGTGTTCAAGTGTTCTTTCATCGTATTTATACTTTATGTTTAAGTATACTTATTTGGATAAAGAATTGAAACTTGTAGATAACTGATTCACCCCCCCCTCTCAATTATCTCTTGGGACTATTCCTAACACATTTGTCATATTTTATCTTGATGACATTTTGATTTTTAGTAAAACAGGACAAGAATATTTGTAGTACATAAATATGGTATTCAAGAGATTACATGAGTAGAAGTTGAAGATAAACATGGACAAGGGTATTTTCATGTAAGAGGAACTTACATATCTTGGATTTGTGATCTCCAAGGGTACTCTCTAAATGAATCAAGACAAGGTACATGCAATTCTTTTGTGGCCTACTCCTAGGAAAATTTCTATAGTTAGGAGCTTTCATGGATTAGCCTCCTTTTATAGAAATTTTATAAGGATTTTTAGTATGATTTATGCACCTATCCTAGATACTATTAAGGGGGCATAGAAATGTAAGTTTTTTTTGGACAAAAGAAGCTAATGAATCCTTTGAAATCCTTAAGAAAAGGTAGCCCAAGACCCAGTCTGAAAATTCCTTGATTTTAACAAAGTTTTCCAAATTGAGTGTGATGCTAGCCTAGTCATCATAGGAGGTGTCTTGAGTCAAGAAGGCAGACCCATGTAGAATTATTTAGTGAGAGGTTAAATGAGGCAAATAAAAGGGATTCATCATATGATCTAGAGATGTATTAGTTCATTCCCTCAAGAAGTCAAGACACTATTTTTTGCCCAAAGAATTCATTGTCTATGAAGATAACAAGGCATTAAGTTTCATAAATAGTCAAGACAAGTTGATCCATAGGCACATAAATTGGGTGGAAACCTTAAAATCCTACACCTTTTCTATCAAGCATGAAAAGGGAGTTGCAAATACACTAAGTAGAAGAGTGCTTACAATTTCATAGATTCAAATGAAAAGTGTTAGAATTGATGCCTTGAAGGACATGTATGCAACATATGCTGACTTTAAGGAAGTATATCAAGCATGCCTTAATTTGAATGATAGATATGTTATTCCTAACTGGTTACTCAGAGGGGGGGGTGAATCAGTAAATACTATTTCTATTAGAATTTAAAACTTGTATAAAGATTCTTGCAAGATAAGAAAAATATAAACAAACATCCAAACTCATAAATATAAATACTAAGATCAACACATTATGTATACATGCAAGCCCTTGGTTAGAAGGAAAAAAACACAGTGGGATAGAGCTCACAACTTCACTTTTGCAAAAATAAAGATGCAATGTTAGGAGCTTACAAGCACTTGTGAAGGTGCTACCCAGTTAAGGGATTTGATAGAAGATCGGTTAATATCTTAACTTTGTTAGGAGTTGCCCGGTTAAAGGAATTTCAACATCAAAAAAGATGCTACCTCGTTAAAGTATTTTTACAAGGAATTGATTAGGGTTCACCCTGATTGAGGGATTTTAATATGCTTTCTCAATACAAAAGCAATGATCTTGACTTGACACTATTTGTCTGATTAGATCATACATGTTGATCTTTCCTAGTATTGCCTGGCTGTTGATCTTTATGCCTTTCACCTTTGTGACTATAGCACTTCTCTTAGAAGGTATCTCTCTTTTACTCTGTATATTCAACAACTATTTTCTTGCATCCTATGACCTATATTTATACAAAAGTTTATCTCAATGAAACCCTTAACTCATAGAACCGCCAGACTGTAAAATCATCCTTAAATCATTCAACAAAACAAAAAGCTTTGCATTCTGATCTTGATTTTACCTTGAAACATCCATGTAGAAATAAAACTAACTCCTATTAAAAATATAACTTTAGTTCTAAACGGTGGATGCTCCACATATTCTAGTTTTAACTCAAAGTGCTCCACATAATTCGATGTGGATATTTATGCACTTTGACCAGTGTGAATCTTATACTTGGTCCATCCATGAATGTAATATAAGACTAGTACAATATACTTTGTTTGGTCTATTGGTGCATCACCTCTGTTTAGTCTACCTGTACCTTTAAAGTAATGTGAGTGAACTACTGGTGAACCTATACCGGTGGGAATGGTCTTTTTTTCTAACTTCACTAATTATAACTTAAATTTTCTAACAATCTTCCCCTTTGTCATTGGTGGAAAAACCATACTCACTTATTCATCATAATTAATACCTTGTCCTATAGACTTATATTTCATTTCTTTTCTTTTTGTGGCACACTTTCCCTATTCAAAACTTCCCCTGTCCAAGTGGTTGAGTTATTATGTTCTGTAGCTAATCTATCTTATGTCTTTTGAGCTTCTTACCTTCTGACCATTCTGACCTTTTTCCCTTCTTCCCATTTCTTATTGTTCCCATTTTTGCCTCCATAGGAAAAAAGGTTAAGCATCACTGTTTATTTTACATTTTTAGCTTGGTGAAGATATCCTTATAAATGTTCTTCACTAAGTGAAGAAATGGAGCCCATTGACCAGTGACATGTTCGAGATTCTTTAGTGCTACTTTCAGTGATCATATTTTATGCTGAAGTTACTATTTGTTGCATGGAATCAAATGTGGAGGCCAGAAACAATTGAAATTCAATAATGTCTTGGATTCTCTTGGTCTTCTCTTCAAAAGTCTTTCTCAGAATGAGAGCTAGACTTGTCATTTCTCTACTTAAGTCTATTGTAGACTTATTCTTTATGTCAAACTGAGAAGAATGATCTCTTCTATCTTCTGAAGTCTTTGTAGACTTCTCTATCAGATCTTGCATGAATGTATCAAATTTGGAAGTTTTGGTCATCAAACTTCCTGCTACTTGAATTTGTTGTTGAAGTACCCTTAAATTGGTGGATACAGTTATCTTTATATCTTCAACCTGTTTATAGAGAATTCAAATTATATTCTTCTCATAATGGTTAATTTCTATTGTCTCTCGATCAGTTAGATCTTCACCGATTGCTTGTGCTAATACTTCCAGCTGATCAATCACAGGTTCATCTTCATCGATGTCAGCATTAGGTACAAAATTGCATAGTATATTCTTGATACTTGTGAGGACCATGTCCTATTTCCTCTTGGTTAGCTCCTTTAGCTGCCTTGTTGACATTTTTCTGATGTCAACCATAGTCTCTGTTACCTTGCTCCTTTTGGCTTCTTTGTCTTTAGAAAATGATAACTTCCTCTTGGATGAGGAGGAGCTTGGTATATGTGCATGTTCTATTTGAGTGGACAGCTATATCGATTACTCTTCTGCAAGAATCTCTTGTTCCTTCTCTAGTTGAGATAACTCTCCCGGTAATGCCACATTTTCTAGTTGTTCCTCTTCTTCATGTAGGACTTTCTTATTCTATGCTTCCTCTTCCGGTCACACTTCAGCTTCTGGTTGAGCATTCTCTTCTAGTGGAACTTCTTCCTAGTGCTACTCTTCAACTATATGCAGATCTCCCACAAAAATTTCTTCTTCAACACTTGTAGTGTTGTCAATGGTCATCTTGTCTGATGACTCTCACAGATTTACAAGTTCACCAGATGTGAACTGTTCTATATGACTCTTCTCTTACCAGTTGTAGGTTCTTTACGAGAAGTGAATTGAATCGTTGGTGCTTGTACTATTTGAGTTGGATCCTATGGACATGTTCCCTCAAGAGCATTGAAGTCATACTACTGCCAGAAATATAAAGTCTCTATATAGACTTTGTTTCCATATCTGTTGAGAATCTTGGAAACTCTATACTTGGTATCCAAGTTCATTGATGCTTCCTCTAGTAGAAGCTTTATTACTTCTTCACTGAGACCAAATCTGACCTTAGACTATATCTCCTTGTTGATTCTAGTGTTGGTGCCTAGACCGGTTCTCCATTTGGTCATTAGCCTAGAATTTTATTTAGGGGGAAACTTGTCCCTATAGTCCCTTGGAGTTCTTTTGTAGTCCATAAAAGTTTCCACTATAGCTACTATGACTTACTATTTATCCTCTTCTCCTAGCACGCTATACCATTTAGTGACATTATCTATTTCTCCAAAATCCATTACCTCATAAACTATTTCATTGACAGTCATAGTTCAAGTCTTAACTTTATTCTGAGAGATAAGAATAGTTGGGCATGCTAGATCACTTCCTTTATCATTAGTGATGTCGATGATGACTAGTCCAGTAGGAATCTTCTCTTTGATTGATACTTCAGCTCCAAGAACTCCTTTTCCTTTTTTAGTGTCAGGGACCAGTGGTACTATGGTTCTTTGGCATGCTTCTTCTACTTATTGCTAGGTTTGAAGAAGTTTGGTCCATATGGCTACTTATTCATTATGAACCTTCTTATCTTCTCCAATAAGTATTAGACTGATCCTCTTCTTGGTCATGAAATTTTGCTGATGCAGATCATTTTGTTCAGTGGCTTCTTCAAGAGTGAGGTGATTCTAGACCTCAAGTAAAGATCGAATCCTTAGCTCCTTCTCTCTATCCATTGAAGCTTTTAACCTAGCTTCAAGAATCTATTGGAGATCATTAGGTACAACCTTATGAGTTTAGTAGGAGAGAGGTTAAATTTATAGATACAGTGAACTACTGATTCCTCTATCTTTCTCCTATCTTCTTCATTTTCCAGTTGATATCTTCTGTTGACAGCACCATTCTGCTAGAATATTTCAATCCTACCACAATTTCATCAATTGTGGATTTTCTCTTTCTTGTTGGATAATTTTTTACTGGTTTTCCAAAAGCCCTCTTTCTTACTAGAGGAATAATTTCTTTAGTTTATGTTTCCTCTTGTTCTTCTCCTTGGGTAGTGGGTACCAGTTGAGCTCTCTTCCTTTGAGCCTTAGGCTGTTCTGTCAGCGACTTCTTTTTTGGTGTGGGAGTCCTTTTAGTATAGACATTCTTGATTGGAGATCTTTTCTTTAAATTATCTTGGATCTCTTCATAGGTATAAAACTGGTAAGTAGAGAGATCTAGATCAGCTTTAGTCAAGGCATTTGCATATGCCTTCCCTATTTTGGAGGTGATCTCATAGCCCAGCTCTGGAGCATACCCTAGTCTCGATTCCACTGCTTGAATAATGTAGTGGTCAATGGAAACTAGAAAACAAACATCATCCTTAAATGAGTTAACAATAGTTGATGACACCCACTCCCTTACATGCATTCTCATTTGAAATGCCTCAAAATATTCAATCATAACTTTACCAAACAAGTTTCCAAGTTGGTTGGCTATTTCACTTATTTGATGCATGACTGATTGATCAGTTCCCCATGTCACCTTTCCAATTCCCAGGAAGAAATTTTGGTAGTAAATATAGAGACATGCCAGTAGGGTCCTTTACTTCATGGATTTATTCTTAACAATGTCGAGCTTCTTCATATTCTCAAATATCTTAAATCAGAGCATTGCACAAAGATTGTACTTGGCATTTTCATGCATTATCTGATGAAAGGCATTAATATCTCCTCCTAGTATACTATTCAAGTTGCTGGATTGATAAATCTTGTATCCTATCACAGCTGATGTAAACTGAAATCCTTGATCTTCGATGTCATTTACTATCATACGTCGACCATTGGATTTAGACTTTTTCATCTTAGTGAAAATCACAGTGGAGATTATTCTTAGGGTTAGTGCTTCCCCTTTCTGATTATACCTAGTCACTTGATGCAAATCCTTCATTGTGAGTTGTGTAGCTGCACCCTTTTGGAGCCAAAATCCTAGATCATGCACATGATTGAGAATTGGTCGAATCCAATCTGGTTAGAAGATGGTTGGATAGCTGACCGGTTAATGATACTGGACTACACCAGCTTCATGTATCTATCAAGAAGCCTTCCATCTTAACATAGTGAGAGATACTCATTGTGGATGAATGTCTTTACTAATTCTTCTTGCTTGGTGTGAATGAATGCAATCATGTCTTTTATCATGAGAACACCCTCATGCATGCAAGATAGTGCACCATTCATGTTGTTCACCCTATTTTGAATTGACATGATGTCATAGATAGGTTGATCAAATTGATTTCCTTGAATCAGCTTTGCGATGGATGGTGAAGATTCCATTGGCAACAATCGGTTAATAGAAAGTAGCTTGATTGGTCTAACAAACAATATATTTTGATGATCAAAGCATGAGAATATTACTCAAGCATAAAAAATTTTAATCACAAAGTAAAAGTAAATGAGTAATCCTCCTTTCCTTTTATAGGGTTAGGGCATAACGGTAATTACCAAATGGTAACTATTGTTAAATAGCTATAGTATTAATTTTCTTACCTAACCTTTCTTTCCTTTTTTGCCAATCGGTATTCAGGCTTTTTCAGTTTAACAAACCCTGGTGATCAATGCTTACCTATCCAGTTACACTTCTCGACTGAGTGAGTGGGTTTCTCACCAATCCTACCGGGAACTGTAGACAAACTACCTATTCCACCTAAGCCATGTAGGCTTAGTTTGTTGAAGAGATATCACAATCAGCCGATGATGATCTTTCCTTTGTCTTCTCCTTAGTGGATCTCTTTGATTCCTTTCTAAACCAAATCTACTTGACTGCTTTCTCGGTCTTCTCTTATTTATTGTTCTTCTCATTTGAGGATGAGGTCTTCTCCACCAGTTTGACCGATTCTTTCCTTTTTTCATTGACCGGTTCCTATAGTCTTTAGCTAGGTGTCCAAATTTGTTGCAAGTGTAACAAACTATCCCGATTTCCTTCCATGGATTCACCCTTCTATTGTTAGGTGATTTTCACCAGGAGTCATTGTGACTACATGCATGTCATAGTTAGCACAGTTGGTTGTGCTTCAGTTCTTGTTTCTTTTGGCAAATACCGGTCTCAATGGGGATTTGAATGCCATTTTTTTTATCTACATTCATCATCTTTGTGTCCAAACTTATTGCATGTGTAGCAATAGCCCTTGAAGCTTCCCCTGCTTCCATTGGACACAGTTGTGGGGCTCGATCAACATTCGTTGGTCTTGTGGCCATACTTGCAATAGATTTTGCAATAATTGTTAGTTGGCTTGACCGGTGCATTTTATTAGTTGCTTGTTTTATGGTTCGGTTTCCCACAGTGTTTGCAAGAATTATTGAAGGTCTTTTTACCCTTTTTCTCTTCTGATTTCTTCTTTTTCTTCTTGCTTTTGTTGGCTCGTGATGACTCACCAATCTCTTTGGTGTCTTTACCATTGAATCCAAGACTGGTGGGATCTTTGTGCTTTCTTTGAGCTTTGAATTGATCATCAAGCTTGACCAAGCTCTTGTTGTATCCTCTTAGGGTTTCATTTATTTCTTCAAGTTCTTTCATCTGTTCCTTCAGTTGATACAACTCTAATGCTAGCATTTTGCATGCTTCATCTCTATCATTCCTACTCTTTTGCATGTTGTCATTTTCTTGAGTGACAATTTGCATGTCCTCTTGAAGTTGCAGAATGACAAGATCATTTTCCCTTACCGCTTCCTCTACCAAATTTCTCACTCTCTAAGAGGATATTAATGACTTGACTATTGTGTTTCTTCCATCTTTATCTTTCCTTTTTCTCAATCAGTTCAGTCATCATTAGGGCATTATCTTCTAGCTCCCTCTTTAGGTTGGAGATCTGATTGGTTAGGATCTGGTTCCTCTCCATGAGCTCAGAGACTACTTCCTCATCTTCATCAGATCCACTCTACCCAAAGAATTCATCAATAGTTTCATTACTCTCACACAACTGCAGAGCCAACTCCTTCCTTTTAGCAAGTTATCTTGTCATCCTATTCTACAGAGAGGCAATGATGTCGCTGGCTTCCTCAAGTTGTTTCTGATACCTATAACCCTCCATGATCTTTTTCTCAAGTGATTAAGCTTTATATATTAGAGAACTTATTAGTTATGATACCAATTGTTATTCCTAACCAGTTACTAAGAGCGGGGCTGAATCAGTAAATACAATTTATATTGCAATTTAAAACTCGTATAATGATTCTTGCAAGATAAGTAGAATGTAAACAATCATCCACAAGCATAAATAGAAATACTCAAATCAACACATTATGTATACATGGAAACCCTTGGTTAGATGGCAAAAACCATAGTGAGACAGAGCTCACAACTTCACTTCTGCAAAAATAAAGATGCCATGTTAGGAGCTTACAAAGCACTTGTGAAGGTGCTACCTGGTTAAGGGATTTGATAGAAGAATGGTTAAGATCTTAACTTTGTTAGGAGTTTCCTAATATTAGTAAATATGTTACCCGATTAAAGGATTTTTACAAGGAATCAATTAGGGTTCACCCTGATTGAGGGATTTCAATATGCTTTCTCAATACAAAAGCAATGATCTTAACTTGACACTTTCTATCTGATTAGATCATACCTATTGATCTTTCCTAGTTTTGCTTGGCTGTTGATCTTTTTTCCTTTCACCTTTGTGACTGTAGTACTCTCAGAAGGTATCTCTCTTATGCTTTGTATATTCAACAACTATCAACAACTACTTTTCTTGCATCCTATGACCTATATTTATACAAAAGTTCATCTCAATGAAACCCTTAACTCATAGAACCACCAAGCTGTAAACTCATCCTTAAATCATGCAACAAAACAAAATTCTTTGCCTTTTGATCTTGAGTTTACCTTGAAACATCCACATAAAAATAAAACTAACTCCTATTAAAAAGCTAACTTTAGTTCTAAATGGTGGATGCTCTGCATATTTTGGTTTTAACTCAAATTGCTCTACATAATCCGGTGTGGATCTTTATGCACTTTGACCGCTATGAATCTTATACCTGATCCATCCATGAATGTAATATAAGACCGGTATAATATGCTTTTTTCAGTTTACAGGTGCATCTCCTCTATTTAGTCTACCGATGCCTTTAAAGTAATGTGAATGAACTACTCGTGAACCTATACCAATGGGAATGGTCTTTGCATCTAACTTCACTAATGACAACTTAAAGTTGCTAACAAGATACAATCATGAATTTTATGATTAATTGATATCGGAAGGGTTTCTCTTTAAGGGAGGATAGCTATGCATCCCAAAGTGTTCCATGATAACCAATATCATTCAAGAAAGAATAGTGGTGCTATGTCTGATCATTTTGGCCTAGATAAGACATTGGAGCTAGTAATAAGGCACTACTTTTGGCCAAAGCTACAAGTTGATGTTAGGAGGTTTGTAGAGGCATCTTCTATTTGTTAAAAATCCAAAGGGACAATCATAAATGCATTATTATATCAACCCTTACCCATTCCATCAAAACCATGCGAGAATGTAAGCATGTACTTTGTCATGGGGCTATCCAAGACTCAAAGGGGATTTGATATTGTTTTCTTTGTTGTGGATGGGTTTAGTAAAATGGCACATTTTTTTCCATGTAATTACACTAGTGATGTATCCTACAGTATTGAAGATCACTTCTTCAAAGAGATAGTAATAATTCATCGACTACCTCTAAATATTATGCCATATAGAGATGTTAAGTTTTTTGGTCATTTTTGGAGGACTTTGTGGTAGAAACTAGAATAAACCTATCATTTTCATCACCCTATCATTGACAAACGGATGGGAAAATAAAATTTGTTAATAGGTCATTAGGAAATATCCTAAGGTGCCTCATAAGACAACATGGAGAGAAATGGGACTCTATACTTGCTCAAGCTAGATTTTCATACAATGACACAATCAATAGAAGCACCAACAAATCACCTTTTCAAATTGTTTATGGGATAAATCCAAGGGGGCTTCTTGAATTGAGATAACTTCCTAATATTGAACGTATTAGTGCAAATGGAGAACACTTTTCTATAGCTACTAGGGAGTTTCATGGTCAAGTGAAATCTCAACTGCAAAAGACCACACAAAGGTACACACACCAAGTAGACCAAAAGAGGAGAGAAGTCACTTTTGAAGTAGGAGAACTAGTGTGGGCATTCCTCAAGAAGGAGAGGCTACCAAATGTCAAGAAAACTAAGCTCTTACCCAAGAAGGTTGGACCATGAAAAGTATTGTAAAAGTGTGGTCAAAATGGATACAAGATCAAG
Source organism: Chamaecyparis obtusa (assembly GCA_027943335.1). Classification (NCBI taxonomy): domain Eukaryota; kingdom Viridiplantae; phylum Streptophyta; class Pinopsida; order Cupressales; family Cupressaceae; genus Chamaecyparis; species Chamaecyparis obtusa. Next base: position 185,627 of record BSBK01012124.1, on the reverse strand, counting down.
TTACCAACAGACCTCAGTATCTCACCCATTTTAATGTGTGTAATTTGACTCCATATAAAGGAGAAGTGTTTGCAGCTGATATAGAACAAGGAGTAGCATGAGATCTTAAGACTTTCCATAATGGAGTGCCACCACAACTTGACAAAGTGTTAGACACTATAGTGAAGAAAACTAGAAGGAGAGAAAACAAAGAATACTTAGTCAAATACATAGGAAAACTTGAATCAAAGGTAATATGGCTTGATGAACATCAAATTACCAACTAGGGTTCCCCACTCCACACTACTACATTTGGGGCCAAATTTTGATGGCCATTTGTAAGATTTGCAATGCTCATTTGTCAGAATTTTGACACATGAGTCCGTCATTATTTTTGCATAGAAGATTGTGACAGAAGACCTACCTATCAGTTTACTGACACCATATCACATCAGAAAGTTGCAAATGACAAAAGCTTCGAAATGGCATTTCCTGCAGTTCATCCATCAGAATTCTGATAACAAGACCTATCAGAAATATACAATCTCTATCGGAACTGATTGTCAAACCATATTAATTCCGACGGTATAACTATTGGAATACCGATAGTTAGCATCATATTCCGATAGATCTACCTATTGGTGATATGGTCTCACTATCGAAAGTTCTATGAAAAATGTTCTCTTTACGATACTTAAACTGTTGGAATAGCGACAGTTCTGCAGTATTCTTCGACAGGTTTCCCTGTCGAATGTATAGCATTACTGTCACACGAAATGTCATAAATTATTTTTTTCTGAAATTTTGTTTGTCGAATGCATAGTGCTTCTATCAGAATTAATTATGAATTGTCAAAAAACTGACAAATAGGCACATTAAAGTTAACATAGCTCAAGAGACCATCATAGGTTGTCTCTTTCTTCCATCTATATTATTAACAGAATGTTTTACCTTTCATTAGCTCATCAAATCTGGGGATTTGAAAGAATTTAATAGAATATTTTCATGACAACATATATTATTTAAGTTGATGTTACATGAATTTATCTACTTCGCGCACTTGTAGACTATGAGGACGGTGATAAAGAAGCATTGCCATGGGAGGAGATGAGAAATCAAGAATATTATCAGTTAGTTGTTCCTGACATGAGTCTAGAACATCCACAACCTCCTTGTGTTTCTTCACCTACTGTGATGTAGAAGGAACATCCTCCTTCTTTGTTTGTACTCTCCTATCAGATTCTAGGATTATGACATTGTAACCAATCTTTTTCTACACCATATACTTGCCAAGAGGTAGCATCTTTGCAAATGTAGTTTTTCTCAATATTGATTGAGCTTTCTCTGGGTTTTCATTCATGAATTTTTCTTTCTTCTTGTTTAGGGTCTGATAAATCTCTTTAAAATTTTCCATGATATTATCTATCTTCTTCCCCATAGGATTTATGTTGTTTAGGGGATCGTATCTTGGATCAAATTGTCTGAAAAAATCTAATGTCTTTTTATATACTAACCACTTTTCTTTCCTAACTTCCTGATCCTATAATCTTGGGACATTTCTGATAATATCCTTAGGAAAGTTGAAAATGTGGTTTATTGCTGGGCACTTGATCCTCTTTTTAAACATTTCATTGTAAAACCCCTTTGGGTCTTCTGTCCTAGCAATTGTAGTAGCCATATGATATGGTTCCATTAACTTATGCATATGAACCCATCCATCCTTTGTAATTACAAACTGGTGGGCAATTGTAATGTTTGGGAACAAAGTTCATCTACCTTTTCCTATGAGAGTGTTCTCCTCAATATCTCCCAGTTGTCTAAAGAATTTTGTAATAGAAACCTTAAGGGGAACTTGATATGGCAATATAAAAGGAGCCCCTCTAAAACCATATAATCTAATAATAGTAGAATAGGGATAGAAAATGACATCCCCCAAATTATGTACTATTTTCAGGTCTTTAGAAAATTCTTCTAGCCTAATAAGTTTGGCCAAAGCAATTGGGATTCTTGGGTTCTCATGAACAAACAATACTCTCAGTCTAGCTACAAAACATTTATCAAATTGTATGAAACTACTATCCTTCTTGTCCCGTGTCATGCTGAGATTTCATAGTTGGACTGGCATGTCCTCACCATCCCTCTGTTTTGACAAATCCATCTCCTCCTCAAAATAACTAGATCCTTTGTATAAAAACATGTACATCATGAAGGAATGCTAGCAAAAAGGTTTATCAACTTTTGTTTTATGGATTCCTATTAATCCATTATGAATCAATTCATCAATAAAAGGGGCATAATCAAATGTAACTGACATATGTGAATTTAAAATCTAAACCATCATATACATCAAATGTATTGGCATTTTTTCTTCAGCATCTTCTCCAAATATCTAACATAATGACTAGTATGCACCTCTTGCTCTCACATCAAAATAATTAGTTTTGAAAGGCTCCTGTGTACTTGGCCCTATGATGACCAATTTTCTAGCTTTACCACATAATTCCTTCATAGGACCATTTCTGAGGTAATTCCTTTGTGCATCGTATACTTCCTTCAACTCTTCAAAATTGATTTATTCTAAGTCATTTAATGGTTCACTTAACCTAAAAACCATTCTGATTTCTTTAGCAAAGACTTTCATTAACAATTGTCCTCTACCATCCCTAATTTCCCTAGTAATAGGGTCATAATTCTTTGCAACCTGAATCATTAGGTTTGCATCTATGAAAACACCGGGCACTACAAGCTTCCCTAGGTCAAATTGCCATATATTATTGGTAGGAATAGGAGCATTTCTCTGGCTGAACCCTACTATGAATAATGTCAAACCAATGATATTAGAGACACCACTTGCATTGAGTGTACCAATCTCAGCATCCCTAATATAGTTATCCATATCATAAAATCCATCCTCTACCTTAACCCTAGGTTCCTTTGGTGTTAATTGTTTTACTTTCACCAAATTAATTGTCGAACTAGGTAGCAGCTACAGTAAATCTTCATGTAAACCTCTCTTACTGTAATCAGTTTCACCAGACAAGTCCTTCCTAAGAGGAATCTTTAGGGTTTTGATTTTATATAATTGGTGCAAAAGAAACACATTAGAATTGCAAGGATTTTTAACAAAAAAAAGAAATGAAAATATTCACCAACCTTTATCTCAAATTTCTCAAGAAACGGTAATCACTCTCTACAAATCTTCTCACTGAACTCTCTGCAAACTTTTATCTTCTTGTGGTTTTCTTAAAAAGCATACATCTTCGAAATATTAGCAATCAAAAGAAATGATTTTAGCAATTTACTCCACATGATTTCACCATTAATTCTCTAAGCAATCGAACTATCTTTGTTCAATGGGAAAAATTGAATTTTGCACCATCTCTGCATCCATTTTGAATTTGGACCATGGATCTTATTTTAAAGAAAACCTATCGGCTATCACATGATTAGAGTCCCTAGAAGAAACTTATGCGAACATATGACAACCATTTGCTCAAACTGTATATACGCAATTCAAACAATCAAATGATACATGCTACAAGTTTATAAATTTTCTAACATAATTTCATAGACATAAAACACATAAAAATGTACAAGGAATGAACGTTCTTCTTGTTTTCAACACTTATTCTTTTCGCTTGCAATTATCATCAGTATATCAATTAAAAATAGGAAATTGTAGTAAAAATGATGCATAGAACGGCCTATGACTTTACTTACTTTTATATCAATTACTATGTTTTTCCAACTACTTTCAGAGAAATAATTTTTTTGAAAATCATTAATCGATTATGATGTCATGGCCACTAAATATTAGCGCATAGATAAATAACTTAAAAACAAAATTCGCATTTAGAACTCACTAACAACTAAATCCGACAGCCTTCTATATGTTAAAAAAATTAAATCAAGTTAAATATTTATCAGATTGTGTTGTTACTGACTTCTAAATCAGAATTTTCTACTAGCTAAAACCCTGCCGAACAAAAAAATTTAAAAAGTCTCAAACATCTTCTCAATAATAGCTGTTCGCACATTCTCCAAATTTTTAGCCGGTTACAAGGTTCATTCTGAGATAACAAGAAAAGGGTACAGTCCCCCATTAAATGCTTATTTTGACATATCAGATTAAACTATTCATTGCTACTAAATAAGAAATAAATTATTTTAAGTTCTTGGTAGGGTTATTAAAAAAATTAATGTGTTAACGACCCTGTATAAACATTTATAAGATCAACCGACTTTAATGATTTCTTTCCTAAATAAAACTATAGTCGGGTAATCTCTTCATCCATTATATGCACACTTATTAGCTCAAAATTATAGTCGATGAATACTTATAAAAAGACATAACAAGCTATCAAATTCATCGACTGTCTTTTCTTTCAATAACTCTTTAAAATTAGAACTGCTACATGACTCTCTACAAAAAATCATGAAAACCTTAAATATTGAACAACTATCATTCAAACCTGACTCGTTAAGTCAACAAAAAAAATTTACTGCAAAAGAAACACGAAAGAATTGCAAGGATTTTTAACAAGAAAAAGAAATGCAAATATTCACCAACCTTTATCTCAAATTTCTCATGAAACGGTAATCACTCTCTGTAAATCTTCTCATCGAACTCTCTGCAAACTTTTATCTTCTTGTGGTTTTCTTTAAAAGTGTACATCTTTGAAATATTAGCAATCAAAAGAAATGATTTCAGCAATTTACTCCACATGATTTTACCATTAATTCTCTGAGCAATCGAACTGTCATCGTTCAACGGGAAAAACTAAATTTTGCACCATCTCTGCATCCAGTTTGAATTTGGACCGTTGATGTTATTTTGAAGAAAATATATCAATTGTCGCATGATCGGAGCACCTAGAAGAAACTTATGCGAACATGGGACAATAGGTTGATCAATCTGTATCAATAGTAATCCTTACACAAGTCATCCAGGTCCCACTTGATATCTTCGATTCTTTACTACCGTTAGATCAATCATCTGATGGTCACTATTATTTTTCCTTTATGACTAGACATAAAGTAGGCCATGATGGCCTTGATACCCAATCGACGAATGTCGCATGATCACATAACTTCAATCGATTCCATGCGAGTAAATGAAAACCATAAGATTTTCCATTTGTTGCTACTACCTTAGGTAAGTGGTCCCACTCTGCTTTGACCAATGAGAGATATCCACATTGCATTACCTGGACAATAGATGTGTAATAATTTTTTACTAAGCACCAGTGCTACTAACATCTTCCACATCATCAAATACCTCAAACCAATCAGCAACGGCCATGTATATACAACTATCAGCAAACCCACCTATTTTCTTACGCTGATAAATAAAGTAAAATCAACAGCTATCACGTGATCGTAAGGTCTTGAAAGTTTTCATGTGCACATGCGAACAATATTGGATCTTCTGTAGGTTGTCAATCCTGCAGATACTCTTGAAACCGGGCCCATTTTTTCGTAATCAATAAGCACCTGCCACGTTGCAAAATCTGGTAAGTGGACATACAATTTTTTTTGCTTGAGTCATAGCCTTCTCGATGATTTTCATCTCAGAAAATATTATAACCAATCAGAAGAATCGATTTGTATACATATGCCAGCGGTCCTACCTACTATAAGTGCTAAAGAATAAATAAGATCGATGGTTGACGCATGATTGCATACTTTAAATAGATTCCTTGCGGTTATGCGACGACCATTAGATCTTCACGTAGAGTTCAAGGTAAAATAAAATGCTGAAACCTTAGGAAATATACTAGTTAAGACTTAGGAACATTTAAAAATATTAAGTGTGAAGAATATGGCCCCGCTTGGTGATGCTTGTAAAAACACACGCCCTTAAGGACTTAAGTGATTGTAAAAAGTAATGACAAATAGAACCTAAAAAACCAGCCTAGGTTTTTAGTGAAGACAAAGGCGCTTAGGGTTTTCTTAGGCCTGGTTTTTTATTAGGACTTTTCCTTTTTGATAAAACCCTGATATTTTTGCAAGATTTTTTCTGGGTGTGTTGCAGCAAAATTTTCTCAATTTCAGGACCACATATATATACCTCAATTTTGTAAGGAAAACCAAGATTTCATGTTTATTAATGATACTGATGAATTACATATGGATTGTCATTAGGTCTTCAAAAGTAAGAAGACAACTTTATTTTTCAACATTCACAAAATCTTCTGAAAATATCAAAATCAAAATTTAATTTTAATAGTGTCACATTTTGCAGTAGATGACATTGATATTATACATAAAAGTAACTGACAACAATCAAAACATTTAAAGCACATCCGCCACAAATCTAAGAAAGATTTCTTTAATAAATACTCTATCCTAGTAATGATAGCTTAGTCAAATATTAGCTTTGAATACAATGTTTTCCATCATCAAAAATATATGCCAGTCACTACTATATCTGACATTGACAAATTACAAAAAACAATAAAAAGTAGCCCTGTTGTTATAATAACAACAAAAATATAGCATAAAAACAACATGTAAATTATTCATTGTACTCGTTGGTTATCATTAAAAGTACAATAACAAAGCAAAGAGCATACGCATTTATTTTCAATTTTATTGCCATTTAATATCTATCAACAATGAAAAATAAAATATTACGATTAATATAAAATTATACATTCAAAAATATACATTTACATTGATGTAAAGACATGTTCCACTTCGAACAATTTGCAGACTTATTCTCTCATAATGGTTTACACAGCAAAAAATTGAAACAATACCTTTTATATCTCTGAATGATTACTTTTTCCAACATGTATCAAGATATTTGTTATATTTAAAAATATAAAAATTTTGGACATCAACATAAATAGTTCTTCGATGATTCAGAATGACTATTTATTGGAACTCAATTACTGCTCATCCTCACTGTATTTAAAGTTTTACCTACTGTAGCTAAAAGTCGTTGAAAATGCATTAAATTGCATTCAATGTTAAATGGTTTGGTTGGTAACAGTTTTCCTCATCCTTTTCAACATGACCGCCTTTATTGACCGTCATCATAGCCTATATAAGAATTGTTCTACTAATAATTTTTAGAACCATCAAAATGTTTTACAAAAGCATTTATACATATATATTAAATATATATATTTTCCTGAGCATCGACACATTTCAAGTTCATTATTATGGAGGCATTGTTATCACAAGTTCTTTCAACTTATATTTTTAGATTTTTCCATTTTCTTCAATTCTTAGATTCTATCATTTTACATTTTTTTAGTTTGCATATATTTGCCTGAAACTTTCACATTTTGTTATAGTTTTGATTTTATTTTACAAAATTACAATTTTAAAGTTATTTGTGTGAGAAAACAATGTGTACATATTTTTTTCAATAATGCATCAATTAGAAATATAGTGTATATTTTAATGATATAGTTTTGATTACTAATATCAGACTATCGGCCATTAAATAGGTAACAAAAATGGCCTTGTTAACAAAAGGAACAATTAGTCAAATAATGGATGGTATCTGCATCAAGGAACCATGTTTTCAAATTGTATCATTACATTCTATTGAACAATAGCACACTACAAGTACAAAATATCATCTGGAACTTTCTGATGGTGTGCATACAATCTTTTCCCTTTTGCTAGAACAATGATGCAAGAGCATCCTGGGTGTAAGAGCAATCTTGCATCACCCAAAAATATTTTGTTTTTGTATTCAATAAGGGCTATCTTGTGCAAAGTTGCTATTTATGGAAACTTGCTATTTTTAGTAAGTTGGTCTTACAATCTCGGAATGTCTGATTTTACATATGGAGGTTCATCTCAGTCATATCAGCCTGCCAGCAAAGTTTCATGGCTAGATCAGGTGTAGTTTTGAAGATATTGAAGATTTTCGGTATTGGCAGCAGGGTATAGAAACTTTGAACTCAGTTTTGAAGGCTTTAGAGGCCCCGGATGAGGTTGAAAATTTGGGTGACAGGTGCTTTGTGCAAGTTAAGCCTGTAGAGCGCTTCGTGGCATTTCCAGAATGGGGTTATAATAGCCAATCGGGTCAATGGGCGATGACTTATGGTCTTCAGAAGTTGGGTCACCTGAAATGGCAGAAAATAATTTTTCTTCAAAATTTATGTTTGGGTTTCAAAACTTATTTTGAGCTGACTTTGATGTAATAAATTGTAAAATAAAATAATTCTAAGTTTGGTCGGCCCTAAGGGCTAAATTTCTAGAACCTTCTCAGGCGGTGGAAATTGCCTATATAAAGAAGGCCCATAGTGTTGTCTAGGGCAGTTCTGGGTAGTAGATCTGGGTATTGATTCGAGGATTTTTCCTACAGAATATTGTAAGGGAATGCCCATGTGGCTTTGCATATTGTAATTCTAAAAGTTTGTAATTTCACATTTGTGGAGATAATAAGAAGCCAATTTTCTGTTCTTGCATATTATTGTTGTTGTTTCTCTATTTCTGTTATGTGTTTGTGGTATTAAGGGGAGCACCCTTCATCAAACAATTTAACACACTTGTAGTGGAGGACACTTTAGTTAAAGGGTCCATTATTTTCATCAAAGAATACTCTTGCAAGAAACTCCACAGTTACATGTATGCCAATTATTTTACTATATTTTATTGTGCTTATCAAAATTCCATTATAAAACTTTATTAAATATCTATTTTCTTTCTACTTGCAGGGCTATCCTAATTGATAATTTGCATATAGTGTCAAATAATGGAGACATTATTGGATCTCCAATACCTATAGTTCAAGCTACTAAATAGTTAGCATCATTTAGTAGTCATGGACTTTTAGATGCTTCTTCATGTAACATAATTCCCATAAAAGTCCTGACCTTATATCACAAGTTATGGACAATTGAGGGTTGTGCTTTACAAAAATCACCCATCCATTATTTCAAAAAGGGTCTAAACAGGGAAAAGTATTTGGATTTGACTTTATAGACAAATAAGGAACTGGTATACATATAACTTGTTTCAATGAATTGGTTGATAATTTTTATGAAATAATTCAATCAAATAATCTTTATTTGATTTCTAACCCTTTAAAAGTTGCAAATATAAAATTCAATAGTTCAACAAATCCATATGAGATAGTTCTACAGGGTTTTTCGACAATCATACCTTCCACATGTGTTCAATCTATAGTTCCCGAACATGATTATCATATCAAAAGCATTGAGTCTCTTGAAACTTTTCTAGTTAATTCACTAGTAGATGTGATTGGAATTCTTCTTTCTATCAATACATCAAGTACCATAAGAGAAAAAAAAGGTACAAAAATAAAAAAATGTAATACACGTATCAAAGATATCTCTGGCTACTCTATTGAAGTGACTCTATGGGGACATCATTGTCACAATGAAGGACAATAAATTCTCAATTTATTCAGGGAAAGTAAAATAGTTGTTCTTTTAATAAAATCTGCTTGTTTGCTTTCGTGGTCTGGTAAGTCAATGGATACTATTTTTTCAACTAATGTTCTTATCAATCCAAATTTGACTAAAAGTACTGCTCTGTTGACATGGTGTATAGGAATAGGAGAAGATCAATCTTCTATTTCTCTAACTAAAGAACCAATACTACTTGCTAGATTTACAAATCTACAGCCAATGTCTACCATTTATAAAAAAGACTTCCATTCCATGATTCTTGTTTGCGTAACAGCACAAATAAGTAGACTTGATTTGGATAAATTTTATTATCTCTGATGTCCACAAATCATGGATGGCAAAAAATGTAAAAAAAAAGTTATTCAGAATCATACTGGGACATGTGAATGTCCTAAGTGTTGTCTTCATATTCTGATATGTGATTTGACCTACATGCTTAATATGGATTTACAAAATCCATTAGGTGAACTGCACAATGTGACAGCCTTTCAAGGCCCTGCAAATTCTTTATTGGGTGTAGATGCAGAAGATTTTCAGCTACTACTTGTTGAACCTGGTGCAGATAAACAACATTTGAATAATCTGTATGATTCTAAGTTTGTATTTGATCTAACTATCAAGGCATCTTCTTTTGCTAGACAAGAAACTCAAAGCATAATTGTTCAAGCTTTGAAGCTTGCTTAAAATAGTGGTTACCTTGTAATATTGAACATATCTAATAATATGTTTGTGTATATATGTTTATTTGACAATAAACTGTCTCATATTAATGTTATGTTGTTTCAGAATTTGGAATATATATGAGTCTTTAGATCTTTTAAAACTGTGTTGTACTGATATATTGAATTTGTCAAAACCTTTTATATAATTTACTTTAATATTAGTATATGTTTACATTTTACATTGTTATTGTATTTAGTCTAATTACTTTCCATTTACTTTCTGTGATTACAATATGCATAGATCGTATAAAGAATGAATATTTGCAAATTTTCCATGTTTGTTTATAGATTACATTTCCATATCTGAGTATTGTTTTCAAATTTACGATATCCAATTATTTGAGATATAAATGAAAATTATATATGCATTGCATAGAACTTATAAAGAACTAGCATGTCCAAATTTACCATTATTATTTTTTTATTACATTTCCATATCTCATTATTGTTTTTAATTTTAAGTTTTTTAATTATTACAGATATAAAAGATAATTATATATGCAGTCATGGATAATGGAAATAATGAAAGAGAAGCTAAGCGCAATCATAGAAATCACATGGAGAGAGCTCGATATGTTGCCAGAAAAATTGTTATTACAAAAGAAGATGAGAAACCTTTCAAAATATTGAACTTGCAATTTCTGCTTCAGAAATACATTGTTTGAATACCTCACCAAATTTAGAACCATTTAAATTTTCAAATTCATATCCTCTACCAAATTCTATTATTCAAAATGCTTCCTTGCTAGAATTTCATATACCTGATTGTATAGAGGATCATACAACTTCCATGAATACAACTAACTATATTATTAGTTCACCTTTCTCTGAAAATTATTACAATGCTAGAAAAGAATTCCGTAAAAGATAGATGGTATTTCAAAATTTACAAAGTGTTCTATTTGTATGGAAAGATATCCTGGAATTAAATTGTGCATGTTAGACAAAAATTTAATATGCTACAGATGCAATTCAGAAAAAGATGGCCATCACTTCTCAAAATGGAACAATATGGATCTAGGTGAACAACCATTGTGTTTGAAAAAGTTAACGCAAATTGAACAAATGCTCATAGCAAAAATAAGTCCTATTTTGCAAGTTACATATGCAAAAGGTGGTCAACACAAATATAAAGGTCATACTATTTGTTTTCCTCAAAACATTTCCAATATCATGGCATTGTTGCCAAGACGAATAGATACATTGGATATAATCATTGTTAACAAAGAGAGTATAGGAAATAAAAACTATAGTTTTTATGTTAGCAGATCCCATGTTTATGATGCATTGAAATATAAAACATTGAATGACTCATACTATAGAGATGTACAAGTAGATAATAATGCATTAGCATCATTACCTATACAATCTACTGATATTTTAGACCTAATTTTTAATGCAGGAGAAAATAGTCATCCTATTGAAGATAACTCATCCATGTTAGATGAGATAGAAGAAAATGAAACTGATGACAATGTAGAATTTAACATCTCATTTGTTTGTAATCTACCTACTCCACGTAGAGAAATAGAATAAATACGTTCTTTGTTGCATTTAGGTGAAGGTCAAACAATAGAATGTATTGCATGGCCTCCTATCACACCTTTTCCTATAAATGAATACACAACTGAAGGTTTATTTGTTATGGCATTTCCAGCTTTGTTTCCTAATGGAATGGATGCATTCAAACAACCATGTATCAAAGAAGTAAAACTACATGATTATGCTCTACACCTTCTATAGTATTATGATAACAGATTTGGGCAGCATTCAAGATTCTGGTACTTTATATTGAATATTATCATGTGACATCGAAGCTAGGCCACAACATCTATGTTTGTTCACAAACAATTAGATGGATCTTTACTTGTAACAATTGAAGATCTTCGTCAAAAGATATGAGATGTACCTGATGATAAATTAGCAGATCAACTGATGAGATTTGGCTCTTTTGTACGTGGGACTAGGTCTTTTTGGAATCAACGAAGAGCAGAATTGATAGACATGGTTATTCAAATTGGTTGTCCTATACTTTTCTTTACCCTGAGTGTTGTAGATATCAAATGGCCTGATTTACACAATATCATGCCATCCACAACACCAACAAATCCATCTATGGCTACAAGATGGTGAATACAAAATATTATTAAAAATCCTCATTTGACAGCTGTACATATGCATTATAGATTCACTGCATTTCAAGAGGAAGTTTTGGAGAAACTGCTTGGGGCAATTGACTATTGGTACAGGTAAATAACCTATTTAAAATGTTATTAATTCCTATGCAATTACATGTTTATTTACTGACTTAAATTTATATCAGGTCTGAATGGAAAAATAGAGGTTCAGCACATATACATGGATTTATTTGGTTGCCAAATGCACCAGATATTAAAAATTTAGAATGGAATAATGATCTATCACTGCAAAAAATTTTAGATTACATAGACCAGTATGTAACTGCATGGAATCCACAAAGCATACAACAAAGAAATAATGGAATCTTTTCCAAATCTCTTCATGATCCTTGTCTGATGAGTACATAGATGATATATGCAACAGATGCAACTTCTGATTACAGTGATTTGGTTAATTGTATTCAACATCACACAAAGTGTTCTCTGCAGACATGTTTAAGAATAAAAGGAAATGCTATTTCATGTTGTTATAAAGCTCCATGGGCCACACAAGAAAGATCTGAATTAACAGTTACAAATAAAGTTGAACCTAAACATATAGCAGCACGCAATGATGATCATCTAAACTTGCATAACATACAAATGCTTTCCATTTGGAGAGGTAATATAGATTGTCAACCCATTCTTTCAATTGATGTAGTTATTATGTATATAGAAAAATATGCAGCTAAAGCAGAATAAAAATCAGAAACATATCGTGCAATGTTAACTAGAATATCATCAACTTTGAATGGTACAATGCCTACACCAGCTGCACTTCAGAGGATGCTTCTTGAAAATCTTGTTGACTATGATATAGGTGCCCAAGAAACCTGCCATCTTCTACACAAGCTTCCCTTATCCCTATGTAGTAGACAATTTATATCTTTGAATGTGAACCAAAAAAACCTTCAATGTCTACCTATATTAGACATGCCAACAAGCTTATGCCAAAACCAAATTAATAATTATATGGCACGTCCACCAAATTTAGAATTGTATTCTCTTATTGACATAACCCAAAGATGGACTTATAGAGCCACACGAATGCAAGACAAATGGAAAGAAAGAATATCACCTTGTATAGTTAGAGTCTCCCCTAGATTTATCAGTATTCCTTCAAGAGAAGATATTTCTTATCCAAATTTTTGCTGGAGTGAACTGTTATTATACAAACCATTATGCAATATTGAAATAGAATTTGTAGCATCAGATAAAGGAATAATAGAACAATGGGAATCTTTTTCAAGATCATATGAAGCATGGCATGTACGTAGAACACAATCAGATGTAGAAGAAGTAGATGATCCTACAAGCCCTACAACAGATCCAAATGCAACACAAGATACTATACCAGATGAATGACAAGTTTTATCTAGCTTACATCTAGGTAGACCTATACATTTAAATGATTTAGATATGCTTGGATATCGATATTTTGATTTAGGAAATAATTGGTTGCAAAATAATATTACTCCTTTACAAAAAGCTACAGCTACAAATTTCATTCAATCAAATCAAGAAATCTTTCAACAAAATCTAGTTATGCATCAGCAAACTGATTATAAATTGTTTGTCCAACAACAAAAAGCATATGATATGATTATATCACATACCCAAAGAAGTATTGTACAACAACCACTATAGCTAATTGTACAAGGCACTGCTGGCACTAGAAAATCTCATCTAATAGCTCAAATCAAAGCAAGTCTCACTCAATCAGCACCCGATGGATAGTCACTTGTTCTACTTCTTGCACCAATAGGATTTGCAGTATTTAACATCAAGTCATCTACAATCCATTCAGCTCTACACATTCCTATCAAAGAGATGGTACAATTACAAGGTCAACAACTGGCAAAGTTATAGGAAAATCTATATTATGTTCAGTACATTATTATAGATGAAATGAGTTTTATTAGTCCTAAATTAATTGAAAGAATTGATATGAGATTGAGAGAAGCATTTCCAAATAAAAATCATATTACTTTTGGAGGTCATTCAATGATTCTCTTTGGTGATTTGGGTCAGCTTCCTCCAATTAAAGATATTCCAATGTATGCTTCAAATTTATATGGTGCACAATTATGACAATCATTTAGAAAAGTAATCACTTTAGAGGCTAAATTTTGCCAAATTAGTAACACGGATGTTTAGGTAGAATTCCATTCTCTTCTTACAAATCTAAGAAATGGAGAACCAACAATTGAAGATTGGACTCTACTCATGTCACGGACAAGTAATGCTCTCAATAAAGAGGAACAAGAGGATTTTCATTCTAAAATACACCTATTTGCAACTAATGAAATGGTAGCTCTTCATAATAAGCATATGTTATTATCTCTACATCAACCTATGGCTCTTTCAATAGTAGAACAACAAAAAGATTTTGACAACTCAAATGCAGATGAAGAACAACTACAATCTCACATTCTTTTATGTATAGGACAACAAGTTATGCTTTGTACAAATTTATGTGTCTATACACGATTGGTTAATGCTATAGGACAAATCAGAGCTATTGTATATAATGATGGTGAAAAGCATCCTCAACTACCATTGATAGTTGTTGTTCAATTTTTTAACTACATTGGTCCAGCTTGGGATGATACTAACCCAAAGAATATTCATATCACACCAATTAAAAGGGGTTGCCACTGAAAAATACCTTTACGAATGTCATGGGCTTTAACAATACATAAATCACAAGGTTTGTCACTTGTAAAAGAAACAATTGCCATTGGAAGCACAGAACAGAAAGGATTACCCTTTACAGCTCTTTCAAGATTTCATGAACTCTCAAGACTTCGTATTCATCTAGCTTTCAGTTTTGAAAGATATTCATGCATGGAACAAAATGAAAATGTTACAAGGAGAAAAGAACAAGAAAGACACTTAAAAGCACTATCAGTATATTAACTCATGTATGTATTCTTATTGTATATAGTTCATTGAAATCACAATTATGTATACATGATTCTCAAATTTTAAACTCTAAAGTATTAGAACATATAGTCATTTTAAAACAAATATAAAGTTAGTTAAAATAACCTCTTTTTGAGAAATTGAACTATCTGATGAGACTCACTAACTCTACCCTATTTTGTGGTTTCTGCAACAATTATGATACACTGCTTTTATTCAAACATAAATATGATAGCTATTTCTGTTATAAAAAATGTAATAATTAAGTTTAGTCTCTGAAATAGCTATAGTATACTTTATTGACATGTCAAATAGTTATGCTTGTCTAGTTAATTTACTCAAATAAAGTCTATCAAATCAAGACAAAAGTAACTAGAAGTTACATGGACTCCATTGACCTAGCATGTATTGCAATTTATAATTCAATTTATGCTTATCAAGCCCAGTCAATCTAATATTATACATTTCTACAAAGACAACAAATTGTTTTCACAAATCCCAAGATGATCAAATCTACTGCAGTTGACTTCAATATTTTGGATGATGAGTAAAGAGGACACCTACACTAGCTCACAATTGACCTCAGAGCATAGGAATGATAAACTATCAATAAGAATGATGTAAGTTAGCCAGAATGGTGGTCATCATATATTAAAACAACTCAAGAAACTATCATGAATATCTACAGACAAAGGTGTCCGTGATCAATGATCCACGAAGCAGAACACTCCAAAATATTTATATCTTTCCGTCACCTAAACACTTTTTGTAATTTGTTTTATATGCTTTTTAAGGTTTTGAGCTCCAACCATCCGTAGCTTGTTGCATTCTCATTGATAAGAGAATTCCAAGATGGTTGAGCTATATACAGGCTGTAGCCTCATTTTGTAAAAAGTTAGAAAAAGATAATTGAACAACTGAGTATAATTCCTATAGAGAAGAGTACTAAATTATGTGTCTGAGCTTCAGAGCATAAATCTTTGTATGTAATTTACAGGTCCATTTTAATACAGATACACTATAATTTCTCTTTCTTTCTATTGTTTTCCCTTTACTTGTATGTCTACTCTTGTATAAATGAAGATCTTATCAATGATTGATCTTTAATCTCAGTACTTGACTAAGGTTAAGAAAATATTCTGGCAAGTTGGAGAATAAAGGTTTTCAAGCAGTCTCTAGTCTTAACCATAGTTAAATCAGTGTCCACTTTTAAATATATCGTGTAATTAGTAATTATTCAAAGGTTAAACCTGGCTGAGCATGTGGAACTATAAAACAAAGAAGAATCTTATCCAATACTCAGCAATTAGGCATTTGTTTTGTATGAATCAGTATTAGTAGCCATAGTGTTCAGGTAATTTTCGAAGCACTGTGATTCATACAAGAATAATCCCTAACACATTCTAATTAGCAATAGACATGACCAATGTCCTGAAGAGGATATCATTATTCATAAGTATAATAAAATATAGTTAAATAATTGGCATACATGTCATTGTGGAGTTTCTTGAAAGAGTATTCTTTGATGCAAACAATGAACCCTTTAACTAAAATGTCCTCCACTACAAGTGTGTTATATTGTTCTGGAAAAAGGGCAAAGGTTGTATGCACACCATCAACAAGTTCCAAATGATATTTTGTACTTGTTTGAGTCAATGTATTTTTGTTGAAAGATTGGTTTGTTGTATTACTGGTATTGCATAATTCATTACTCATGTGTGGACCCATAAAATTGTTAATAGATCAATTTTTTGCCTTGTAGAAATGTATAATATTATATCATATAAAGAATGAATATTTGCATACATCCTGAGGAGGATGTAATAAGAAATATAATTGATGAAGAGAAGTGGTAAGAAGATCTGACCAAATACATGAATTATATGCTATGGAGAAGAAATTGAAGCTAAAGGGATTGGCATTCAGTGGTTTCTTTCCTACATTGCCTTATCTCCAAATCCTAGAGAAAATGATGGTCCAATTCAATACCCTAATGAGGACTTTTGAGGATCAAATTGATGAGAAAGAGGGAAGAAAAAATGTCCATTCAGAGTCTGAATATGATCAGGATAGTGATGATGGCTTCTCAGTGCACATCATCCTTGCTTTGGAATAGATAATATCTGACAAACATGAGACTGGTCAGAATGTAGTTGTTGACCTAGGTGACCTACATAGCTCCTAGGATACAAGTGAACCTCCTGGAAAAAAACAAAAATTACTAATTGCAGAATCTTCTCAAGTAAACAAAATGTATAAGTGGCAGCCCTCTTCACTGGAAATGGTGTTCATAACCACGAGTTGAGGAAGAAGATAAGAGAGGAGAAAAGAAAACAAAAAATTGAAACAAAAGATGTTGAGTTGCCCTTGGCTCTATGCCAAGATGAAAGAATGTTAGAACAAGATGCATTCTTGAAGGATGACATTTTATTTAGCTAGATGAATTCAAGAGCTTCTTAATATGGCATAAGAAACAGCAAGTTGCATCAAGTGTTCACATCACTGAAGAGGTTCAAGTGCTTGGTGAAGCAGTACAAATAATAAGGGAGTATGACCCTGAGAATGAGGGAATCAGTCCAGAAGAAGCCAGACAACTAGTCAGAGCTAGCAATATGCTACTGGTACCTAGGTGGAATTTATATTCAGATTTTATTATTGATTAGATCAAGAGACAAGAAGATATAACATTATCCTCAGAGACCCAAGTAGGTGAGATTATCAGAGGATTTGGCTATAGCCCAAAGAATCAAGCATTGGCTCTATGGAGTCTATATCCTAAGGATAAGAAGCCTCAAATTTTGAATGTGAAAGAGAAAATGCATGGTAACAAAATTGTATGGTCAATCCATAATACAGGAGACCTTGCGATATCTCAAGTGTTAACTCATTTTTCTAGGCTTAATGAAGACAAGACAAAGCAATTAACTCATAATAATTTAGGCAAACCCAATGCCCTAAATCTAAAAGATATCCAACCAAAACCAATTTTCATATAATTCCATCAATCATAGACATAGTAACAACTTTACCAAATAAATCTCATAGACAAATAGGTAGTATGAATAGAGTTGTTCTTCAAGAGTTGAAGGAGGTATATAATGCATAGAGGAATTACCTTAGAAATGGTCCTTTTAAGGAGTTGTGTGGTAAAGTTGGAGAACCTTCAATACATTTTTTATCTATGTATAGAGTAACATACTATAGCTACAAATACTAGATATAGAACCTTCAATATCTTTAGTAGACAAAAAATATCACTGTCCAACCAGCGACAATAAAAAACAAAACTGTTGTCTTATTTCAACATTTTCATTTTTGAAAACATTGGTGTCTGAAAAACACCAGTGCAGAAAACAAACATTGATCAGATGAAATACACCCTTGTATCAAAATGTGCAGTTTGAATCAACCAATAAGCAATAACTTCATAAGTGGATAATAAAACCTGATTTCTTTGATAAAGAAACCATTTGTCCAACAAAATAGACTATATTTGATTTTACAATTACACAGATTGAAAAAATTGTTCATTGCTTGATACAAATTGCACATTTTTGTACAAGAATATCTTTTATTTAACCACAATTAGTTTTCTGCAGTGATATCTTTCAGATTCAAGTTTTTTATCAACACCCAAATATTCCAGTTCCCATTGTTGGCCATTTTGACATAGTCACACCATAAGCTCATGTTACTCTATAATAAATAGTGAAACAAATCAGATATGCCCTACATTCATGGATGTCCCAGGATCCCAATGAATACATGTTTGCTTTGCATATTAACAACAATTGTCTGATAAAAAGAAAATTGTCAGCTTTTTCAGAAAATTAACTGACAACAACCACCACAATGAAAGTAAATCCATGAAAAATCTATGAAAGATTTTGTTCATTAATATTCTTCCAAATTGTATAGTAAATTAAATATTTGTAATCAATATAAGCCCTAATTAAATAACTAGACATGAAAAAACCCTAAATGTGTTTCCTTTGCATAGAAAACCCTATGTTGCTCTTTTAAAATCTATATGACCATTGAAAACAATGGTTGAAAACAACCAACTGAAAATCTTTTCTTATCTCAACCTCCTCTACCGACCATGCAACTGAAGTCATCTCCATGTTGCTAGATATTTCCTTTAACTATAGTTAAGACTGCAAACTACGCGAAGACCTTTATTCTCCAAGTTGCTAGAAGATTTTCTTAACAAAGGTCAAGTAATGAGCTTAAAGATCAACCATCGATCAAATATTCATCCAACATTTCCCCCTAAGTCACCATACTTTTCATAACTTAACTGCTACATTGGGATAGTTTCAGATAACTGTGTCATTGAATTGCTGACCATTTGAGACATAACCACCAGAATCATGACAACGAGTGACCATTGAAATGGCCAGGTCACAAAATAAAAGAACTAACTACTAAATAACTTGGAGATCTAGAAACCCGCAAAATAGACCACCAGCTTGCATTTTGAGACTCAGCAACCAACTGAGAACCTCATAATCATTGTATCTTTATTTTTGCGTTCATCTGACAACTGTCAACTTCTGAGGGTTAGAACTTGCATTTAGAGATAACCATAAAATACTACATTCGCCCACTAAATGGTTTTTTTGCGTACAAACAATATAGTATTATTTTATATTAATTTTCTTCATTTTAATTTTTTATCTATTAGTTATTATTAATTTAAAATATCATATCCATCATTACTATTGTTTAAATAATCTATTGATATATGATGATTTTTATTAGGATTTTCCATATCTTTCATTATTAGTAATATCTTATTATTATTATTACTATGAATACCTTATTATTAATATCTTATAATAATTAATATTTTTATAAATACATTTTAGTAATATAATAAATTTATCAACTATTTAATATTATTTACTAATTTATACTATCACTACCTTAAACATGTCATCTAGGACCCACTTGATATCTTCGATACTTTACTACAATTAGATCAATCGTCCGATGGTCATTATTATTTTGCCTTTATGAGTGGACATAAAGTAGGCCATCATGGCCTTGATACCCAATCGATGACTATCGCATGATCACATGGCTTCTAAAGATTCCATGCGAACAAATGACAACCGTAAGATCTTCCATTTGTTACTGCTACCTTAAGTAAGTGGCCCCACTCTGCTTCGACCAATCAGGGATGCCCACATTGCATTACCAGGAAAGCGGATATGTAACACTTTTTTACTAAGTGCCAGTGCTACTGACATCTTCCACATCATCAAATACCTCAGACCAATCAACAACGGCCATATGTATACACCTTTCAGTAGACCCACCTTTTTCCTTACGCCTGTAAATAAAGTAAAATCAACAGCTATCGCATGATCGCAAGGTCTTGATAGATTCCATGCGAACATGCAACCACCGTTGAAAGTTCTACAAGTTGTCAGTCCTGCAAATACTGTTGAAGCTGGATCCATTTTTTCTTAATCAATAAGCACCTGCCACGTTGCAAAATCTAGTAAGCGGACATACAAATTGTCCTTCTTGAGTCGTAGCCTTCTCAATGATTTCCATCTCAGCAAATATTATAACCAATCAAAAAAATTAATGTGTATATATCTGGCACCAATCCCACCTGCTATAAGCGCTGAGGAATAAAGAAGATCGACGACTAACACATGATCACATACCTTAAATAGATTCCTCGCGGTTATGTGATGACCATTAGCTCTTCATGTCGGGTTCAAGGTAAAATAAAATGTTGAAACCTTAAGAAATAGAGTGGTTAAGACTTAGGAACATTTAAAAATATCACTGGGTGTAGACTTAGGAAAAGAAAAGGGCCGAGACTAGGTAGTATTTTGTAAAAAGTAATGACAAAATAGAACCTAAAAAATCAACCTAGGTTTTTAGTGAAGACAAAGGTGTTTAGGGTTTTCTCAAGCCTGGTTTTTTATTAGCGCTTTCCCTTTTAGATAAAACCCTAATATTTTTGCAAGATTTTTTTTGGGTGTTTTGCAACAAAATTTTCTCAATTTCAGGACCACATACATATACCTCAAATTTGTAAGGAAAAGCAAGATTTCATGTTTATTAATGATACCATTGAATTACATATGGATTGTTGTTAGGTCTTCAAAAGTAAGAAGACAACTTTATTTTTCAACATTCGCAAAATCTCCCGAAAAGATCAAAATCAAAATTGTATTTTAACAGTGTCACATTTCGCAGTAGATGACATCGATATTATACATAAAAGTAACTGACAACAATCAGAACATTTAAAGCACATCCGCCACAAATCTAAGAAATATTTGTTTAATAAATACTCTATCTAGGTAATGATAGCTTAGTCAAATATTAGCTTTGAATATAATGTTTTCCATCATCGAAAATATATGCCACTCACTACTATATCCAACATTGACTAACTATATGAAAGCACATCCATACTAACTAAATGCCACTGATGACTACAGTATGTATCACTTTTCCAAAATCCCGACAATGATATTTTTGTAATTACTAGTTCCTGAAATATAATTTCGATGCACGTCTTCCTTGTATTGAGTACTGATATTTCTATTTGTATAGGATCTCAAAGACTATTGATTAATAAAACCTTTCTTTGATTTTTCATAGATGTGCAATCAATGTTTTGACGGTTGTAATGTAATTTTATATATAATATCGATGTCGTCTAATACAACATTTTCCATTCTTAATTTCTCTGATATATCTTGACATTTCCCAATTTAGTTAAATGCAATATCGAAATAATTTAAAAAGTACCCTTTTCATTTCGCACATGTCATCGATGATGTGCTTGACATATAAAATAAATTTATTAAAAAATCATCTCAACATTAAAGGGCTCATCAAGAGTAACATTAAAACTATCATTAAATGTCATTTATTTAACTTGTAAATAAATTATTTAAACCCCTCGTACTACATAGATAATTATACTAAGTCTGCCTCTACAAAACTCAATCACATCACTTTAATAAAATTCCTTGAAATATGATCTCCTGCAATTAATGTTACGAAAGCAAATCACTCTACAGCACCACCCTGTTCTTTTATAAAGTGTCAAATAATACTGATATTTCAAATACTTGTACAGAAACAATTGATAAAACATCAAAAGAACATACAGTCCTAGGAAACCTAAAAAGAAGCCAAGAATACAAGAGAAGACGAAGGGAAGTCACAACAATATCTGGTATCTAAACTAACTTATGGTATTTACATTCATTATTTATCATTCTTCAACTCCTTCATTTTTGGCACATTCTTTTTACTTCAATAGCTAAAACTATCTTACCAAACTCATTTAGAAAACAAATTTCAATAATATAGATAGGAACCAATATGTACAAATGAATTTGAACCAATATAATCTGAAGAAAATGTCTTGCAACCTTAAAAATCTTGATTTGATAAATATTTGATTCTTATAATATAGTTAATTAACTGAATAGTAAAACTATTTCATAAATTGTCTTCAAAAATCTCAAAAATAGCAAAACTAGGGTTATAAATCCAACGGAATACCTTTACCAATATTTTTACTTCTTTTAACATATATAGAATAAAACAAATCTTTCTCTAAAAATGAAGTATAATTTTATTTTTTCATTTTAAATTAGCTCAGAATTTACAATAGTAGGTAAAAAATGTTTTGAAGCAACCAAAAATAGAAGAGAAGACAAAGGGAAGTCACATCAATATCTGGTATCTAAACTAACTTATTGTATTTACAGTCAATATTTATCATTCTTAATTTCCTTCATTTTTGGCACATTTTTTTTATTTCAATACCTAAAACTATCTAACCAAGTTCATTTAGCAAACAAATTTGAATAATATAAATAGGGACCAATATGTACAACTCAATTTGAACCAATATAATCTGAAGAAAATGTCTTGTAAAAATGAAGTACAAAATTTATTTTTATTTTGTTTTAAATTAGTGACTACTTATACAAAATTTTGTTCTTTATAAGGCATCACATAGAAATGTTGCGACAGACAATAGTTGTCAGTCATGACTTCTTTCAACACATGGACATACACACAATACATGAAGAAGATAGAATTTTAGGATTGCAAGCGCAAAGGTTTCTACAACAAAAAGGAGTAATAACATGTTGTCCAATATCGCAAATAAATTTTGACCACTTTTACAAAGATCCATATATTTCAAAATTGGAGTCTTGTGACACATGCAATGTAACACAAATTCACCATGTCCCAATCGAAACATGGTTTCAACCAGCATCAATAGCATCTGAGACTGAATACTCTTCTTTGATAAATGGAACAAGTCAATTATGCATAGAGAAACTACTTCGAACTTCACAAACCAATACTACTTCTCTATATAATCTTTGTTATCATGGTCAAATGTATCGCTTGCATTTTGCATCAAGCTCAGACACATTGTGGAACAAACAAGTCATACAAAGATGGGGACCTCGGGGCTGTTACTTGTCTATACCTATACGTGAACATATAGAAAAGATTGTAAGGGAACAAATACCTACATGGACCCAATCCAATTATAAACTCTACCCAAGTATTAATATTCATACATAGAACTGGGGTATACTACATCAAACATTTGAACATCTTTACTGGTTCAATGATTTGAATCCCATGAACGGTCAACCCATGGGTTATGATAATATAATTTAAGACTGTAAATTTTGTCAAATTGTAAAATAGTAGATTTCTACTACTTATATATAAGGACATGGAAGTGTAAGTCCTTGAACAAATCTATCATATTACATTAGAATCACAATGATTACTATTTCAATTTTCTATACAAATCAATAACTTTTTACAAATAGATAATCTTTATATCTTTCAATAAATAGTTATACAGATATGTATGCCACCATTTGTTATTCTTAAATAAAAATGATATATTTTCTATTATTTGTACAGGTAAGCCTTGCAATTTAATGCATATTCCAATTAGATATTATGCATTAATAATATTGTATACATAATTTCATACTAATATTGTAGACTATTTTGTAGTTATTTAAATCTTTTTCTAGTTTTGTTTTTGACAATTCAATATTTCATGATTGATATTTCATATTTGAAGTTTTAACTTAACTTTTTCTTTCAAGAAAGTTACCAACTACAATGACTCTCTTAATCACCAAAACCTTATTGACTTATCTTAGTTTAATGGATAATATTCAACCTTTACATGTGAAGACGAAATGAATATAGACTACTCTTTAAACCACACCAAATTTTAATACATTTTTATGTTCTTTCTATTCAAAGTCACCCACAATAGCCTATTTCATTGTCTCTGATATATTTATCATTTATTGAATACATTCTCAGTTTCTCAACTAACATTAAATCCTAATCTATCTATTTTCAGCATTTATACATAAGTTTGTCTTTTACAGCTTTGTCAAGTGATGACAATCCTAAATGTGCCACACTGCAACTGTGATAAAGGAGCTTGCATTTTGACAATCTCAAACACTAAAAAAAACCCTCAAAGAAAATTTTGGACCTGTCCACTTAGCAAGAAGGTTAGTGTTGGCCATGAAGACTATGTTTACAAAAAATGTACACACTATAAATTATTGTATGTACTAATGTAAAGTTGATATTGCAGGGCAACAATGACTACAGTTACTTTAGGTGGGTAGATGATGTCTCAAATGCATATGTCACACCATTACCACTAATTGTCAATCAAACTCATGATCAATGTAGCTTGTGCTATCAAGAGGCCACTATGCTTGAAATTGTTTCAATGGCAAATGCTGAAATATTTTTTTTATGAACATTGCACACCATATTAATTGCATTTATTTGTATTTTAATTATGTTTGTTTGCTGGAACCATATATAAATATAAACTTCCAATGTATCACAATTATTTTGAAACAAAATGTGGACACATAACTCAAATTCAATTGAAACAAATATAACTAGTAACTTGTTCAAACATTTGTCATCTCAATATTTATATATGTAGAAACTTCTTTGTAAACTTGTTATGCAAAATATTAAGTTTTTGCTTGAATTTTCCTATCATTTGTGAGTCAAGGACCTCCATGTTCATCATATCATAATTAAAATACGGAATGAAATGCATCAACAAAGAATAGGGGAACATGGTTTTGC
This sequence comes from Chamaecyparis obtusa, assembly GCA_027943335.1. Classification (NCBI taxonomy): domain Eukaryota; kingdom Viridiplantae; phylum Streptophyta; class Pinopsida; order Cupressales; family Cupressaceae; genus Chamaecyparis; species Chamaecyparis obtusa. Next base: position 160,265 of record BSBK01012124.1, on the reverse strand, counting down.
ATTTCTTTTGCCACCAAAGCAGCCTCCCTAATATATCTATTGGGCAGGGCCTGCATATTAATCTTTGTAGCCATTAGGACCTAAATACCAAAAGCTCTCATGAATTAATTTCGGTCAAGGGTTACCAGTGCAGAACCATCACCCTTCGTAATTGTTCTAGATAGGGGATCATAGCTATGAGACCAAACAATTAAGACATCTACATCTACAAAAACCTTTGAACTATTAATTTTGCGAACCCTGACATCCAATGGTTTGATATTTAGTTTAATGCATAATATTCAACCTTTACATGTGAAGAGAAAATGAATATAGACTATTCTTTAAATCACAACAATTTTTAATACATTTTTATGTCCTTTCTATTCAAAGTCACCCACAATAGCCTATTTCATTGTCTTTGATATATTTATCATTTATTGAATTTGTTCTCACTCTCTCAACTAACATTAGATACTAATCTATCACTTTTCAACATTTATACATAAGTTTGTCTTTTACAGCTTTGTCAAGCAATGATTGTCCTACATGTGCCACACTACAACTGTGATAAAGGACTTTGCATCACATTGGATATGTAATACATTGGATATTTTTGACTCATAATAAAGTTTAGAAACAACAAATCTTGTGCACAACTGTTTAAACTTTAATAATAAATTCAATGACAAATTTCATTGCACTTATATATCTAATAATATCTAGCTTCATAATCTATAATCATTGCAATAAAATTTAATCATTTCAAAGAATGAATTCAACCTATTCTGTGTACAAACCTACTTATCCAAAATTGAGTCTAGCATGGCTACTTCTTTCTTAAAACTTATCAAATTGTCAGACAACTGCTTAGCAATTTTATAAATTTTTAATGATATTACATTTGCAACAAACTGTACAATGGTATCATTTATTCTTTTTTCATATCTCTACTTCTATCTTGGTTCTATGTCTTCAACACCCATGGTAGGGCCAACAGGGTTAGGGGATTATTCAATAATAGGACTTGAAGATGAAGGTCCAGTAGGTCAAGAAGAAATTTGCAATTGGCCTGATGCTTGAATTGGATCTTGTTCACCCAACCTCTTTTTTAAGTCTAATTAATTTATCCTTCTCATATACTCAAATTTTCTTCGATTAAATAGTCATATTGATGAAAACTTGAATTAAAAATAATTGACATACTATAAAGGAAAGATAATTACTTCAAAGTAAAGAACCATTTTACAACAACATGTCCATTAACATTGAACAACAACCAAATAGTTTATCTAACTTCATCATCTATACTCATTACAATAAACTTTAATCATTTCAAAGAATGAGTTCAACCTATTCTCTGTACAAACCCGCTTATCCAAAATTGGGTCTATAGTGACTACTTCTTTCTTAAAACTAGTCAAAATGTCAAACAACTCTTTAGCAATTTTACAAATTTTTAATGATTTTAAATTTGCAACAAACTATAGAATGATATTGTTTATTCTTTTCTCATATGTTTGCTTTTGTCTTTGTTCTATGTATTCATCACCCATGGTGGGGGCAAGAGGGGTAGGGGAATATTCAATAATAGGACTCAAAGATGAAGGTCCACTGGGTCAACAAGAAATTTGCAATTGTCCTAATGCTTGAATTCACCCTTGTTCACCCAACTTCTTTTTTAAGTCTATGATTAATTTATCCTTCTCATATACTCTGTGTTAATTTCCCATAACCCTTTAATATTGTTTACATGCTTCTTGTGACCTCCTCCTTTTTCTCGGCCTTGATTTAGCCTACAGTTGTCTTTGATGACTCTACTTTTGTGCTATCTCCTTGTGCTATTGTTGTTGTTATCTCTACTAATACTGGTTTTGTATTCTCTCCTGTTGTTGTTGGTCCTACTGCCCACATCTTGATGGTCATTACTGAAAGCAAGTCCCTTAATGGTCTATTCTGCACACTGTATTAATTACATTTATTTGTATTTTAATTCTGTTTGATTACTGGAAACATATATAAATATCAACTTCCAATGTATCACAATTTTTTGAAACAAAATGTGGACATGTAACTCAAATTCAATTGAAAAAAATATAACTACTAACTTGTTCAAACATTTCTCATGTCAATATTTATATATGTAGAAGCTTCTTTGTAAATTTGTTATGCAAAATATTAACTTTCTACTTGAATTTGCCTATCAATACAAAAAAAATTACAAACAACAAATTTGATTAGAATTTTAAAATTAAAATTTGTAAGAAAATAAATGTAAATTATAATCTTCATTATAATAAATTAATAATACATACTTTGATTTGAAAGATAAAGCCTTTTGGCATGTATAACAAATGTTAATTTAACAAGAACATTAGATTCAAATGTTAGTTTAACTTTTGATATTTAATGGATGTTTTTGAATGACAATAAAGTTCAGAAACACCAAATCTCATGCACAACTATTTAAAATTTTCTAATAAATTCGGTGAAAAATTTCATTGCACCTATATATCTAATAATTTTTTAAAAAATTAAAAATTTATATGACATCTAAACATGATAAAAGAACCATATAAAATGCTCTTCGGTTAAATAGTCATATTGATCAAAACTTGAGTTCAAGATAATTGACATACTATAAAGGAAAGATAATTAGTTCACATTAAAGAACCATTTTACAACAACATTTTCACTAACATTGAACAACAACCAAATAGTTTATCTAACTTCATAATCTATAATCATTACAATAAACTTTAATCATTTCAAAAAATGACTTCAACCTATTCTCTCTACAAACCCGCTTATCCAAAATTGGGTCTATTGTGGCTACTTCTTTCTTAAAACTGATCAAATTATTAGACAACTGCTTAGCAATTTTATAAGTTTTTAATGATTTTACATTTGCAACAAACTGTACAATGGTATCATTTATAAGGCAACTACTTAGCAGTGTAGGTTAATTCCTTGTCATATTCTAGGTGCACCAAAGAGGACTTATAGTTTTCTTATACATTACAATAAGGATTCCAATTTGTAAATCATAGAGAAGCTAAGCACAATCAACGAAATCACATGAAGAGAGCTAGATATGCTGCCAAAAAAATTGTTATTAACGAAAGAAGACGACAAACCTTTCAAAATATTGAACTTGCAATTTCTGCTTTAGAAATACATTGTTTGAATACCTCACCAAATACAATTTCATTTCCCATTCATTTTTTGCCTATTTTGAGGAAAGATCTTTGATACATTTACCCTTTAATCTATTTCAGGATACAATTTGTAGAATTAATAACTTTAAAATATCAGCACTAATTCTTTTCCTCATGTTAAATAGTCATACTGATCAAAACTTGAAATGAAGATAATTGACATACTATAAAGGAAAGATAGTTAGTTCAAAGTAAAGAACCATTTTACAACAACATATCCATTAACATTGAAGAACAACCAAATACTTTATCTAACTTCATAATCTATACTAATTACAATAAACTTTAATCATTTCAAAGAATGACTTCAACCTATGCTCTGTTGCCTGGCTACATCTAGGACCACTACATCAGCTATATCCCATTCTGGGAGGATTAACACTCCGCACTTTCTCACCAGATCTATCCCTTGTTCTGCAGTGATTGTCTCAAACATTTATGTCATCTCCTTCCTTACTTCAATTTCTATGATCTTAAAATCCATATATTTGTCATGAATGATCATTAAATGCTCTAACTCTCCTCAGCTAATATCAAATCAAATCTTGTAATATCAAATCCACAATATAATACACAAACTACAAATTCATTCAAAAAAGACGATATAAAATAAACAAGTTTCTAACATCATCTTCAGCCAAATTATATAATAACAATTTACACAAACCAAATGCCTTAAATTTTAAAAATAACCAATTAAACCCAGTTTACATATAATTAAAACAATACTATACTAAATACCAAGATTACTAAACAAATTTCACACAATACCAACCCTAAAATATTGTATTTCAGTTTCATAACTTATCAACAATTCCTCAAACTCAATATATTTCAAACCAATAGAGAAATCATTTACATGAATATACAAGTTTTTAACATCATCATGACCCAAACTGTATGATAATAATTTACAAAAATCAGATGTCCAAAATCTGAAAAATATTCTATGAAAACTAGTTTTTGTATAATTCCATCAATACTATATAGAGTACCAAGTTTACCAAACAAATCTGACAGGAAAGCAAACCTAAAATACTGTATTTCAGCTTCATAAATTATGAAATATTCATTTAACTCAAAAAAATGCAAACCAAAATAGAAATCATTTACATGAATGAACATGTTATATGCATAAATAAGTAGATAAAGGTGCTTTAAATAAGACATTACAATTCAAAAATATATAGTTAAAACATTTTAGAATCCTTTAAAGAATAAAAATTAAGCCTCTCGGGTGCTCCAAAGACCAAAAACTTTTCCATTCATCTAATCTTCTTTAATTGATAATTGACAACATTCTCTAGAGATTTTCTTGATAATTTGATTGAGTTATTAAAAGATATGGTGACCACCATTTCAGCCTAACCTACACCATTCTTCATAAATAATTACCATCCCTATGCTCATGGTTCAGGTGTCAAATATCTAGCTCAGAACTTCATTCTTCATCAAGAATATCGAGGTCATCTGCAGATGGCCTTTTCTTTTTCAACTTTCTTACTATTATATTGATCCATTGCTTTGATTACATCAAGCATTTCTTGTACCTGTGGTATGATAATATTTTCACTTCTTACAATCGAATATTCATAATTCCTTTTAATTTTTTTAATTTGTTCAGAAATGCTTTGGGTGTCTTCATTTACAATTGTTAACAACTCTCCAATTGCACTCAATTTGTATATATCTACTTCCTCATATGCTTGTTTACTAATAATACTTTGAAGATGCAATTCATAATTTTTTTTCATCATTTCTATATCTAGACCATCTTCAGCATTAACTACATCAATATTGCAGCCCATATCAACAAACATCTTTTTCATATGTGTAATGTTCATTTTGACCGTCTCAATTAGACTTTGAACTTCTTCAATAACATCTATGCACATTGTTCTTTTGAATTTGATTGAAAAAATCCACTTCTGTAGAGGTGTGTCAGTGGATTTGATAATTTTTACATTCACAGATTCTTCACTGTCTGTATCTTTTACAGATTGCAATACCTTTTCTTGTCTACTATAAATTGTTTTATGTTCTTCGATCATCTGCAATTCTGTACACAAAATATGTTTTAGCTCAATATATATTTTGTAATACCTACCTACGTAGTTAATGAGACGCACACCTCTTGAATTGAGAAATTGTACCCATTATCATGACAGTTGGGCCATCTGTCTGTCTTCATGCATCTATTTGATAATTTGTTCACTCGAATGAAGTGATGGATCAAAAATATCTTCTCTCTGACTTCCTCTTTGAGAAGACATAGGACCTAAAATTATCTAGATATAATCAGATAAATGTTTGACAATACATTTCAGAATGTTCTTTTCATCTTTTAATTGCTCTAATCTCTCTCATATCTCATGATGTGTGAACTCCCACATATCAACTGTATGATCATGAAATGTAGGTCCTATGTCAATTTCATTAACATCATAATCTGATGCATTTAGATCACAAAAATTATTGTCTTCTTTTGGTTATGCAACCTGTATTATTACATGTCATGTTTCTTGATGTTTTTGAAGAGTAGCTAGTTTGCCTCTTTCTTTTTCTTTCCTTGAACCATTACTTTCATTTATAAATTGGGAAACAAAATCTTCACTAAGAATTCTACGCTCTCTTTTTTTTTTTTTTTTCTTTGCACTGTTTCTTCTATCCATGAAGTAGTGCCTAGAATTTCTAAGGCAGAGGCTAAACTTTCATTATCAAACAATTTCCTAACTATTCTAGGGGTTTGTATTTGATGAGCTGAAGATTTAAACTTTCTTATTGTATTTTCAATACATGTTACACTACCTTCAATAAAATCACTTTCTACATTTAGTGGTTCTTCTTCAAAAGATTGTGTTGTTGTATTTTGTTCTGATTTTCTATTTTTTCTTCTTGTTCTATTTTTTCTACTTCCTCTAAAGTGTATATCTTAATCAATGCAACTAAACCACTACCACAAGTCTTTCTTATAGCTATGTCTTTATCTGGTGCTTGATCCTCCCCTCCTGTCATTTGTTGAATGGACTAAACTGTTGTCACCATCGTTGGTAAAACTACTGGAACTGAAGCTGTTGTTTGAGCTTCTGTTCTTCATTGTCCTTGTGTGTTTGATGAGTCCTTGGTTTTTTTCTTGTATAGAACCCATTTCTTGGTTCTTTTCATTATCTATTCCATTCTCTTTTCAAGATTGTCTAATTCGGGTTCTTCAAATTGTACAAGTTGCAAACGAGTCCCTTTTATTTTGTCCAAATAATGATGAGAAAATAATTTAGATTGATCATCATATAATCCTTTCACATCTATATCAATATTATAAAGTTGAATCTATTCAACTATGAGTCGGGACCATGATCTTTCTCTCATTTCAAAGTCATCTTTACAATTAGCCCATAAATCTTCTAATGAAGGAACATGATTAAAACTAGGGCCTAAATGCAAGTTTTGTTTTACATAATTTGAAGGATTGAAATGATGCCTAATAACATTATATTCATCAAATTTATATCTTTTTCCAAATGATTTGATGACACTCATTGCAGAAGAACTAGAAAAGCATGTATAAGCACCTATCGATATTGGAAAATGAATACCTATTTTATGTCGTTCATTGCATTTGTTGTTCACCTTGATAATTTGTCTGCACAACTCTATCAAAGCCATTTTATCATCTAGATATTTAGGCAATTTTTATGGAAACCCATCAAACCCTCCAATCCTAATATATGTAAATGTAGAATATTGAATATAATAGCTACCAAATTGCATTATTATTTGAGCAACTACATCTGATAATCTGCATTCTGGACAACCCTGAATTTCACGGCATAGCTTCATTGAAAAGAAATCATTAACCCTTCTAAAATTTCCATAGTTGTTATCAAGTTGTATCCATGGATACAAATCATACACCTGAATATTGGCATCATACTCACCAACACTAGGAAGGTCGTTCCCTATATGTTCACATGCTAGGGCATAGATGAGGAAAGATGACATTGCAAATTTATATGAATGCTTTGCTGAAAAAAGAATTTCACATAGATATTATTTGTACCTATACATTGCACAAGGAAAAACCAATATTATTCAAAATGTTGGGCTTGTTCACTCCCTCTGATTCTATACAAAAGTACTAGAATATCAACAATCTCTTTTTTTAAATCTGTTCCATATAGGGTTTTCGATAACTTAGAACTACCTTCTCCAATGGTTTCAAACCATCTATTTGAAATTACACCTCACCATCGTGACCTTTCTAAGCTAAAATTTGACGCTGATAGAGAGAAATTCCATTCTAAGTATTCTTCTCTTTAAGGTAAAACAAAGTACTTCTGTATTGATTCTCTGTTCAAACAAATGACTACTTCATTGTTTTCTTTCTTTATTTCTCTAGTATGTGGATCAAATCTTTGAATGCATTCCATAATTAGTTTTGATACCTAAATGGAAATTGGAAATCCTACAACTTCTATTAATACACTGTTAATGAGCCTTTGTGTAATGGGATGAACTGGTTCTGATTTAATCCTTCTGTGTAGATCATTTAAATTGTCAAAATAAAGGTTTGTATCTGTGATTCCTTTCCATGCATTTTATATTCCATTGAGATGATCATAACTATTTATTTTGCTAGCCATATTGTACAGGGTTATACATTGCGAACCATTTGCTCTTCAAGATATATGCAATTCAAGCAATCAAATGATACATACTGCAAGTTTATAAATTTTCTAACATAATTTAATAGACATAAAATACATAAAAACGTACAAGGAATGAATGTTCTTCCCGATTTCAACACTTATTTTTTCACTTGCAGTTATCATTAGTATATCAATTGAAAATAGGAAATTGTAGTAAAAATGATGCATAGAACAACCTATGACTGTACTTACTTTTATATCGATTACTGTGTTTTTCCAACTACTGTCAGAGAAATAATTTTTTTTAAATCATTAATCGATTATGATGTCATGGCCACTAAATATTATCGCACAAACAAATAACTTTAAAACAAAATTCACATTTAGAACTCACTAACAACTAAATCTGACAGCCTTCTATATGTGAAACAAATTAAATCAATTCAAATATTTATCAGATTTTATTTTTACTGACTTCTAAATCAGAATTTTCTACTACCTAAAACCCTACCAAACAAAACAAATTCAAAAGTCTCAAACATCTTCTCAATAATAGTTGTTCGCACATTCTCTAAATTTTTAGCCGGTTACAAGGTTCATTCCGAGGAAACAAGAAAAGGGTACAATCACCCATTAAATGCTTATTTGACATATCGGATTAAGTTGTTCATCGCTACTAAATATGAAATAAATTATTTTAAGTTCTCAGTAGGGTTATTAAAAAAATTAATGTGTTAACTACTCTGTATAAACATTTATGAGATCGACCGACTTTAATGATTTCTTTCCTAAATAAAACTACAGTCGGGTAATCTCTTCATCCATTATACGCACACTTATCAGCTCAAAATTATAGTCGATGAATTCTTATAAAAAGACATAACAAGCTATCAAATTCAGCAACTATCTTTTCTTCCAATAATCAACAACTCTTTAAAATCAAAACTGCTACATGATGCTCTGCAAAAAATCATGAAAACGTGAAATATTGAACAACTATCATACAAACCTGACTCATTAAGTCAGCAAACAAAAAATTACTGCAAAATTTTTCACTGATTATAAAATAATTTCTTTACTCACCAACTCAGAATACAAAAATGAAATATGCAAACTCTTTTACAGATTACTATTGAAAACATATTTTAGAGTATCGAAAAATACATATACACTATTCAACTACCTATATTTCATTGGAAACACTTAAGAGCATTTCCACATTTCTAAAAATATTCTGATTCTGTATAAAAACTTCATATCCTGAAATGTATTTTCATTTACAATATCATTTATGCAAAACTAAATGTAAACCATATAATTTAACAAGAGCATGCTTTACTTTAAATATGAACAACCTGTCATATAAAATTACAAATATTTTGTCCCGCTTATCTTACTTTCCAAAGGTATAAGCTTTTGTCTACCTAAATTAAAACATACAAAAAAATGAAAAACACGAAGAAAATTAATGTTATGATTTATTAAGTTTAATAAAATAAAAATATTATAGTAATTACCTTAGTTTTTTATCACCTTGCAAAATTTTCAACTATCCTCTATCTTAATTCACAAAAACTGGGATGGCGTTTCAGATACATGATTGGCATCCTCAATGCAACTTGATTTGCTGCAAAACCTTTATAATTCTAATGTTTGTTTTTTATTTGTACATAGACAGAATGTTCATATTGTGGAAAGAAAATTGGAAATATTGATGCGGCTTCAAATTGTTTATATTGCCTTATTTCTTTACATAGATTTACCCATTGATTTTCTATATCTTTTTTGTAAATCTCTCTGTCAATTGACATTGGCCATTGCAGAAATGGTAAAATATCTATCTTTTCAATGTCTTCTTTGTTTACAAAACACTTACTGTACTCAAAACCTTCACCTGGTTGAGCATATTCTAGCAAAAAATTAATTCCTTCAATCAAATCTTTAGGAAAAAGAGAAATCATAACAATACAAATGATCTGAATATTTTCACCTATTTCTAAACCCCAAGCCATTAACATAGCAGTAATATCAACATTAACTTTCCATCGATGAGTAGCATTATGAAATTCTTCACCTAATGTCCGTTCAACAGCTTGTACAACAGAGTTACTCTTGCATAGTAATAAATTTTTTAAATATGTATGTTGTACTCTTCCAATGAAAGCTATTTTTTGTGTGCTTGTTTGAAAAGTAAATGTAGCTTCCACTACTAACAGTTGATTTATAGTAATCTATATTATCTGCTCTAATGATCTTTACAAAGAATTGTTTTCTTGTTGATCATTTTATAGTAACGTAGGACTTTACACATATATGGCTATCTATAAGATTTACAAGATTATTAATTAACAAAATCTTTAGTAGATTTTGTACAAAAAGAATTTAATTGTTCAAGACTCTTCTAACTTAATTTCATGACTTATATCAATGTCATTTTACGTGAAATTTGACACATTTAAGTTATGTTATATACAAAACAATTTTGATTTAATAACAGATGTGACATATTGTAAAATTGAAAATATAATTTAAAACCATTTCATAACAAAATCTTTATAAGATTTGTTACCGATGTACTTTAAATCTAGTAACTGTTGTCAGTCGACTGAAAATTGTAACACACATAACTTATCTGATATCTAAATTCAATGTTCATGACAACTAAATTTGGAATTAATAGTTACTGCCATATAAATCTAATTAACAAATACCATGCTTAAAAGAGTATTAATTAACAAAAATGTTCATAGATTTTTCACAGATGAACATTAAATGTTCTGACTCTCCAATCATAATATTAACTATAATATCGATGTCATCTAATGCAAAACCTGTCAAAGCCCACTTTCACCCATTAGTTTTTTTTGGCCATATCAGATTTAGTTGTTCATGACTACTACATCAAAAAATAATAATGTTGTATAAATGACTTACCCAACTCCTTCTATTCGGAAACTGTGCCTACTCAATACAACAAACTTTAGTCGTTAAATGACTTTATATCTTCTGGAGACCTGGCCACTACAACAAGGAATCATAGTCACAGAAAACTTTGAATGTTATTGAATTTATCTAGAAAGTGGATGACCTTTTGTCACTTAAATTTTTCCATTCTAAGACTTGGAGACTATAATCAATCTTTCAGTCCCTGCTAAATTATTTGCTTTTAATCTTATATCGAGACATGCTGAAAGAACGCCATCAATAAATCTAACGACAACAATGAATGTCCAACTTGCTAAAACCATCAACAAGGCTACCAATCAAGCAAGAAAAATTGTATGTCCGCTTACCGGATTTTGCAATGTGGCAAATCCTTATTTATTAAGGAAAAATGCATCTGGCTTCAAGAGGATCTGTAGGACTGACAACCTATAGAGGATCTAGCGGTGGTCACATGTTCGCATGGAATCTTTGGATCCCTTATGATCATGCGATAGCCATCGATTTTACTTTATTCCCAGACTTAAGAAAAAGGTGGGTCTGCTGCCAGCTGTACACACATGGCCGCTAGTGATTGATCCAAGGCATTTGATGATCTAGAAAATGTCAGTAGCACTGGCGCTTAGTAAAAAAGACTTACACATCTGCTTGTCAGGTAATGCAATGTGGACATCCCTGATTGATCAAACCAGAGTGTGGCCAGTTACTTAAGGTAACAAAAACAAATGGAAGATCTAACGGTTATCACTTCTTCGTATGGAATATTATCAAGCCATCAGATCATGCGACATTCATCGTTTGGGTATCAAGACCATCATATCGAGTGGGTCTTGGATGATGTGTCAAAATATATCAATTTTTTATTAAGACCTCACGACTCACCTATTCAGAAGAGACACATCAAAAAATCCAACAAACATATATTCATATTTATTCAATTTTTGGATTTCGGAAAACACCTAACTCTATATGATTTTGCGATTACCCAACTGAAGATAGTCTTCAAATAGATGAATAACTAACATAACTCGAGTTTCATCTAAACATTGAGCAACAAGAAAAATCTCAAAGTCGCTAGAATATTTTCTAACCCATGGTTTGATAACTTAACGGCTATAATGGGAGACTTCGAGATAAACATGTCGTTGAATCGCTGACCGCTTAACACATAACTGCCAGAATCATGAGAACACGCGACCATTGAAATCGCAAGGTCACAGAATTAAGAACTAATCGCTGAATAACTTGGACATCTGGTGACCCTCAAAATAGACCACCTACTTCCTATATCAATTCTTTATTTCGTTCAGAGATCACCCAACTGAATGTATTTTTATCTAGAGATAAAGTGACCATAGTTCTTTTGCAAAAATTTATCATAGTAGTCACCAAATCTCATAATAAAAATTACAAATTCTACTTTTAAAATAATATTCACCAATACTTTATTTTTATATTCATATAAATTATTCTATATTTAAAATTATATTATTTTATATTATATATATATATATATATATATATATATATATATATATATATATATATATATATATATATATATATATATATATATATATATATATATATATATATATATATATATATATATATATATATATATATATATATATATATATTCATTAAAATATATATTATAAATTACACTTTTATATTTATATTCAAACATACTAATTATATTAAATACATTCAATTTTTGAAAATTTTTACATTCTTCTTAATTAATCAATATTTATGTTTAAAATCAAATTATTAAATTTATTTTTAAATTAACTAAAAAATTATTATTACAAAATATACTATTGATAAATTATATATAAAATTAGAAGTCATTCAATGATTCTCTTTACTAATCCATTTTTACTAACAGGATCTACAGGACTGACAACCTGCAGAAGATCCAACGGTCATCCCATGTTCGCATGGCATCTTTGGAGCCCTTGCGATCATATGATAGCTGTCAATTTAACTTTATTCCCATACATAAGAAAAAGGTGGGTCTACTGCCAGGTCTACACACATGGCCGCTGGTGATTGGTCTGAAGTATTTGATGATTGGTTCAAGGTATTTGATGATCTGGAAAATGTCAGTAGCACTGGCGCTTAGTAAAAAAGAGTTACACAACTGCTTGCTAGGTAATACAACGTGGACATCCCTGATTGATCGAAGCAGAGTGTGGCCAGTTACTTAAGGTAACAACAACACATGGAAGATCTAATGGTTATCGCTTGTTTGCATGGAATATTCTCAAACCATGCAATCATGCGACAGCCATCGATTGTGTATCAAGCACATCATATCAAGTGTGTCCTAGATGACGTGTTTAAACATATCAAATTTTTCATAAGACCTTCCAACTCACCTATTTGGAGATTCAGTGAATCAAGATGACAAAACTCTAGAAAAAAAAATTCTGAAGATTAAGCAACTATAGTCAAGTCTGCTTATTTATTTATATTCTACTTATTTTTTCAACTAATCAAGAATACACACATCAAAAAATCCAACAAACATATATTCATATTTATTCAAATTTTTTATTTCAGAAAACACCTAACTCTATATGATTTCGCGATTACCCGACTAAAGATAGTCTCCCAATAGATCAACAACTAACATAACTTGAGTTTGACCCAAACATTAAGTGACAAGACAAATTTCAAAGTCGCTCAAATATTTTCTAACCCATGGTTTGATAACTTACGGGCTACACTAGGAGACTTCCAGTTAACCGTGTCGCTAAATCATTGACCGCTTGACACATAACCACCAGAATCATGAGAACACACTACCATTGAAATCGGAAGGTCACAGAATAAAACAACTAACCGCTGAATAACTTGGAGATCTGGCAACCAACAAAATAGACCACCTACTTGCAATTACAGATGCACTGACCAACTAAGAACCTCATTATCACTGTATACTATATCAATTCTTTATTTCATTCAGAGATCACCCGATTGAATGTATTTTTATTCGGAGATAAACCAACCATAGTTCTCTTCCAAAAATTTATCATAGTACTCACCAAATCTCATAATAAAAATTTAAAATTTTACTTTTAAATTAATATTCACAAATACTTTATTTTTATATTCCTATGAATTATATATATATATATATATATATATATATATATATATATATATATATATATATATATATATATATATATATATATATATATATATATATATATATATATATATATATATATATTCATTAAAATATATATTATAAATTACACTTTTATATTTATATTCACACATACTAATTATATTAAATACATTCAAATTTTGGATAATTTTTACATTCTTCTAAATTAATCAATATTTATATTAAAAATCAAATTATTAAATTCATTTTAAAATTAACTAACAAATTATTATTACAAAATATACTATCGGTAAATTAATAAAATAAAAAGCTAAATTATTTAAATAATTGAAAGTCATTCAATGATTTTCTTTACTGATTTTGGTCACCTTCCTCCACAATTAAATAATAAATTACTTCTATTTTATTATTATTCATGAACAAACGTATCTACAAAAAAAAGATAAAAATAAAAAATAAAATAACATAACATCTATTCGACGTAAAAATTGCAAACCAAGTTGCAATTACTAGTTACTTATAATCATTGTAAAAGATGAAGCACCTAACGCCTCACGTCAATGCTGTCATTGTCAGTGAAAAGTGGATAATACTCGGCAGATATGATTTTAATCTTCTTGCACGCCTATGGAAAACTCTACACCGTCATGCTGGAAACCCAGATCAATGCCTTCCATATAAAGAACCCCTTGTGAATAATTGTCTTTACTTTTATAAACTAATTATACTAATGATCTTATCTATCATTTCGAACTTCTCTATTTGCCCAAAATAACGTGCACTTAAAAAACGATTTCCCTTAAAAAATTTAGTCGTTTTCCAATTTTAATAAACATCAAGCATCTATAATTTAATACTATCTTAAGATGTAAGTTTTCGTGTCAAACTTTTAATAAAGCGTGGAACTTGGTGAATGTGTCTTAAGATGATCATGTGATTATTTTTCAATGAATTATTCGATTTTCTGTTTGTCAGAAGTATTGATGTCAACGGGATTGCAAAATCATTATTTAGTTTATAAATTTAAAAGCAGGTGATAAGATTAGTTTGAATATATGACTGTTTATTTGGTTCAAATGTTTTCTCGTTGATTTGAATGAGCGATATTGTTCATAATATAAAAACTATCTAGTTTTTTCTATTCCAAAGGGATCAAAAAAGTCTTCAAGTTCATTATGAAAAACCTTTTTCAATTGTGGGACTGAGCAGCCATAAATAGTCTTTGGACATTAGGCAATATTGAAATTATGTGAGAGAATCTTCAATAAGTTAACATTAGGATAATTATTTTCTCAAGCCCAACGTTGAAAAATTCATTTAAGGTTGGGCGTAGCTGGAGAAGCTCTTCCTTGCCCAATACCTTCCCTAGAATTATTTGGCTCTGGTTCATTTCACATGCCTTGTCATTCAAGTTGAAGAATACAGCTACTGCCCACTGAATTAAACAAATAAAGAGTCGCTAGTTAGTTCCTTCACCAAGAAATCATAAACAATGATTCTTTGAAAAGAAAAAGATCCTAAAGTTGAGTGGACCGCCTTTATAAGTACCGTGAAGAGCTCTAGTGATTCAGTGCAAGTGTCTGAAAAGCAGATATGGCTGACAGTAGTAGAGCCAGTGCAATGGCGGTGTTTGCAGTTGTAATGTGGGCGAGCTTGTATCTCACAACCACCCATGCAACTCCTGCTCCCTCACCTCATTACTTCTCAAAGCCACCTCCACCCATGAATTATCATGAACTCCCCCCTCCTCCTCACCACAAGCATAGACACCCTCATAATCCTGTCCATGCTCCTCCCCCTCATAAGTATGAACACAAGGCACCACCACCCATGATCCATCTTCTCCATGCTCCTCCCCCTCATATATATGAACACAACTCACCTCCACCTATGAACCACCATAAACTCCCTCCTCCACCACATCACAAACATGAGCACCATGCTCCCCCTCCTCATGTTCATGAAGACAAGTTTGCTCCTCCCCCACACCACATTATAAGACCTAGCTATCCTTCTCCCCATAAATATGCAACTCCTCCTGACCATGACAACGACAAAGACCGCCACCACCATCACCATGAACACCACCACCACCACCATCACATTGCACCACCTCCACACCATGGGATGAAGCCAGTTGAGCACAAGGCACCACCACCGGTGTACAAGCACGAAGTCCCTCCTCCACCTTTCCACCATCCTTCTAAGCCACCACACTATCCTAAGTTCCCTCCTCCTCCTCACCATGCTTGATAATATGGGCTAACAAAGCCACCGTGCTCACCAAGGTAAATTTCTCTTGGGTATATTTCTTTCTGGCTATTGTTTAGGCGTTGATTGTGTCATTTGCAATGGAGCAACTATGATTCTAACTACGACTTATTGTTTACCATCAAAGTAATGCTCTGTATTGTTTTTTCAGGTTTTAATTAGGAGTTTCAATGATTTACAGTTAAATTGCATGTGTGGCGGAATAGGAGGATACCAACGAAGAGATCAGAAGAAATGGGCATGCAACAACTTGTTGTTCAGTGGCTGGTTAGGAAGATTTCGAATAAAATTCGCTTATTACTTTGCATTGCTTGAATATAAATACCGTCGTTGTTGGAAACGTCAATGTTTGTAAACTCAATCTTATATAAAGATTGATATAATGTTCGTGATGTGATCGAATATTGTAATCTGCTATTCAGTAATTGAAGTTATGTTCGTTTGCAACTCTACATTGCAAATGCTCGTCTTACATGTTAAAATGCAATTTAAAAAACAAACTTTTATTTACTCAATTTTTCAGCGTTCTCTGTTCAAAAAAATATTGATCTACAGAATCGTAAGTACTTTAAATCTCGTAGTCTAAAAATGTTTAAAAGTAACATTAAGTTTCTGGATTGTAATGTTAAATGGCGATACATAGACAAATGAATTTAGTCTCCTATATTTTTGCACTTGGGTCGTTATTATTAAAGTAAGTGGAGAAGGAAGGATTCCTATCTATTATACATAAGAAATAAATTATGGAAATAAAAGGCTGTTGCAATGACAGAATAACAGAGTTACTTAAGAGTTGCCCAAGAGGTTAGAAAAAACTACAACATAGCAGAGCTGGAACAAGCTGAAACTGTCCACTCAACAGAAAAATTTTGAGTGTTTTGGCCAGAGAAGGATGTACTCTTCAAATTGTTAAGCATTTGTCGACTCTTCTTTTAAGCATGTGACCTCTGTTTTGAATGCGAACCATCATTAAGATAATTTGTACCCTTTTAATAAAAAGAAGGTTTAGATTTTTTTTATTTTTATTTTTTGACAAAAGTATCTTTTTAATTAATTATATATTAAAAATGCAACTGCTACCTATTTTTTCTAGCTCTCTTTATATCTATCCATCACATATTTTCCTCCCTACTAAAAGAGTAAAAAAATATTTCACAAGAGATACATCTTAGATTTTTAAATATTTTAGCTGAGAGCTTCTTATATGTTTTCCTAAATATTACCACTTCCAACTAACAAGAAAATAATTTTGAATATCATTAATTTGATAGATACTAAAAAATAGATAGACACATAATAGATGTTCTATGAATAAAATATTTTTAACATTTTTAAACCTTCTAGTCATTAAAAAATATCATTTATTTGATTTTATTAATTTTCTTTCAATTATATACTGAACTAAACCTCACATGACCTTTAGTGAGGGATTGCTTGCAAAAGGAATACCACGATATGAGGAGGAAAGTTTAGCATTCTAGAAAAGCAGAATTTTAGTTATGGGCCTTGTTTATTAGGCCCTTCTCATTCAAGACCAGGCTTATTAAAATAATAAATGACCATTCATCTTTGTCATGTGCTTTATCAAGGTCAATAAAAGAGAATATCCACATCTTAATCAAAGGCTCCATCGCACTCAATTACTTTCAAATAGGTGATCAAATTATTCCATTAAGATTTTAAAAGGTTTTCAAGAAATGCAATGTTGAATATCCAAGACGACAGGAAATCAGGGGGGTGAATCAGTTGTCCCCTCTTAGTTGTGTGTAAAATTTCAAACCTTAACATAATTTTAATTAGTTCCACAAAACATAATTTAAACCTTAATTGCACTAAGATGAAAATATGAAACCACAACAATCACCAAACACATGAACAACAGATTTACATGGAAAAATATGCTAGAGAATTGTATATATGTTGTAAACATAGGTTTTTATGGTCATGTGTGCAGAGGAGCTATTTTTGTGATCAAGCCCTAGGCGAGCTAGAGATTATTCGGTTAGGAAGCTTGACTGAATCAGAGAAGGATAGAAGACTTCGGGGATTGAAAGGATCAAACCAAGACTGGAAAAGTGAAGAATATGATCCAAATAACCAATCCTAAGAAGGAGAGGTCATTAAAAATCTGATGAAGGAAGGAAAAGCTAGTTCTTCCTTGTGAATTAGAGAAAACCAATTAGGCCTATAAAGTAGGCATGGTAATAGGAGTCACTGTACAGACTCTTTGAAGATCCAACACCTAGTAAATCTTCAAGAAATCTGAAAAGGGTATCTGGATGTCAAGTTTAATTTGGCACTTGTGTGGAATGTTGGAAAGTTATAGGCTAGAAGGAGGGTTGGAAGACCTAGTTAGGCCTAATAGGGCGTATAGCCTTGTAGGCCTATTTTGAGGAGATCAACTATTGAATGGTAGAGTCTGAAGGCTTAACACCTCAAATCTAATCAAGATTTTTCCATAAGTAGTCTTCTCTCCAAATTACATTGAATGGTCAGTTTGACAACAAAGTGATGAACTCAAAAAAATGAGTTCATGCAAGGGTATATGGAGGAGAAGTTGGATAACTAAAATTGGTAGAGAGGTCTAGGAGAGTGAGAGGTGATTGAAAATAATCCCTCATTAAAATAGGGACTTAGATAGCCCTAACTAGGCCAAGAGAAGGCCCTAGAGAAAGTCATAGAAGAATTAGGACTAGTGGAAGAGACCTCCCTATCAAAGAGATGATGGTCCATTTGAAGGATCTAGATTTGGATCTTGTAGCATATATAATGAATCTGAAGGACCCATATCAGATCTATCTAAAAAGAATCAACATCTTACTAAAAAAGTGAAAGCACTGCAGAGCGGTCAAGAATCACAAAGGGTCAAAATGATTGATGTCATGAACAATGCAAGGCAAGCATAACAACAAATAAATTTCGCTATTGAAGATAGGAGGATAATGACTTATAAGTTGCAAGAGAAGGATTCTGAGATATTAGGACTCACTGAGAATCACTTTTAAATCTCTAATCAGATGGTTATCATAAGTCAGGAAGTTAACCAAGTAAACAGTAAGCTTACAAGGAAATTGGAAGAAATCGGTAAATTAAGAGAAGAGAATGAAAGATTGAAGAATGAAGTAAAGATATAACAACAACATAATGAGATGATCAAGAAAGTTGAAGAAAGTACTAAGAGAATGGATGAATTCCTAAATAGTCAGACAAGACTTGATAGTACTACTGGTTTAGGCTACACCAAGCAGGGAGAGTCATCAAGGCAAGCTGAACAAAAGAATGCCTATGCTAATCCAAGGCCAAAGAAGCTATTATGTTATCATTGTGGAAAACCAGGCCACACATCAAATGTTTATAGAAGAAAAGTGAAAGTTATTCCTAAATCCACTCCTAAATTTAATGGTTATTTCTATAACTATAATAAATATGGACATCAAGCACATGAGTGCAGATCAAATTTGAATAGGAAACCTAAGAAAAATTGCATGGAAAAACATTTTTGCACTTGCAACATGCATTGACACATGTCAAAGGAATAAAAGATAAAAATGAAACAATTCTAGACACCGAAAGAATAGAATAAGACATATCAACTAAGAAGGAAAGAAAATGCATACACTTGGGATTATAACACTTGGGTTAATTGCATAGTATGTGGTAGATATGGACATATTGTAGCAAATTTCATGAGAAAGAACTGGAGAGGAAAATCTTGTAATTGGACAAGTACTAGTATGGCATGTTTACACTATCACAAGGTTAGTCACTTAAGCAAAGATTGCAGAGACCAAGTACCTGAGATAAATATCGATAAAAATAGTAATACAATTGAAGAAATCATGAGGATATGAAATCAAATGTGGAGAAACACATCAAATGACAATGTTAGATCAAGCACTATAGTCGATGATACATCGTGCATTGGATTAGGTGACCTCACCACCTCCACCTAAGAAATTAAGGTATGTATGGAACTGAATTTTAATTGGTTATATATTACAAACAGTTCTTTATATCTAGTGAATGAATACCAAATTAGTATGAAATAAGATGCAATATAGTACTATATGTTTAGAACTTTAAATGTGTAAATTTGGTAAAAGCATGACAGAGTAAATGCCTGCTAGTCGGTGAATATTGACAAGGTTAATCGAGTTGAAGTATCAACCAATGTAATATCTAGTGTTAACCAAGCTGAAGACTTTGAAGTTTTAGCCAAGTGTAACTATGTTTATGAAGTTGTATTAGGTAAAGCATTTAATAAAAAAGTTTGAGTGGTAAAATGGATTTTACCTATAAATATGCGATGAAGCTAGTCATTACAACACACAACGATCGCGGGAAGAACCAGATTGACTTCAGTGATTTGAGAAAAGAACTTGAGTGTTTGACAAAGATTTAATGAGATCTCAAGCGAGTTCATCACTACTTCAAGTACATCTCAAGCCACTGAGTTGTTTTGCAAAAATATTTGCAAAGCCCTAAATTTGAGAAAATGATGGCGTCTTCATCCAAGATTGTGAAATCTAAGTCTAAGAGTCATAAGAAGGTCACATTGATTAAGATTGTGACTTATAAGGACCCCAAATATAAGTTACACCCTGAAATTGCATCACAGATCGATCAAGCGAGCACGTTTTCTAGTATACTTCCTAGGGTTTTGTTGGTGCAAGACATGTGCATATATCCATTGTAAACTTAGTGAAATCAGAGATTTTGAACTTCAATCCACTTACCAGGAGCTGAGTGAGAACATAAATCTCAAGGATGAGCACAAACACCTGGAAGTCAAGGGACTGATGAATGCCCTATGTTTCCTAAGAGAACTCAAAACAAAATGGATTAGGGTTGTTCTTAGCCGAGTGCATGAAGGTAAAATGTGGTTGGATGATCTAGTTAAACTATCCAAGGATATTATTCATGCAGTTACCGGCTACCCTACTACTAATAAAGCTAAAGGCCATAAGGAATGCACCAAGGGAAGAGACCGAGAAGCTGATAGGAGCTAAATGGGATGGAAGAAGAATGAGAGTTAATAAAATCATTGATCCGGAAATAAGGTTTGGAGTCTATGTTACTAGCTATAAGATATTTCAATCTAGCAAGCCAAATAGTGTACCTTGTGGAGTTGTAGATATTGTATATATAAGATTGTTAAGAAAGGTCTTCAATTGGACCTTAACGGGCTACTACTAAAACAACTAGAGGAGAATATGAGAACCATTCAAGTGAAAAAGAAAAACACATGTAAGTTTGGTTCTCTAATGCTCTGTACATTTTTCTAACTACAAAACTTATTTCCATCTATTGGTAATGTTGATGGGGATATCAATTGACCAGTTATTATGCAAATAACTAAATTTATTCAGAATCTAGGTCAGAATTTTGTCACTATTATGGATGATTACTTTGGACAATTTAAGGATAGAATGCATAAAAGAAGCATAATTCCAAGTCAACTAGTAGAGAAACACAAAGATGAAATGTGCTTTCTAGTGGATACTGACACCACTTTAATCAAGGCAATTGAACCAAGGACTACTTGGATACCCCCAATGGGCTATGAACTAGATATTGACCAAGCTTCTAGGTCAAGATAGGAATTGTTGGCCAAGCCCAAAGATCTAAAAGATTCTTGGTTTGGAACCTATGAGGAGGCTAAGTTAATATTAAAGATAGATCTAGTCAGAGTGAAGATAAGTAGAAAATCTAAAAATAAGATGGAAACATTGGCAAAATAATTTGGAGATGATGAAGAAGAAGAATCAGCAGCTAAACTACTTGAACAAGAAACCAAGGAACAACTTTTGATTGGAAACAGTGAACATGAGAAGGATACCAAGTCAAATAAGGACACTCAAGCTACACCAATAAAGGCCATAGGGAAGAGGAAACAAGTGAAACAACACCTACAAGAGCAAGGGCAAGATCCTCCACAGCTACTTATCCACCCCTGAAGAAAGGAATAGAAAAAATAACAAGGACAACTCCCACAAAGGCTTATCAGAAAAAGAAAAGAGGTGCCCAAGTCACCACCGAGCAACTTAAGAAGTAGAGAAGGCTAATAAGAGCTAAGGATGATGTAGACTCCAAGGAAGAAGATGATCAAGGTAAATTTAAGGTTTTTATAAATAAAATTTAGTCGTCAGATGAATTAGTTAAAAATATAAAATAAACAGGTAGACTAAGTCACCCTAAGATGAATCGGTTTGCCTACATGTGAACCGAGGACCATGAGAAGCTAGAAGAGGTTGTTATTCATATGATGATTAAATTTAAGAGGTTACTGATAGAGTTTGTAAAATATGTTCCAAAGGAATTATATGAGAAGGTATCAGCAAGGTGCACATAAGCCCTGGACACAGAAAAGAAAATGAGGGAACACTCATTAATTTTGGCAATGTCTACCTTATCTATTACCAAGATTGAATATTTGATGAAGCAGTACTAACTCATTTTTATGAAAGGTAGAGGACTTATTTTTTTAGCAGGTAAGCTTGAGGAGGTTGATGAAAATAGAAAGCTTCTATGGGATACAATTTTGAAATCAAGGGTAGAAGCTGATC
>BSBK01012124.1:12500-132500 GCA_027943335.1 Chamaecyparis obtusa | reverse complement strand
TAAAGGTTTTTATATGCATCACTCTTGTAAAGGTTTTTATTGTAATTCTAAACGAGAAGAGAAAACATAAAACAAAGAAGATAGAACACAATACATAATATTTATAGTGGTTCAGAAATTGCCTACATCCACTCTCAAGCAGGGAATTAGTCTATTATTAGTCACTGATACATTACAATTCAGTCCATGACTACACACATTATTTATACATTTACATAAAGCCTTCAAGAAAAGAGTCATGAGAAGCCAAACAGACAGGTGACTGTTGGGCTTCACATTCCCAACAATCTCCCACTTGAAGCCCAACTAACACAACCATGCTCTGTGACATTCCCTGCATTTTTCAGTTCTTTACATGGCAATCAGGCCCATTGAAAATTTCAATTTTGCGATTTACTTTGTTCAGAAACACTTCAAAACAGTCTTCTCCAAAATAAATCAGAACTAATAACACTTGGCAACATAACATCTTCAACCACAAAACTGAAAACAATCTCCTCTTTCCGCATGAAATCCATACCATACTCACCAGTTAATGGATCAGATGAGATCCCCAAATCAATGTGCTCCTTATGCAGAGCCTCCAAGTAAAATGCCACCTCTCCATCTTCCTTGGTTGCCACAATTCTGTCATTCCCATTGACATCATGCGATTTATCACCAACACCATTATACTTGGCAACCTCAAAGAACATAGGCCTATCACTTGGCCCAATTCTCTCAATAGCTTTACCTCTAATTCCAGCCGCTCCATTTCATATGGATTCTTCGGTTTCACATTTTTCTCCTCAATTCCTAACTCAATAAGAATTATATTGAGCTCAACCAATTCCATCTTCAGCTCTTCATTTCTTTTCTTTTCAGAAAACTCCCACTCTTTCTCAACTTTCTCATTTTTCTTCTCCATACAAGAAATTCGCTCTCTAAGAATCAAAACCTCCCTTTTAAGGGTCATAATTTCTTTGTTAAGGAAATCCTCCTGATTCTTAGCCTCTTTGTTCTCTTCCATCTCTTTGCCAATTGTAGCCACAACAACATCAAGAGTCGAGAAGGAAACAAACCTAGCTTCCTCCTTTGAATTCTTCTCTTTTGTCCACCCATCCCACCAATGGACATGATGTCTTGGCACCATCTCTACTCAATACTTCACCATGTCTTTGATACCAATTGTAGTTCTAAATGAGCAGAGAAAACATAAAACAAAGAAGACAAAACACAATACACAATATGTATAGTGGTTCAGAAATTGCCTACATCCACTCTAAAGTAGGGAATTAGTATTATTAGTCACTGATACAATACAATTCAATGCATGACTGCACACATTATTTATACATTTACATAAAGCCTTCAAGAAAAGAGTCATGAGAAGCCAAACAGATAGGTGACTGTTGGACTTCACATTCCCAACAATCTCCCACTTGAAGCCCAACCGACACAACCATGCTCTACGACATTCCCTACATTTTCAATTCTTTACATGGCAATCAGGCCCATTAAAGATTTCAATTTTGTGAAACTTTGTTCACTAACACTTCGAATCAGTCTTCTCCAAAATAAATCAGAACTAATAACACTTGGCAACATAACATCTTCAACCTCAAAACTGAAAACAATCTCCTCTTTCCGCATGAAATCCATGCCATAATCACCAGTTAATGGATCAAATGAGATCCCCAAATCAATGTGCTCCTTATGCAGAGCCTCCAAATAAAACACCACCTCTCCATCTTCCTCGGTTGCCACAATTATGTCATTCCCATTGACATCGCATGATTTCTCACCACCGCCATTATACTTGGCAACCTCAAAGAACATAGGCCCATCGCTTGGCCCAATTCTCTCGATAGCTTTACCTTCAATTCTAGCCGATCCATCTCGTATGGATTCTTCGGTTTCACATTTTTGCTCCTCAAGTCCTAACTCAGTAAGAATTATATTGAGCTCAACCAATTCCATCTTCAACTCTTCGTTTCTTTTCTTTTTAGAAAACTCCCACTCTTTCACAACTTCCTCATTTTCCTTCTCGATACAAGCAACTTGCTCTCTAAGCATCAAAACCTCCCTTTTAAGGATCATAATTTCTTTGTTAAGGTAATCCTCCCAATTCTTAGCCTCTTTGTTCTCTTCCATCTCTTTGCCAATTGTAGCCACAACTACATCAAGAGTCGAGAAGGAAACAAACCTAGCTTCCTCCTCTGAATCCTTCTCTTTTGTCCATCCATCCCACCAATGGACATGACGTCTTGGCACCATCTCTACTCAATACTTCACCATGGCTTTGATACCAATTGTAATTCTAAACGAGCAGAGAAAACATAAAACAAAGAAGACAAAACACAATACACAATATATAGTGGTTCGGCAATTGCCTACGTCCACTCTCAAGTAAGGAATTAGTCTATTATTAGTCACCGATACAATATAATACAATCCAGTGCATGACTGCACACATTATTTATACATTTACATAAAGCCTTCAAGAAAAGAATAATGAGAAGCCGAATAGAAAGGTGACTGTTGGGCTTCAAATTCCCAACATTTATATGTATCATTCTTGATGACTGAAGTTTTAATACCTCCATCCCACATGATAAATGGCCTGCAAGTTGATAGAGAGAAAAAAAAATAAAAAATATAATATGACTATTTACATAATTTATTGAAATGAAGCTACCTTGAAAAAGGTATTTCTGTAACAAACAGAAAAGTTATACACTTTAAATCATATGGGAGCGATCACGGTTGCGAATGATTTCATGACGGATATTTAAAATGTAACATTCTGCTAAGTTCAACAAATGGAACATTAGTATCAGGGAGACTATTAGAAAGATCCTATTAAGCTGAACAGCTTGGGAAAATTTCTCTCAAGTTCAACAGCTAGAATTTTTTAAAAAATCAGGAGGCATTCTGTCAAACAGTTCACGTACCTCCTCTACCCTTACACGTTTTGCATACTTGTCTGCCAGGGTAGTTGCAGCGACAACATCTGCGAAATTTCAGTCATCTGTTGTGGGATAGATGTCTGTACCCTGTTCCAAAGCTCCCATTTTTGCTAGGCTATGAAGGTGTTGGGAAGGAATTGAGATTTGCGGTCCTCTACTATTAGCTTTTTCTTCAATGAACAAAGCGGAGTAGAAAATGAAGAAGAGAATGTCGCAAGCTACAAGAAAATAGTAGTTTAGTTACCAAAATAATTTCGCTATATCGTCTAGCACAAAGTTTTTACTGTCAAACACTTCCAAACCTTAAGAATTCTAGTCTAACTATAATTGCATGTCCATTACACTTTGATGGATTTTCATACCCTGTTTGAGAGCTCCCATTTTGGCACAGGGCGGGAGTGCAGGTGCAAATGCAAATTGTTTGCATCCGAGCTTCCAACAGCTCACATCTCTCCTTAGATTTCAGTTTTTATAGACGAAAAATGGCGGAGCCTCAAAACAAAATTAGAACAAGTGATCGACAAAAGTTGCCGATGAAAATCTGACGAGAGGAATCAGCAGAAAGAGTAGTGTCCAACACGTCACGACACTTTAAGGCAGTCAAAAATCAAATTCGGAAAACAAAGTCAAAAATTCGGAAACAAAGTCAAATTAAGGAAAGAGGAACAAAAGGTACTGTTGGCAAATCGAGGGCCGAAAAATGTTCAATCCTCTTGCACTGTGTGAGGAGCATTCTCAGTTGTTGATGACTAAAAGGAAGTTCTTCATATCATATAGGAACATCTTGGGTGTAATTATTTATTATGTCTACTTTTATAAACTAATTATACTAGTGATCTAATCTATCATTTTTAACTTCTTTATTTGCCCAAAATAATGTGCACTTAAAAATCGATTTCCCTTCAAAAATTTAGTCGATTTTCCAATTTAAATAAACATCAAGCATCTATAATTTAATACTATCTTAAGATGTAAGTTTTCGTGTCAAACTTTTAATAAAACGTGGAACTTGGTGAATGTGTCTTAAGATGATCATGTGATTATTTTTCAATGAATTATTCGTGTGATTTTCTGTTTGTCGGAGGTATTGATGTCAACGGGATTGCAAAATCATTGTTTAGTTTTTAAATTTAAAAGCAGTTGGTAAGATTAGTTTGATTATATGACTATTTATTTGGTTCAAATGTTTTCTCATTGATTTGAACGAGCGATATTGTTCTTAACATAAAAACTGTCTAGTTTTTTCTATTCCAAAGGGATCAAAAACGTCTTCAAGTTCATTATGAAAAAAGCTTTTCAATTGTGGGACTCAGCGGCCATAAATAGTCTTTGGACATTAGGTAATATTTGAAAGTAAGTGAGAGAATCTTCAATCATTCAACATTAGGATAATTATTTTCTCAAGCCCAACGTTGAAAAATTTATTTAAGGTCAGGGTGTAACTGGAGAAGCTCTTGCTTGCCCAATACCTTCCTTAGAATTATTTGGCGAACCCAGTTGAAAAGTGTACTCAAAATCTGGATCTGGGTCATTTCACGTGCCTTGTCATTTAAGTTGAAGAATACAGCTAATGCCCACGAATTAAACAAATAAAGAGTCTCCAGTTAGTTCCTTCACCGAGAAAGTATAAACAATGATTCTTTGAAAAGAAAAAGATCCTAAAGTTGAGTGGACCGCCTTTATAAGAACCGTGAAGAGCTCTAGTGATTCAGTGCAAGTGTCTGGAAACAAGATATGGCTGACAGCAGAAGGGCCAGTGCAATGGCGGTGTTTGCAGTTGTAACGTGGGCGAGCTTGTATCTCACAACCACCAATGCAACTCCTGTTCCCTCACCTCATTACTTCTCAAAGCCACCTCCACCCATGAATTATCATGAACTTCCCCCTCCTTCTCCCCCTTACCACAAGCATAGATACCCTCATAATCCTGTTCATGCTCCTCCCCCTCATAAGTATGAACACAAGGCACCACCACCCATGATCCATCTTCTCCATGCTCCTACCCCTCATATATATGAGCACAACTCACCTCCACCTATGAACCACCATAAACTCCCTCCTCCACCACATCACAGATCTGTCCATGAGCACCATGCTCCCCCTCCTCATGTTCATGAGCACAAGTTTGCTCCTCCCCCACAACACATTATAAGGCCTAGTTATCCTTCTCACCACAAATATGCACCACCTCCTGACCATGACAATGATAAAGACCACCACCACCATCACCATGAACACCACCACCACCACCATCACATTGCACCACCTCCACACCATGGGATGAAGCCAGTTGAGCACAAGGCACCACCACCTGTGTACAAGCACGAAGTCCCTCCTCCACCTTTCCACCATCCTTCTAAGCCACCACACTATCCTAAGTTCCCTCCTCCTCCTCGACATGCGTGATAATATGGGCTAACAAAGCCACCGTGCTCTCTAAGGTAAATTTCTCTTGGGTATATTTCTTTCTGGCTATTATTTAGGCGTTGATTGTGTCATTTGCAATGGACCAACTATGATTCTAACTACGACTTATTGTTTACCATCAAAGTAATGGATTTTATGCTCTCTATTGTTTTTTCAGTTTTTAATTAGGAGTTTCAATGATTTACAGTTAAATTGCATGTGTGGCGGAATAGGAGGATACCAACGAAGAGATTAAAAGAAATGGGCTTGGAACAACTCGTTGTTCAGTGGCTGGTTAGGAAGTTTTCGAATAAAAATTCGCGTATTACTTTGCATAGCCTGAATATAAATACCGTCGTTGTTTTGAACGCTAATGGTTGTAAACTCAATCTTATATAAAGATTGATATAATGTTCGTGATGTGATCAAATATTGTAATCTGCTATTCAGTAATTGAAGTTATGTTCGTTTGCAACTCTACATTGCAAATGCTCGTCTTATATGTTGAATGCAATTTAAATAACAAACTTTTATATACTCAATTTGTCAGCGTTTTTAATAAAACATTGATCTTAAGAATCGCAAGTACTTCGAATCTCGCAGTCTCAAAATGTTTGAAAGTAACATTAAGTTTCTGGATTGTAGTGTTAAATGGATGTAGCCTTATGGCGATACGAGTACGATACACAAACAAATGAATTTAGTCTCCTATATTTTTGCCGTTGGGTCGTTATTATTAAAGTATGTGGAGAAGGAAGGACTCCAATCTATTATAAATGAGAAATAAATTATGGAAATAAAACGCTGTTGCAATGACAGAATAATAGAGTTACTGAAGAGTTGCCCAAGATGTTACCAAACACTACAAGATAGCAGAGCTGTAACAAGCTGAAATTGTCCAGTCAACAGAAAAATTTTGAGTGTTCTGGGAAGAGAAGGATGTACTCTTCAGATTGTTAAGCAGTGGTCGATTGTTCTTTTAATCATGTGAACTCTGTTTGGAATGCGAACCATCATTAAGATAATTTGTACACTTCTAATAAAAACAAGAGCTGTGCTACAGCTAGAATCTCACCTAATTAAAAAAAAACAAGATTGAGATGAGCATGAGCCCAAGTATTTTCCTGGTAGGGTTTTGAACAGTGTAAATAAACCATTTCAGATTCAAGTCACCAATATTATCTAGGACTTTGAAATTATAAAATAATATTTCTAAACAGTAAACATTCCATATTGAGTATCCACTTGTCAAGGATATGAAATTAGGGCCTGTAACTGTGCATGAAAACCAACTTCTATTGCAAAATAATGCATAAAGGATATAATAGTTCAACTTAAAGAAGAGTTATAATGTTAATTCCTAATGTTTGTTATATGAGATGATTTCACACATAGAAAATGTGTTAACACATCTAAGCCAATAGAACTATGCTCTACTATTTAGCTTTGATGTCAAAGCTTTTCGTGAAGGCAACACATGTTATGTACCTATGCACTCTTACTAAACAAACAATGAAGTTGCCTTATAGTTTTTTTGGGAAGGTATGATTGATAAATCCAATTAGATTGATATCTATTCTAGCTTCAAAAAAAAGGTAAAAGTACGAAAATATCACATCATTTCTATTTAGAAAGATTTTGTCTTCTTTAAATATGGGGAATCCATTGGCACCATTCCTTATAATAGGAGTAGTAGTCTTTAATCAATTGTTAGATGATAAGATTATGAGAATTCCAACTTCTACCTTCCTAGCAATCATAGCTGGTAGAACTCCACATGCTCAAAGATAAAGAGAAAAATGCAAACACACAAGTTCATGGTCAAGAAATCAGTACAAACTAAATATAATCACACAAACTCTTAATAGTTGAGACACAAATTATGAAATTCACATCTAAATAGAAAATACAACCTACACCAAATGGCACTTTGTCTAACAATTAAAATTTGGAATATAAATGGAATTTACATTTGCCCTTACATGTTTGAGAACATATTTCTAATCACCTATCCAATTTTGAATTAAAATTAAAATCTATATCTTCCCTCATATTTAAGAATATTAGTTTTCTTCATTTGTGTGAAAAATAAGACAAACGGGTTGCTTCCTCTATAATATATTTGTGAATGGGGTCAAGAGCTCGGTTCAAATAACCACAAATAATGCAACTATGAATAATTATAGTTGACATGGAAACATGTAGCTAAAACTGGCAATTTTTCAAACAAAATATGTGAAATATGATTGAGGAATCTATGCTGTTTTGGTCACTGGATAATTAAATTGAAGGAATTTTGGAGTGTATGCATCCAAAAATGGTCGCCTAGACTTTGGGCCCCATTTATTCGATTTATTTATCTTTGAATCAGTTTTATCAATAATCAATATTTTTCAAATTATATTAGTTTCTTTGATCAAATCCTATTTCATCATTTTCGATTATTTGCCTTGGGCTAACCATTTTATCCTAAGTTTTTATTTACTTAAAAGGAATATTTCCTCCCCTTTTAATAAATAAAAAGCCTTCACTTTTCTTCTTATTCTAAGTTGCACAAATAAAGCATCATTCTTATCTTATAAAAAGAGAAAAAGCACTTTTTGTCTCATATGGACACTAAAGTCAACTCTTATTTTCCTATTGGAGGATATTTGTGCACAAGGATCAAGCTTCCATTTTTCTTCACCGTTGATTAGATCTTTTGCCTCTTAATCTCAATGGTCCATTTCTTCTCACTTTCTATAAAAGGGGAGCTCTCTCCTTCATTTTGAAGATCATGTTTTATGCTATTGTTATGCTGCAGGTTTCCTAGATCATTTGGAGCTTTCTTTGAAGACACTCTTGCATCCAAGCTTTGAAGATCATTGTTGCATTCCATAGTTGCATATTTCCTTTCTTGTTGCATTACATCTACATGCTTTCATAGTTTCCTTTCTTGCATTGTCATAGCATTCATAGCTTCATTCTTAGTATAGATTTTTCTTTTATGTAATAAAATAATCTCACATAGTCTAATTAGGGGTTTGTAATCCATTGCAATTTCCTTTCATAGATTAGTTTGCATTGTCATTTGATAGATTAATTTTGCACTCATACTAGTTTCATTTGCATCTTGCACATTTGATTCATTTTGGAGATTTTGGCACTCTTGCCCTAGTCTTCAATTTTATGAATCTCTCATTGTGTAGTTGACTAGAAAGGTCACAAGTTTGTAGCTCTAGCTGAGCACAATTTGATCATAGTGTCTTGCAACTCCATACATAGAGAGCTATGAGCCGCTTTGTGAGGCCTCACCTTTGAGTAACCTTGCATGTAATGGTTCATAGAAGTGTGGTCACATTTTCACCATACATTTCTGGCACCCACCATGGGGTAGAGTAGATAGATTGTCCTTTAGATTTGTTGCATTTTTGTGATTTTTCAGATTAATTTGTGCATATTTTGTATTCTCTATTTTCTGTCTCAGAATATCGTGTGACACTTCTCAGGATTATCGCACGATAGTTCTCATTATATGGGTGCGACACTTCGCGTAGAGGAAGAATCGCCTATCTGTATTCTGGTCTGTTGTCTGGCATTATGCGAAGTATCACCTGACTGTTCTGCAGAGTATCGCTCAAACGGATAGTATCACCCGGGTACAGGAAACTATGTCACGTGATTCTAATGAAGTCTGAGGTATATCGCCTGATCTGACAGAGAACTACATTTTAAGTTTTATCATCCGAATTCGATCACATTTAGTTTTCCGGTTTACTTTATTGTATTTAGATAGATCTAACCTACATTTCTTAGCTTAGATTAATCAATTTTTTGCATTATTTTCATTTAGATTTTGGATTTTCCTAACCTCTTGTTGGTCTAACAAGTTGTTTTGTAGGTGGTCTTGCTTGAAGGAAATTGCCATAGTGCATGCTAAAAGGGCTACTAACTTTTTTTGCAAGGTTTCCCAAAAGCATAAAAATAAAAAAATAATAATATCAAGTGCTTGTGTTTTATTTCATTTCAAGTGTGGCAATTACTAGTTGTTCATTTTCATAGGAATCTTAATATCTTGTGGAAGGGATTTTGAGGTGGTAGGAGAAGTATGCTCTTCACCCTTGTGGTGAACCAGAAAATCTTGACCCAACTTGGAATTTTGGAAGCAAGAGGGTAATTGAATCTCTTCTTGGTGTGTTTGGGAGAAGTTTTTGAGATAGGGGAGTATGCTCTTCACCCTTGTGGTGAACCAAAAACCTTGAACCTCAAAAATCATCCATTCTTTATTTAGTTTAGGATCTTTTAGCGGGCCTACTCTTGAGCAATCAAGAGGAACGACCCAAGTGGGGACAAGCCTTTTGCCAGCTATTTCGACTCACTATAATCTCAAGGCTATCGAGGACAAAAAACTTTGGTAGACATAACACTTGTCTTCGCTTAATGTGAGTAGCTCATGGGATTGCGACCATGGGGAAATCATTGAGCAAGAATGCTTAAGGTACTCTTGAGGCCGCGAGGTCCTAGTCCTTTATGAGGACAAGAGGGGTGTTATGAATGGAAGCCCTTACTAAGAACCATAGGTTAGAAGCCACCTTTATTTAGCCGCTTATCTTCTTAGTGCAAGGATTGATCTAAGTGGACTAACCCGGATCACCCCAAGATACTCACCATATGTGTCCCTTTGGTTGTGTTGTTTGACACTTCCACAACAAAGCCAATATCTCTTGTGGGCAACCACTTGGTGTGAGGTAAGGGGGCATCAAGTTGTGGGCTAAGTTGGTAAGTATTGAGCCTTGTCTTGTAGGTAGAAATTGCTTGAAGTGTTTTCGATTGTGTGATACCAGTGTAAACGTTCTCAACATACAAACAATCGGTAGCTTCCACAGGGTGCAATTTTAGTTTTGATATCACAAGTGTTTGTCTTGGCAAGGTTGCTTTTGCCCTTGTTTCAAGTGTTTGAAGACATGTTTGATCCCCTACTATTTGCAAACCTGTCCAAATGCTGTTAAATTTGTGATTGAAATCAGACATTTTTACCTTCAGATCTAGACATCCAAAATTAGACCGTAAAACTTGAAATTTTGCACACATTGGGTCAAAAATTGCATCAGTATCGCCTGCTTAAGAGAGAAATATCGTATGACAGTTCGCACTAGAGTATGTCACTTGACAATTATTAGGTCTATTGCCTGCCAATTTTGAGGTTTATCACCTAGCATCGTGTGAAGTATCACCTCTCCTAGGTATATCACCTGGTCTTCGTGGAGTCTGTCACCTGAAAATTTTTAGTAGTATTTCTAGTTTCAGTCATTAAGTCGCTGTTAGTGAGATTCGGTCTTTGAGTAGACCCTGCCATCAGAGACTTGTTTTGGTTGCAAATTCCTAGTTTTTGCCTTCTAAGGGCAATTTCAATTGGTTCACAAGGTTGTCTCAGAAATAATTTGCCAAGTTAGAGAGTTATTCCTAGTGAAAAGTTTGTCTTTAGAATTGCTGATTACACCCTTGGAGAATTCTGATCCTACTATTGTCCAAATCATTTTTCATATATCTCAATTTTGATTTGAATTTTGGCTAAGTCCAACCTCCTGATTCAAAAGTGAAAGGGTATTCACCCTATGATTTGAAGCACCTCTTTGACAGTGTTGGTGACGCCTTTTATTTTCTATCTTTTCATTTTCTCTTTGGACAATAGCGAATATTAATTATCCTTGGTTGGCATTGGCACTTTGAGAGATTGATTTATCACCTAGAGTTTCTTTCTTTCATGTCAGTTACAACAAGATACCAAGTTAGTCAAAGGAAACAACCTCCAGTTGTCAGATCCTAGGTGCTGTCATGTTGCTCAACATCTCAATGAACATTATGGTCTCAATTGCATAAGATGACTCTTAGTCTTCTTCTTCCTTCTCTATTTCCCATGTTCTTCTGAAGTCTTCTATTCCGATGGGAAATTCTTCTTCTTCTTCTTGATTCTTTTCCTCTTATTATCTAGTCTACACTCTTCTATTCATTTCTTTCATGCTTGATTCCTTCTCTTCTACAACCATGAATTTCAACTATCTTGTTAAGGAACCTCTCTTGAGAATAGATGATCTTGAACTCATTGCTCAATTTGAAGAGTATCTTTATTCCTCCAATAGTCCTTCCAAATATCTCATGGGTGATAAACTTATGGCAAAAATAAAGGAAAAGATGATTAAATCATATGCCTTTGCGAGGATCATAGACATGATCATATCACAACCTCCTTTTTCTAAACGTTCTTCATCATCTAAGTTTTCTCATTCTTCCTCATCTTCCAAATCTTACCATGACTCTTCTAAACATTATTCGCATTCTTCATTATCCAAGTCTTCTTCTTCCACTAAGTCTTCAATTTCCTCTTCTTCACGATCTTGTTCTTCTTCTACTTCTCCCAAGAGTCTTACTTATCTTCAGAAGACATACCATAAAGAGCAACGTGATAGTCCTTATGATGTCTCTT
Organism: Chamaecyparis obtusa; assembly: GCA_027943335.1. Taxonomy (NCBI): domain Eukaryota; kingdom Viridiplantae; phylum Streptophyta; class Pinopsida; order Cupressales; family Cupressaceae; genus Chamaecyparis; species Chamaecyparis obtusa. The sequence continues at coordinate 120,683 of BSBK01012124.1, read as the reverse complement.
CCACAAAGAGGGATAAACCCACCTATGATGACTATGATGATGGACAATGTAGTGATGCCCATGAAACTCCTATTCCTAAGCATCATCCTCATGGTACACTTGTGATTTCTAAGGGGGAGTCGTATTGGGTAGACTATGATGGTGATCCATATGACTCTAAATTTGAAGAATTCTTTGATGATTTTTGCGAACAATACAATATTCCTACTGAGGAAGAGAAAATCTACTGCGCTAATTTCAAACGTCAAAAGAATCTCTCCTCTAAAAGTTCTCATGCTAAAAATAAAGGTTGCGCTCTCAAGCAAGATCATATTAATGTTGAACCTTTGTCTTGTGATGGTTCCCTTCCATCCTCTACTTCCTCCAATACCCACACACTTCCTAAAGGTTTTGAGTCTTCCAAATCATTCATAAATCCTTCATCCAACAAAGATCCTAAGGCTTTCCATGCGGTTCCCTATAGTTATTCTCAAGGGCCACCTCTTAAAGATACTCAAGCTAACCTTCACTTGGCTGCAAATACTTTCAATAATGCTAAACCTAAAGTGCCTAAGCCTTTAAATGCTATAATGCCTATTTCAGCTAGTCTTTCAGCATCTCCTCCAAAGTCTTCCATACAATTCTAGCATACTTCCTTATCCTTAGAAGTGGCTCCATGTCAAGAGGACCCTAAAAATGATAAAAATATATATATAAATAAAGATCAAGATCAGGAACTCTCCATGTCATCCAATCTTGTTCATAATATCTCTCATTCATTTCATGGTTCTTTCGATCCTTTACACCCTTCCTCATTCATTCCACCATATCTTCAGTCTTCTCCTAAGCAAGATCAAGTTATTACTTCCAATGCTAAGCCTATTGAAAATCAAGAAAAAAATGATGTGCTTATGCCATCCAAAGCAACTTGTCAAGATCGAAGTCTTCCATCTTCTTGTTCTACCACTCCATGTTCACTTCCACTTTCTTCTCTTCCTAAATCTTTGCAAGCTACGAACGATCCTATCAAAGAAGGTGCTCCTATTCAAGATGTGCATGATCCTATTGAAAACTCTAATGCTCACTCTAAAGATGCTAATGTCCTTGGTTGTCATATAGATGTTGATGAACTTATTGATTATCTTTTTGCATCTTCCACGCCCATCCTTGGACCTCCTCCACCAATACTAAGGGCTTCACATCTTCCTTCCATCTTGGGCCCTTATGTCCATTCACTTTCCCCTCCTAATTCTCCTAATTCATCATCTATTTTGGGTCCTTACATCCCTCCATCTCCTATCGTCCCTCAACATCAACATAGATGCATACCCTTGAATCATTTTCATCCATCCACCCATTTAAACCAGTCGTATTTTCCTTCTTCTTCCACAAGTCCCAAGTCTTTTGGAAGTAACTTGAATGTTCAATACAAGAAAAAGAAGCAATACAAGAATCCATCAAAAAAAGAAGATCACCATGTCTCCTCTAATCGACATGGAGGCATAAAGTCAAAAGAGATATCTAAGAAAAAAATTACAAGACAAGTATGGGTTCCAAAATCCATCATTGAAGATATTCTTTCTAACACATCAAAAGAAATGAAAATCCTAAGGCTATATGGATTCCAAAGTCTCTCTTGAAAGAGTCTAATACTGAACAAAAAGTGAAGTTGACATTCAAGCTTCCAAAGGCTTCCACTTCATCTCCTTCCAAAAACATTCTTCCATTCCATGTGCCTGAACCACAACCTCTGCTAAACATTCACCATATTCCCTCTCATATTCTTTCATTCATATTTCCTCCACCCTCTCGCCACCCTTCAAGGTGTGTGTTGACGTTGATCTTGCCTTCCTTTCCATCTAACCTTTCACAATCCTTCCATTCATTATCTTTCTACCTTCTATCATTTTTCCTCATTTTTCTATACCTCCTATCTTCCAACCTCACTCGCTTTACATAAAACCTTATCGTCCATTTTTCTCTTCCATTTTCCTTTCCCTATTAGCATCTTTGAGCATATCATTTTGGATCTTTGGTATATCAATGATTTATCCTTTCAAGGAGCATTACCTAAAAGCTTGCTTTCTTCCAAAAAATTATAAAATTCAAAAAAATAGAAAAAAAAAAAATTTAAAAAAAAATAAAAAATTTGAAAATGTGCCATGGTGAAAATGTGGAAACAGGCGCCTTGGTAGCAAAAGTAAAGAGAAATAGATTTTTCCTATGGTGAAAACCACTCCCTTGTGGTGCCTTGGATAAGTACCATGATGAAAACCTGGCAATCAGGCATCATGCGTAGTTCTTCTACATGTTTCATCCATTCCATTTCATCTTTGATCTTGACAATGTTGAACTATACATGAACATTTGGCTATCTTGTGAGCTATCTTACGATGATCTTGCTTTCATTCCTTTCATGTTTAGCCTTCATATTTATTTTCCTCCATTCATTCTAGTCTTTTGCTATCCTTTTCCCCTTTGGTCTTGATCTAATAAATAAAAAGAGAGTAAAATACGATGCTATGAAGTCTCTTGACATGTCTACTCCTTTGGACTGCATCCTTTCCTTCTTTTGCAGTGTGCTTTTGTGACTTATCCTATGATGGTCTTTCATTGCTTGTCCAAATATGCTTTTCATGACAATTTTTCCCTAGCTTGGGTACTCTTGAAGAGTTTTCCTTTGAGGATTTCTTCCCTTCATTCTCCTTCATTCTCTTATCTTCCATCTCTTCCACCAGCTTGCTAATCCCTCTTATTCTCCACCTTGCTTGACATTGGAACTGCATGATGTGATCTTGCTTAAAGAGTTTGATGTCTGTTTTGTCTGGGGGCATCCTTTGTACATATTTTATGATCCTAAAAAAATACCAAAAAAATTGATATATGATGCTAAAAAAATCCTAAAAAGTATAAAAAGTCTTAAAAAATTCAAAAAAATATAAAAATATAAAAAATTCAAAAAAAAATAGAAAAAGTGCCTTGGTGAACACTTGGAAATAGGCACCTTGGTAGCAAAAATTCAAAAAAATGAAAAAAGAGAAAAAATTGCAATAAAAATCCAAGTGGTGAAAACCTGGAAACAGGCGCTACTTGAGGCCTTTGCACCCTTATCTTTTAGCATGTGTCCTCGACACTAAGCCTTTCTCCATCATGCCTTGACGTTATTTGACTTGGTCTGGAATTGGTCTTTATCTTTGTCTAGGGGGCATAACTGTTAGCATAGGTCCTTTAGGTGCATTTGTCTCTTGGGGCATTTCACAACAGGTGTTTTTCAACACCACCCCAGACAGTGTTTTCCAACACTACCCTTGTGTCAAGTGTTTCTTAACACTTATCGGATGTCTTGCCTATAGTATAAGTATGATGCGATATTGCTCATTCGTAGATGCGATACTCAGAGTTTGACTCTATGACCAACACACATACACACTTAAAGAATCAACTCATTGAAATATGTTGACTTTATTTTTCTGTGTGCTGTCTATGAGGATTTCTTTAACGAGTGGTCTCTCCCTGCTCGAAGTTTTTGATGATGCATAGCTAGAAGACTCAGGGTATGAGAACATGTTTTATTTCTTTATCTGTTTGTGGGTATATTTTGTTGGTCCTAACTATCATGAACATTTATGCTGGTCTTACTTGACACTATGGATTAACAAGGTATTATCCTTGACTATTTTAGCAAGTGCATGCTTCTAGCTATCCCGACTTTCATGTGTCTTGTTACAAGCATAATCTTGCCATAGAAAATTTAGGTGATCTCACTACATTAGTCATCTTGACCTACATGTCTTTGATGCCTAGGTGAGATTTCCATATTTTATCTAATAAAGATCATATTCATATTCATGCTAGTGTGCATTGTATGATCTTACAGTGCTACCTAACTATGCTCTTCTCACCTTCCACTTCCTCTCGATCATGTCTTTCACTTCTTGTCTTTCATATCACATCCTCTTCCTTATACAGCTTTCTGACCAATTTTGGCTGATTTTCAGAACACCTCAGAATTGTGCAAAAATTGCATCCCTAGCTAATTTCATTGTCCTGGATCCATTTTCGGACTCAAAATCAAAATTCAAGGTCATCTTTCTAGTCAAAATCACGTTTCAAAATTTTCCTTCTTCTACACAGTTGACAGACCCTTTTGAGGCATAATTCTCTGATCTTTGATGGAATTTCTTCCTTCCATGTCTCTCAAATTTTCTAGTTTTTCATTCACTCTATTTCTAGTCTTCTATTTCTATTCTTCTACCTCCTCACTGGGGCATGTTTTCACTACCTAATGGTTATCTTGTTATCATTTATCTTCGATTATGATTTCATTTTGATTTGATCATATTTTATCAATTTGCTGTTCTCCTCTATTTGATTTCAATATTGATTCCAAGGGGGCAATACCTATGGGATTCTCATCCTTGATTCTCTTGATTTTCTTGATTCAGACATCTTTTGTGAGCTTTTGCTCAAATTTGAGATTCTTATCTCTTACTTTGAATGTGATCCCGAATTGACCTCATGTTCAAATGTCTTTGTTTATGCTTTGTCCAGATATGATCCCGAATCGACCTCATATCTGAGTTGTTTTGTGATCCCGGATCGATCTCACATTTCAACTTCATTCTTTGACTACATGTGTTCCCAAATCGATCACACATTAGTCAAAGAGGGGCAAATGTATGATCCAAAAATGGTCACCTAGACTTTGGGCCCCATTTATTCGATTTATTTATCTCTGAATCAATTTTATCAATAATCAATATTTTTCAAATTATATCAGTTTCTTTGATCAAATCCTATTTCATCATTTTCGATTATTTGCCTTGGGCTAACCATTTTATCCTAAATTTTTATTTAATTAAAAAGAATATTTCCTCCCCTTTTAATAAATAAAAATCCCTCACTTTTCTTCTTATTCTATGTTGCACAAATAAAGCATCATTCTTATCTTATAAAAAGAGAAAAAACACTTTTTGTCTCATATGGACACTAAACTCAACTCTTATTTTCCTATTGGAGGATATTTGTGCACAAGGATCAAGTTTCCATTTTTCTCCACCGTTGATTAGATCTTTTGCCTCTTAATCTCAATGGTCCATTTCTTCTCACTTTCTATAAAAGGAGAGCTCTCTTCTTCATTTTGAAGATCATATTTTATGCTATTGTTATGCTGCAGGTTTCCTAGGTCATTTGGAGCTTTCTTTGAAGACACTCTTGCATCCAAGATTTGAAGATCATTGTTGCATTCCATAGTTGCATATTTCTTTTCTTGTTGCATTACATCTACATGCTTTCATAGTTTCCTTTCTTGCATTGTCATAGCATTCATAGCTTCATTCTTAGTATAGATTTTTCTTTTATGCAATAGAATAATCTCACATAGTCTAATTAGCTGTTTGTAATCCATTGCAATTTCCTTTCATAGATTAGTTTGCATTGTCATTTGATAGATTAATTTTGCACTCATACTAGTTTCATTTGCATCTTGCACATTTGATTCATTTTGGAGATTTTGGCACTCTTGCCCTAGTCTTCAATTTTATGAATCTCTCATTGTGTGGTTGACTAGCAAGGTCACAAGTTTGTAGCTCTAGCTGAGGGAAATTTTATCATAGTGTCTTGCAACTCCATGCATAGAGAGCTATGAGTCGCTTTGTGAAGCCTCACCTTTGAGTAACCTTGCATGTAGTGGTTCATAGAAGTGTGGTCACATTTTCACCATACATGAAGTATTTAGTCAAAACACCTCAAAGAAAAGGCTTTAATGTTATTGAAACTCTAAAATACCTCAAACCATAGGGACATGTGACATTGTATGGTCCAAGGATGAAAATCAACTACAATATGACTAGTAGAGTCGAGCATGTAAGATTTCTCTTTAATAATAGCAGTTTATAGTATTCAAGGATCATTGGTAAGAATTAATGGTTTTACTGTGTAAAACTGGTAACATGAATAAAGGAATGAAATTTCATTTCAGAAAATTAGAAAATGTGATTGCAGAATTTATGATGCCATGGAGAATATAATCTTCATGTAAATTGCATAAATTTTTTAGGCAATATTCTGCATCAAGATTAATAAAACATAAAGCACACCGGTCTAGAGAACCCTAGCCTTATATGAATTACACATGTAGCTGAGGTTATTTTGTGCAATACTCCAACCAAAATAGTCCACATCAAAAGTCCCATTCACAAGAAAATGCACCCACAAGAGTTCAGTATTTTGAGCCATCTGGATTGAACCAAAATAAAGAAGTTAGCAATTAGTCAGACCCGGTTGTTAGCATGTGCAAAAAATTCATGGCTCCTAGTCTTTTCCACTGTTCTCTGCAATGTTTTTCAGCTCCCTGGTTAAACCTTAGGCAAAATGTTCAAAATCTTGCCATTAGGTTTCAAAATTCAAGTGTGCCCTAGCTTTATTCTTTTAGCGTGTTACCTTTTTCGCAGGTCACTTGAAGCACCTAATCTGCATTTGCCTTTTAAATAGGTTCCTTTTACCAAGTTCGTGGTTAGGTCTTTTCTGTCTTAGCGGGTCCCTTTTAGTTCTTTTCCTAAGTCTTAGCTCCCCGGCCACTTTAATTTTTCCTAAGTTCGGGCACCTTGAAAAATTATATATCTCCTAAGGTTCTTGACTTTATCTTGTGGAGTTGTCAGTGGGTCCACCTGCCATATGCCTTGTCAACATTTTGTGATTGGTCCACGGGTTAGTGATTGTGAGTGTGTCAGTGGGACCTGAATTTTTGAAGGCTCAGTGGGACCTAACAGTGTTGGAGGATCGATGGTTGGCGTAAGTTCGCATGGAATTTGTCAGAGCCATGTGATCTTACACCAGCCATTGATGTTACTTTTTGTCAGGCGGCAGTTCATCAGTGGGTCCTATTTTCCAGGTGGTTCTTATGTGCCATGTTGTTCTGAGTTGGCACGTTTTCATTCATCTGTGTGTTGATGAGTTGGTTTATATCAAAGGGCTCACATTGAAATCTTTTAATCTAACGGTCGGCGTATGATCGCAAGGAATATTCCAAGCCTTTGCGATCATGCACCATTCGTCAAATTTTATTCCATTTTTCCAGGTTGCCTGTTGTACTCAGTGGGTCCAGTGTGACATGCGTGCTTGCAATTGGAGGTTTCTTATTGGTTGATGGTTGCTGAGGTGGATTTTCTTGGTCGATGGTTACGGTGGTGGTTTGCTGGTAGTTAGTCGCATGTTCGCATAACCTTTTGCAAGGCTATGCGATCATGCGACTGACAGTTTTTGTTAGCTCCATCCGGTGGCGGTTGCACTGGCAGTTATCTTCGCGGGTTGTCACTTTTTCGCATAGCCCATTTTCAGGCTATGCAATCATGTGACAAGGTGCCAAATGTGCTGGGGCCCATCTATGATTATTTGGAGCTCCCGTTGGTAGATGGTGTCATGGCAGTTTTCAGTTGGTCCGAGCTGGCGGGATGTTAAAGTTTGAACATGGGCCATTGTTCTCTGCAGGCACCAAGGATTTAGCCGTTGTGTTTCAAATTCAAATTTTTTAGAGCTTCCAATGACCAAAAAGTACTAAGATTTATGGAATTCATTGTAGAAATGACCCTGTTCGGTGAGAAGCGACTGGTTTGCCATTTGCGGTGTGGTCCAGGGTGCTGTTGGATTATTTGTAGAGCTTGTACCATTTCGGTTGTGTGCTCAAGGCATGTTGCAGGGTGTCCTTTTGGGCCCAATTTTGTGATCCCCTGTACTTGTAGGGAAGAATTTCATGATTGTGGATCAGTTCAGGATTTCCTATTTCCTGATTGCCTGTGTTTCCCACCCCTGTAATAACTTTTTAGACCGTTTCCAGCAGGTTGGGTGGTTGAAACCCTAACCCTAGTCATCTGTAGCTTGTTGCAGATTTTCAAGATGACTAGGGGGTATAAATTGTAGAATTTCTAATTTTGCAAGGGTTCCAAAACATTGTTGCTTTTGGTCCCTAGTTTTTTACTGTAATATACTGATAGAAGTCTAATTTTGTGACTTCTCTCATCTTTGTATCATTCTGATTGTATGTGGATCTTGATTATGTTAATGAGAACATTCTTGAATCCCAATCTTGTATCTTGTGTATGTCTTCTTTCTTGTCTCTGAGCTCATATATGTTAGTTTCACAAAGTGTGCTGATGTATGGTTAACAAAGAGTATTTTGAATTTATCTTTGAGTTCCTAACAAAGTTAGGATTAAAGTCTTCTGGGTGAATTCAGTGTGTTTGCAGTTAGGTGTAGAATTTGATGTCCTTGTGCTTGAGGGAAAGGGGTAATAGGCAAAGCACTTACCTCAGATTCTATTGTGTTTGATTTGAGGTATTTAGTTGAGGTATACAGTTAGGTGACTTTAAGCCCTAGGATAAGGCACTGGTCCTTCCTCTTGAGGTATGCATGGTTAACAACTACAAACACAAACATCATTTGATAAATCTTTAATAGTCTTATATGAGACATAGTGGAATACTATTTTAGACTTCTTTAGAGAAGTGAGTGAAGGGTACACCAGCCTGAGCATTGAAGCTCAAAGTGTAGAAGGATCTTTTGATCCTTGTCAGTTGGCCCTCTTCCTTGTGGACTTTGGAGTGCTGATAGAGTCAGGATTTTATTTACATTATCCATCAAAGTGTAAATCTGCAAGTTGAAGATCAAAGGGAATAATCCACAACCAACAAAATGGTGACTCTACTAGGGAAGAACATAAGGAAAACCTATTAAGGAGCTTTGGTTGTAGTCGTATTGAAGTATTCAAAATCTTATTGACCAGATTGATTTGCCCATCCGAGTCACCAACAAAATGGTGACTCTGCTAAGGAGAATAACTTTGAAGATATGCATTTGTTAAGAGTTAGTGATTCTACTGGGGAGAATCTAGAGAGAAAGGTATAAGTGTGTTCTTGTTTTCCTGTGTGTTTCAAAGATTTCCCATCTAGGTGGGTGGCGACTCAAAGGTTTGAACCAGTGCAACATATTGAATAAGCATGGATAAAAGAAGAAATACTAGGTCGTATGTTAGAAGGAATCTGGAGGTCACTCTGTAGTAATTACCTAGACAGGGAAACAAGAGCTAGATTAGAAGGAATGGTGAGTCTACTAGTGCTCCCATGAGAGAACAGAGAAATGCAAGAGCCAGAAGACCACATGTATCCTCAAGTGAGGATGGTTCACAAAATAGAGTTTCTAGATCAGAAGGCGATCACTCTGAAGAGAGATTTTATGATACCCCTGAGGCTGCATTTCAGGACAAAGGTCTGTTGCCTACAGGTCATGATGAATAAAATAGAGATGTGGGTTTAGAGGTTGACTTGGATCTTGATGAAGATCAATTCAGAAGGGAACCCATGAGACGTAGGTAGGTTCACTTCCCATATCAGAATCTTCCTGATATGGATGTGTCATCTAGTTCTGATGACATTATGGTAGATCCTGATGACTTGAATGCACTAAGGTTACAGTTGGCAGAGTAGGATGCCATACATAAAAGATTACAGGAGGAGAGAGAGGCTAAGAAGGTAAATGCTTTGATAGAGAGACAGTCTCTTCCGAGAAAAATAAATGAAATGAAGGAGAGAAACAAGATGCTTGCTTCTGCTCCTAAAACGTTGCAGCATGATGTGTTTGGTGATCTTGATGCCTTGAGGAGTGAGCAAGAGTGCTTACTGTAGGATCATAAATTTGAAAATGAAGGCCCCGTGATTAGGCAAGTGCAAAGTTATGTCCCTTTGCCTAAAGATAAAGATGGGCACAGGATTACTAGACCTGTTGTTATCATAAATGAGAAAGGAAAGTAGAAGATGGTGGGTGACCAAGCAAGCAAACCAGTGACAATACCAGGGATCCCACCACCTAATTCAAATAAGGACACTAAAATGGAGAGAAGGATAAAAGAAGATGCAGACCTTGCAAGAGAACTAGAGAGAGCTGAGGTTGAAGCTGCCATTGTAAAAAAGAAAAGGAAGATCCAATTTTTGCGGGCTTCTTTAGCTAATGCTCTTGGCCCATCTACTATTGTATCAAGATGATTTAACTCTCTATTCCAAGAAGGAGGATGACCATTGTGCTCATTTAGAAAAAATATTTATGAGGGCCTTGGAATTTGGCATTTCATTAAACCCAAGGAAATGTGCTTTTGGTGTCACAGAAGGTAAGTTGCTTGGCCACTTAGCTGGGAAGCAAGAAGTGAGAATTGACCCAGAGAGGGTAGCAGCAATTGATAAAATTCAGAGGCCAAAGAATGTTAAAGGGATTCAGTCCTTCTTTGGTCAGGTCAATTTTCTAAGGAGGTTTGTGACAATCTTTGCAGAGGTTACTAGACCTATTTCCAAGATGTTAAAGAAGGGATCTATAGTCAATTGGGAGGGTGAGCCTGATGAGGCTTTCAAGAATATCAAGCAGGCTATCAAAGATGCACTAGTGCTAAAGGCACCTGATTATAGTGTCCCAATGCATATCTTTTCTTTTGTATCTTTTCATACTATTGCTATAGTTTTGATACAAAAGAATAAGGATGGTTTTGAGCAGCCTATTGCATTTTTCAGTAAATCTTTGTAGGCTGCAGAATTGAAATATGACATAAATGATAAATAGGCTTATGCACTTGTGAAAGCAATCAAGGCTTTTAGATGTTACTTGATGGGAGCAGTTGTGATTGCTTTTGTGCCAAGTGCAGTTGTGAAGGATATTTTCTCATAGCAAGAGGTGTCTAGAAGAAGATGCAGATGGATCAATAGGATCTAGGAATTCAATGTTGAGATCTAGATCACTAAGTTGGTTAGAGGACAGGGATTGGCAAAGCTGATGGCCCAATCCAATCTAGATGTGAACCAAGTAAATCATTCTGAAATTGATTATACATGTGATATGGATGATTATATTTGGTACCAAGATATTATTTACTATTTGAGAAACATGAGGTGTCTAGATAGTATGAATGATAATCAAAAGAGGACATTGAAGTTACAGGCCATCACGTATGTAATTGTGAAATGTAAGTTGTATAGAAAAAATTTGGATTGCATACTGTTGAAATGTGTAGATGAGAATCAAGCTAATGTATTGTTGAAGGAGATGCATGAGGGAGTTTGTGGTGGATATTATATGGATAAAACAACTACTCATAAGATCTTGAGAGCAGGATTTTGGTGGCCCACAATCTTCAAGGATGTAGAATAGTTGGTAAGGAGATGTGATGCTTGTCAAAGGTTCTCTGGTAAGCTTAAGTTTTCAGGTAATGTATCATTAAAACCAGTAGAAGTTCAGGCTCCTTTCTAGCAGTGGGGAATTGATTTCATAGGGGAGATACCAAACAAGTCAAGTGGAGGACATTCATGGATCTTAGTTGCCACTGATTACTTTACAAAGTGGGTAGAAGTTGTACCTACAAAGAATGCAACTAGCAGGGTGGTAATTGATTTCCTGATGAACAATATTGTTACAAGGTTTGGGTGCCCTGAGAGGATAGTGAGTGACAATGCTATGTGCTTCAGGTCTGCCAAATATAAGGACTTTTGCAAAGGTTTGGGAATTCAGATTTCTAATTCCTCACCTTATCATCCGCAAGGAAATGGTCAGGTAGAATCTACTAATAAGAGCTTGATTAAAATCTTGAAGAGAATTCTAGAGAAGAATAAGAGGGCATGGAATTCAAAGCTTCCATTAGCTTTATGGGTTGATAGGGTAATTGTGAAGAGGGCAATTGGTTGTGCACCATTTGACCTAGTGTATGGAATTCATGCTAGAATGCCTCAGAATAATTTGTTGGAGATGTACAAGTTTGTGTAGTTGTATGATGATGATATTGATGATGAGATGCAGTTGAGAATTGAGGACCTCATTACGTTGGATGAAACTAGAAGAGAATCAATTGCAAGGAATGCCAAATTGCAGTTGCAGGTTAAGAATTTATATGATAAAAAGACTATTGACAAAAAGTTTGAGCCTGGTGATTTGGTGTTAGTTTGGAATGCCAGATTGGAGGATAAGGGGAAGCATGGTATATTTGATCCCCTCTAGTTAGGGCCATATCTGATTCATGAGAAATGGGGCCAAGATTCATACATCATCAAGGATTTTAATGGTGATATTCAAGAGTTTCCAGTTCATGGGAAATTCTTGAAGCAGTACTTCATTTGAAGTACTCTATTTTCCATGAACACTAGTTAGGGTTGTACATCTTGTAAATTCTTGTATATAGGTTTCTTGCCCCTACCCTATTTTTCCCTGGTCTGTCAGGTTTCCGATCCTATTGCCTGTCTTGCCCTGCTTGTTCCTTGTTGTCTGCAGTTTTTGTCCTATGGGATGGTCTGCTTTAACCAATGATTCTAGGTCCTTGCTATGCCTGCAGGAGGCATACATCCCTAGACAGAGCCACTGTTAGCATGTGCAAAAAATTCATGGCTCCTGGTCTTTTCCCCTATTCTCTGCAATGTTTTTCTGCTCCCTGGTTAAACCTTAGGCAAAACATTCAGAATCTAGCTATTAGGTTTCAAAATTCAAGTGTGCCCTAGCTTTATTCTTTTAGCACATTAACTTTTTTGCGGGTCACTTGAAGCACCTAATTTTCATGTGCCTTTTAAATAGGTTCCTTTTACCAAGTTCATGGTTAGGTCTTTTCTATCTTGGCGGGTCCCTTTTAGTTCTTTTCCTAAGTCTTAGCTCCCCGGCCGCTTTAATTTTTCCTAAGTTCGGGCACCTTACAAAATTATATATCTCCTGAGGTTCTCAGCTTTATCTTGTGGAGTTTTCAGTGGGTCCACCTGCCATATACCTTGTCAGCATTTTGTGATTCGTCCACGGGTTAGTGTTTGTGCATGTGTCAGTGGGACCTAAATTTCTAAAGGCTCAGTGGGACCTGACAGTGTCAGAGGATCAATGGTTGGCGTAAGTTTGCATGGGATTTTTCAGAGCCATGCGATCTTACACCAGCCATTGATGTTACTTTTTGTCAAGCAGCAGTTCGTCGATGGGTCCTATTTGCCAGGTGGTTCTTATGTGCCACACTGTTCTGAGTTGGTGCATTTTCATTCATCCACGTGTTGATGAGTTGGTTTATATCAGAGGGCCCGCGTTGAAAGCTTTTAATCTAACGGTCAGCGTATGATCACAAGGAATATTCCAAGCCTTTGCGATCATGCGCCATCCATCGGATTTTATTCCATTTTGCCAGGTTGCTTGTTGTACTCAGTGGGTTCGGTGTGACACACGTGCTTACAATTGAAGGTTTCTTATTGGTTGATGGTTGCTGAGGTGGATTTTCTTGGTCAACGGTTGTGGTGGTGGTTTGGTGGTGGTTAGTAGCATGTTCGCATAACCTTTTGCAAGGCTATGCGATCATGCGACTAACATTTTCTGTTAGCTCCATGCAGTGGCAGTTGCACTGGCAGTTATCTTTGCGGGTTGTTGCATGTTTGCATAGCTCATTTTTGGGCTATGCGATCATGCAACAGGGTTCCACATGTGCTGGGGCCCGCCTATGGTTATTTGGTGGTCCCATTGGAAAATGGTGTCATGGCAGTTTCCGGTGGGTCTGAGCTGGCGGGATGTTAAAGTTTCAATGTGGGTCGTCGTTCTTTGTAGGCGCCAAGGATTTAGCCATTGTGTTTCAAATTCAAATTTTTTAGAGGTTCCAGTGACTAGAAAGTACTAAGATTTATGGAATTCATTGCAGAAATGACCCTGTTCAGTGAGAAGCGACTAGTTTTCCATTTGCAATGTGGTCCAGGGTGTTGTTGGATTGTTTGCAGAGCTTGTACCATTTTGGTTGTGTGCTCAAGGCATGTTGCAAGGTTTCCTTTTTAGCCTAGTTTTGTGATCCCCTGTACTTGCAGAGAAGAATTTCATGATTGTGGATCAGTTCAGGATTTCCTCTTTCCTGATTGCCTGTGTTTCCCACCCTTGTAATAACTTTTTAGACCGTTTCCAGTAGGTTGGGTGGTTGAAACCCTAACCCTAGTCATCCATAGCTTGTTGCAGATTTTCAATTTGACTAGGGGGTATAAGTTGTAGAATTTTTTATTTTGCAAGGGTTCCAAAACATTATTGCTTTTGGTCCTTGGTTTTTTACTGTAACATACTGATAGAAGTCTGATTTTGTGACTTCTCTCATCTTTGTATCATTCTGATTGTATGTGGATCTTGATTATGTTAATGAGAACATTCTTGAATCCCAATCTTGTATCTTGTGTATGTCTTCTTGCTTGTCTCTGAGCTCATATATGTTAGTTTCACAAAGTGTACTGATGTATGGTAAACAAAGAGTATTCTAAATTTATCTTTGAGTTCCTAACAAAGTTAGGATTAAAGTCTTCTGGGTGAATTCAGTGAGTTTGCAGTCAGGTGTAGAATTTGATGTCCTTGTGCTTGAGGGAAAGGGGTAATAGGAAAAGCACTTACCTCGGATTCCATTGTGTTTGATTTGAGGTATTCAGTTGAGGTATACAGTTAGGTGACTCTGAGCCCTGGGATAAGGCACTGGTCCTTCCTCTTGAGGTATGCATGGTTAACAACTACAAACACAAACATCATTTGATAAATCTTTAACAGTCTTATATGAGACATAGTGGGATACTATTTTAGACTCCTTTAGAGAAGTGAGTGAAGGGTACACCTACCTGAACATTGAAGCTCAAAGTCTAGAAGGATCTTTTGATCCTTGTCAGTTGGCCCTCTTCCTTGTGGACTTTGGAGTGGTGATAGAGTCAGGATTTTATTTACATTATCCATCAAAGTGTAAATCTGCAAGTTGAAGATCAAAGGGAATAATCCACAACCAACACCAGTCACCCTAGGGATCCAGACCAACGACACAAAAAATTAAAAACCCTAAGATTTGAACTTGAAATAAATATTTTCTTATACCGACCCGAACACGGGACACATTTCTGTGTCAAACTCTGTTGTGGGACAGTATTAGTTCTCATGGCCGAGAACCTCAATTAGACACAAACCAACTCCTCCCCATGTACTTGGACTGGCATTTCATGCTACCCAAAAACAAATACTGTCATTGCTTTGACACACAAATTGGGGGATTTGATAGACCTAGTGTGACTGGTGTCACTTGACCTCAACAAAACTCTCTTTCTGGAAATAATATTTCAGAGCTGGATGGCTACAGTGAATCATAGGATGTAGTGAGTGCTTGCAAACAACTCATTTACATGATCATTTCGGTGCTTGCAAACAATTAGGACAAAGATGGATTGAAAACCAGGAAAAATATTCAAAAATCATCATTGAATTCTGCTTCTATCAATGTAATAGATGCAATTGCAAACAATTAGATTGAGCCCTAGTAAAGAATGTACAAAATAATGTGATAGAGGGATGTGGCCTATGAGATGCGATGTAAAAAAACACAGAAAAATGTGAATAGAATACATGCAACCCTGATATGAATTTGAAAAAAATTTGGTTCTCTTCTTCCAAAAGCCATTGGACAGGTGAAGGAAAATATTATGGGTTTCTTCAATTGTAACTGGGCTTCAAAATTTCCTAAAATGTTAGAGGGAAAAGTTTATGGGAAGGTTTGAGAACTCGGGCAGAGGGAAAAGTTTAAGAGAAGCTTCCAAAAATCAAGCAAACAATAAACTAGCACTTGCACCTTTGAAGGGTGCAAGGGTTACACCGATAGTATTATATATATTAAATGACGTCATTGTATTGCTGATGTAGAAAAATTTCTTGTAATATTGATATGACTTTTTTATTCTTTATATATGTTTAAATGTAATGGCACCATGGGAGATCGTTGGTTTATGTTAATTATCAATCCTATTTCTCAGGATAATCAAAGAGAAAGAGAAAGTGAATAGTGTGTATATATTTTTTCTTGATGAAAAATGAGCAAGTTTGTAGAAAACATATTACACAACTCTTGATCATTTTGAGAAAAAATTGCTTCGTTAGGGTTATAGACAATATAATTGTTTTAGGAAAACACAACTTAGAATGATTTTTCTGTGTATAGATTCAATTAACAACAAATTCTTCAAACCATGGAAGTGAATTACATCAAGATTTTGCATAGAATGTGTCATGCAATTAACAATTTCATTGAGAAAAAAATGGGCAATCATAATTCATTTTAAAATGGGATGAACCAAAACCAATCTTTATACAATAGCTACCTCAATCTATTCACAATAGGCTTAAAACCTCGATGCAGGTGTCCTGTTATTAGTGTTAAAGTGTCTTGTTATTAGTGGTGTCATGTTATTAGTGTTAAAGTGTCTTGTTATTAGTGCTAAAGTTAAAGAAATAGAATATAATGAAAGTAACTCGTAATAAAATAAAAATATTTTTAAAAAAATGATTGCATAGACACAATGAGATTAATTTATTGTTATGATATTTGTCTAAAAGACCATATTGAGAAAAACAAAAAAGTATACAAAAGAAGTGATACCAAAAAACAATATTTGGTAAATATAATTGGTTCTTTCTTATAATAATAAACATATAAATTTATACATTTTTAAAATTTTATTATAATAATAAATATATAAATTTATACATTTTTAAAATTTACAATAAAGAATTATTAATCTACATTTTAAAGTTTGTGACTTTTTTTTAATACTTGATAAATATAACTGGATCTTTATTATAATAATAAATATATAAATTTAGACATTTAAAAATTAAAATTTACAATAAATAATTATTAATCTACAATTTAAAGTTTGTGAATTTTGTTTTATTTAATACTTGGTAAATTAACTGGTTCTTTATAATAATAATAAATATATAAATTTAGACATTTTTTAAATTTAAATTAAAGAATTATTAATCTACAATTTAAAGTTTTATTTTAGAACTATACATAATCTATGATTGTTTTTCCTATGATAAAAAAGGAAAACCCTAACCCTTATTTCACACAAAAAAAATATAACAAATATATTATAATACTTTATTAATATTATTTTTAAATAAATTATTTGACTTAAAATTTTTAACCATAGATATATTTATAAGTTTTTTAAATTTAACATAAATTTCAAATTGAGTTCAAATCGGTGAGTATTAGGATAATTCAATGTATTTTCATTAATTTTTATTATTTTTATAATTTATAAATGAATACATTTTAAAAATACACTCAATACAACTGCTCTTGTATAATTCAATATAAAAAAACATACGCAAAATAAAATTTTAAAATAATAAAATAAAATTTTAAAACAATAATTATATGCAACTATACTTTTAATTTAAGGGGAAAAAACCAACATACAATTAAGTCTTCATCTTTCCGACCAATCTTTTGAAACAAATATCTATCCAATTAGATGACTTATATTGTAAACAAATACTGCTCTTAACAAATCAAACATGATTGATAATCAATCAAAATTAAACATATTGATAATCAAAATTTTACATGATTTTCAATTCAAGAAAAATTTTACATGATTTTCAATATTCATAAAACAAAATTAATCTATTGTAAATTAAAATATAATCTAAAATCTGAAGCTAAGTTAAATTAATCAAATCTAACTAACAAAATTAATTTAAAAAATTAAGCATTCTAATTAATAACAAATCCAATTTAATAAAAAATATATAGAAATATAAATACATAATAAACCAAATCAATAACAAATATAAAACCAAATCTATAGAATAAGCTTCTATACATAAGATAACTAAAGTACATCAAACACCAAGCATATACTATTGTCAAACGTATGTGAGTATATAAAGATTGAACATATTTTAACTAAATAATTTTAAAAATATTATAAACTGAAACTTGTCAATTTAAGTTACATCTTCTTTAATTGAAAATTAAGAATTTAAGTTTATTATAAAACTCTATTGTATATACATGAATCTTGAAACTTGTGAAAGAAAAATTATTTATATATATATATATATATATATATATATATATATATATATATATATATATATATATATATATATATATATATATATATATATATATATATATATATATATATATATATATATATATATATATATATATATATATATATATATATATATATATATATATATATATATATATATATATATATAGATAGATAGATAAATATGAAAATAAAACTACTTAGATCTAAAATAACTTTCTAAATTAATTTAGAAAAATATAACAAAAATAAAATATCACTTGTCTTTTTAAATTTTTTTAAAGAAATCTCACCATTCATATTTTCTTATTTCTTTTGCTTTATAATATAATAATATATAATATATTTTTAATAACTATTGATAACAATATCATAAATTGTAAAGATTATATATCTACATTACTGAATACAAAACAATGAAATATGTAGATAAAAACCTAATAATATTGAAATAGATCATTTGTGAAAACCATGTAATAATAAAATAAATCTCTAGCCTGCATTAAGATGAGATCCATGTTTCCAGAGCTTAATCACTAAAACTCATTTCATAATTTTTTTCCTACCATCTTGTTAAAAGGATATAGATCTTGTGGACTTCTCTTTTTGGATAGTTGTAAAACACAAATAGAAGTATTCTTAGAAAAGTCCTTCTAAAGATATGAAGATAAATATTCTTTAGCTATTTCCTAATCTATTCCAACATTTTTATTTTTTGGTTTGCTTGCATGATGGGAAC
The DNA here is from genome assembly GCA_027943335.1 of Chamaecyparis obtusa. Classification (NCBI taxonomy): domain Eukaryota; kingdom Viridiplantae; phylum Streptophyta; class Pinopsida; order Cupressales; family Cupressaceae; genus Chamaecyparis; species Chamaecyparis obtusa. The sequence continues at coordinate 102,074 of BSBK01012124.1, read as the reverse complement.
ATCATTGATTCTTATGTAGTGCTATAACAGAAGGGAGATGTATACTTACATAAGGTTGATTCAATATTGTCCTAACTTGTGTAACCTTTTTAGTGACCTTGCCATTCTTTCTTTATAATAGTCTTTAATTTTCATAGTTTTCTTTCCTCTACTTGCCGGCCACTTTTATTAATTAAAAAATGTTTAATTGACACCATTTCCTTGTTGGAAACATAAAAACCAAGCCCCTTCACCACATAAATGTTTTCAAGTCCATGTAAATAAATCTTTGATCATTAATACAAATGTAATTGTAAAAATTGACCATTACTTTTAAAAGATCATTGAACATTAAACAACAATTTTCATGTAAGGGAGGAATAATGTGAACACCTGATTTAGAGCTGGAGGAATCTTCGCAAACGCGTGAATATCGCTAATCTTTTCAGTGGAAAATTTAGAGACTCCAATTTCTCTAGCAAGACCATGTTCAACACAGCTCTCCATTGCCGGCCAAACACCTTCCATATCTAATGCTACAACATCATCTGGTGATAGAAGAGGATACATAGCACTCTTTTTGAGGGCAAAAGGCCAGTGGATTAGATACAAATCCAAGTATTCTAATTTCAATGCCCTGTAGTAGCAAAAGAGAACACCATAAGAATAGCTCATGAATAACAAAACACAAAGCCTAGTCAATGTTATTAGATTTCTACTATCCATTTGCATTTAATAGTAACTTCTAGTTTTCCTTTTATCTATTGATGCTAAAAATCAGAAGTTGTTAGAAAGTAAAGTCCACCAAGATAACTGAGAGGGGGGGGGGTGAATCAGTTATCAGATAATTATAACTTTTATCATCTTCAACAGCATTAAACCATATAAGCAATATAATTACCAACCATAGAAATATATTCATACACAATAACACAATGACACAAGATATGTTGACTAGGGAACCTCTTGGTCAAAGAGTAAACCCCGGTGGGAATGATGCCCACCAAAGATGCACTAATATGAATACTCCTTGTGAGAGGATGGACTCTATTAGGAGTCTTATGAAATACATTCAGTACATATGAATCCTTGTTAGGAGATTTTGAATCCCTGTTAAAAGATTCTAACCCGGTTAAGGGTTATGGAAGACAGAAGGACCCACTGCCCAAATAGCTTCAGGGTAAGATCACTAAACACATTGTCCAACTAATCTTTGCATTACACAACAAAATAATATGTTATCTCTTCTCTAACTATGCCAAACCGCACTCACTATTACGTCAGATCTCAATTTCATATCTTTGTACTTCGCATGTCTTCACAAATTATCTTTCATACTTAGCTCTTTTCTTCACTTCATGCATATAGCATCACAACCGCTGCTACCATATCATAATTACACACTTTCACATTAAAACTACATTTAAACAAGGAAATACATTCCTTCCTTTATACCACACTCAAATAATTTCAAATGAGTTGGCATACAATTACAAAATAAAAGTTTCTACGCGTTACACCAAAATTACACAAAATTGTCAGCTTCTAAATGCAATAAATCTTCACTCATGTGACCTCAAAGTCTGCGCTATCATCCACATCACTATCAATGTGTCTTCAACTTCCCTTTAACTGTACAAAACTAGATTCCATCCCGATTAGGAGATATCATCCGATTTCCACAAACCGCTACTCAGGAACACTGCCTGAATACTGCTTCCACCAAAATGATCATAACTTCCATGATTGAATGAATTACTATTTCTGCTCTTAACTATAGACATATGACATATCAAAGAGTATAACCTCAACATCAAATAGCTCCAACTACAATAACCCACGTGCGCTAATCCAAACTCTGTCTGCTTCTCTGCAAGTCTTCGGTAAATCATTATGTTGACATCAATGACAATCATAGTCATGAATGCAACAACAACTGCTACAGAATGTTTGCCAAACATTTAGCATTCATTACTAGCAATCTCCCCCATTAGCATTGATGGAAACATAGATGAAAAAATCCAATACTGCAACACTCCTTCAAATCCACTTCATCAATCAAATCTTGCTTTATTATCCTATTCAGTTCTCTCCAACAAATGTCTGAGATTGTTTTTCATGTATACTTCTCCCCCATTGACATCAATGACATAAATTCCATCACTATGTCAACAACAACTCAATGTCAAAAGACACTTTTTAGAAAATACATTTACTAGAGTCCTCATCACTCAGCTCAAATACACATACTCCCCCATAGAGGAAGTACCAACATCCAATCCAGAAGAAAGATAAGGCTCATATACCACTGGACGGATGCAACCAACTACATCACTTCTCAAAAGTAGGCTGGGGCATAACCCCAAGCAAACCTCTCAGATACTCAAATGTATCCTTAGGCAAAGGCTTTGTGAATATATCTGCTATCTACTCCTTTGTACTTATCTACTCAAGTCTGACTTCTTTCTCAGCAACTTTCTCTCTTACAACATGATATGTAATCTCTATATGCTTTGTCTTAGAATGTAATACAAGATTATTAGACATACTAACTATACTAGTGTTGTCACAATGTATAACAACAGGTTCAACAAATTTTATTCCAATATCCTTCAACATTTACTTCATCCAAATTATCTGGTTATATTTTTTTTCTGCTGCTACATATTCTACTTCTGTTGTGCTTTGTCAGATACAATTCTGCTTCTTTCTTAGCCAAGAAACTAATCTTCCTACAAGGAAAAATGCTCCACCACTAGTGTTTTTCTTATCATCAACACTGCCTCCCCAATCAGCATCTGTATATGCACATAGGGTAAAATAATCAAATTTTTCATACCATAGTCCATAGTCCATTGTGCCTCTTAAATATCTCAGTATCCTCTTTACTACTGCATAATGTGATTCTCTACGTTCAGCTTGAAATCTTTCTACAATTCCAACTGAATGTGCTATATCAGGTCTTGTATGAGTCAAATACTATAATCCTCCAATCATAGATCTGTATTTCTTTTGTTCTACTACAAGAGTCTCATCTGTGCTAGATAACTTATGTCCGGTCACCATAGGTGTTCCAACTAGTTTACAATCCTCCATTCCAAATCTTTTCAACAAGTCATTCAAGTACTTTGTCTGACTTACAAAGATACCATCATTGTTTTGTGTTATCTATAATCCCAAAAAGTATTTCATCTCACCAATCATACTCATTTCAAATTCAGTCTTCATTTCATCAGCAAATTTTTCACTAGCTTTATCTTCACCTCCAAAGATAATGTCATCAACAAAAATAACTATAACTAAAAAATCATTTTCAATTTTTTTTGTGTACAGATTTCTATAATTGTTCCTTTTGTAAATCCCAAATTTAAAAAATACTTATCCAGTCTTGCATACCAAGTTTTAGGTGCTTGTTTAAGTCCATATAAAGCTTTCTTCAATTTATATACCATGTCTCCTTCTTGAGTTAAAGGAAAACCTTCACGCTGCTCAATGTAGACTTCTTCTAATTCTCCATTCAGAAATGCTAACTTCACATCCATCTAATATATTTTGAATTTTTTGTAAGCTGCATAAGCCAAAAACATTCTAATTGCTTCAGTTCTTGCAACAAGTGCAAAAGTTTCTTCACAGTCAATTCCTTCTTGTTGTAACCCTTACATACCAATCTTGCTTTGTTTCTTACTACTTCTCCTTGTTCATTCATCTTGTTTCTGAATACCCATTTAGTTCCAATAACATTCTTGTGTTTAGGTCTAGGGACCAATTCCCATGTCTTGTTCTTTTCAATCTGATCTAGTTCTTCTTTCATAGCATTAGTCCAACTTTCATCTTCACAAGCTTCATTAGTAGTCTTAGGTTCAATTTGAGAAATCAAACATAACTGTTCTTGTGCCTTATTTCGAGTAAGAACTCCTTTGTTGATCCTCCCAATAATCTGTTCAAAAGGATGATTCCTTAACAAACTCTTGCTAGGTGTCACTATCTCAGATCTCTCTTTAGATGTAGGTTCTTTAATAACTTCACTGTGGCTTTCATTCAACAAATCACTATCAGTTTCATAAAACAATTTAGTAGTTCCAGTGTTAGGTTTAGGATGATCTCCTTCATCAGATTCATAATCAAGCATTGTTTCTTGAATTTTGAACTTTTCATCAACTTTAACATTTGCGCTTTCAACAATAGTCTTAGTTCTTTTATTGAAACATCTATATGCTTTTCTTTTCAAAGAATATCCAAGAAATATACCTTCATCACTTCTAGGATCAAAATTTCCAATATCATCATCTCTCTTTATATAACATTTGCTTCCAAAAATTCTAAAATACTTAACTGAGGGTGCATGTCAAAACCATAATTCATAAGGTGTCTTGTCTATGTCTTCTCTGATTTAAACTTTGTTCATTGTATACACTGTTGTGTTCATTGCTTCTCTCCATATTATCTTTTCCAAATCATTTTCAAACAACATAGCTCTTGCTGATTCAGTCATTGATTTGTTCCTTCTTTCTGCAATGCCATTTTGTTCAAGTGTTCTAGGGGATGAATATTGTCTTTTAATGCCATTTTCTTCACAAAATTTGTTAAACTCTCTAGAAGTAAATTCTCCACCTCTATCAGATCTCAAACATTTAATCTTCATTCCAGATTCATCCTCAACTTTATTCTTAACAATCTTAAACTTATCAAATGCTTCATATTTTTCTTTAAGAAATGCAATCCACATCATTCTTGTAAAATCATCAACAAGAATCATAAAATACCTTTCTCCATAGAATCCTCTAGTCCTAGTAGGACCGCTCAAATCTATATGAACAATCTCCAGCTTCTCTGTAGATGTAAACTTCTTACTAGGAAAAGAACTTCTCTTCTCTAGTTCTAAATCCAGTTCCAATCAAATTTCTATCTTTATCCTTTATAACACAAGTTTTCTCAGTAAACCAAACTTGATATCCTTTATCAACTAACTTTAATCAAACAAGGTGCATTGTTTCCAACTCTAACAACTCCTCCATCATATTCATTCAAATTTATGAACTTTTTCATGTCTCCAATCATATGATGTGAACAACCACTGTCTATAATCCAATCAACTTTCTTTTCAACTTGAGAAACTAAGGCTTTTTCTTCCTTAACATCAGTTTTAGGATTTTCTTCTTTAATTGCTACAAATCCTATGTCATCATTATTTTCAATATCACTTTCACTTAAAGTTATTTCTATACTAGCTTCAAGATCTTCATCATTAGCATAATAACATTCCTTAGATCTTCTAGGTTTGAAATTTCTTCTGTACTTTTTAACTCTCTTAGGACATTTAGATGCAAAATGACCATATTCTTGACAAGTCCAACATTTAAATATTTTCTTACCATCTGGTTCTCTTTTCACAAGCAAGGCAATACCTTCTTCAATCTTCTTGTCTTCTTCATTTTTAGATCTGTTGCTACTAGCATAATCTCCGCTCACACTGATGTTTCTTGACAAAGTAGGGCGAACACTAAGAGCACTGAATTCTGTCTCCATTCTAGGTAAGTCTCCTGATAATCTTAGGTTCATTTTTGTTGCTTCCAATCTTCCAAGAAGAGTTTCTCTTGTAAATTTTGTTGTACAAGGTATCACTTGTTCAATCATATGTGTTGTCTGCTTAAATACAGGAGTCAATGTCATCAGAATTTTCCATATCACTTCATTCTCTATCTCTATTCCTCCACAAGATTTTATACCTGTAATGATCTCTGACATTCTACCAATATAACTTCTAATATATTCATCTTCCCACATTCTTATATCTTCAAATGCACATATCCAATTATGTAATCTAAATATTTTTGCATGTTCATCATCTTCAAAAGTAGAGTGTAAAGCATTCCAAATTTCATGAGATTTTTTCAAATATTTTACCTAACTGTACTCATTCTCCAAAAGTGCTATCAAAAGTGCTTCTGTTGCAAGTATGTTACACATGAATAGATCTCTCTCTTCCATAGTACATGTTTCAAGATTGTCCTCTTCAATGATAGTCTTGTTATTCTTTGTAATCAACCAATAATCTAGTCCTAAACATAATAGGTGTGTCTTCATCTTTTCTTTCGAGCTGTCAAAATTTACTCCATCAAACTTAGGGTTTTCTTTTTTGAAATTTTCCATGGATCTCCTTAAGTTGTTAAACTTCTTTTTCAAGGACCTATCGCTTTGATACCAATTGTTAGAAAGTAAAGTCCACCAAGATAACTGAGAGGGGGGGGTGAATCAGTTATCAGATAATTATAAATTTTATCATATTCAATAGCATTAAACCATATAAGAAATATAATTACCAACCATTAAAAGATATTCATACACAATAACACAATGACACAAGATATGTTGACTAGGGAACCTCTTGATCAAAGAGTAAACCCCGGTGGGAATGATGCCCACAAAAGATGCACTAATATGAATATTCCTTGTGAGAGGATGGACTCTGTTAGGAGTCTTATGAAATACATTCAGTACATATGAATCCCTGTTAGGAGATTTTGAATCCCTATTAAAAGATTCTAACCTGGTTAAGAGTTATGGAAGACAGAAGTACCCACTGCCCAAACAGCTTCAGGGTAAGATCACTAAACACACTGTCCAAATAATCTTTGTATTACTCAAAATAATAATATGTTACCTCTTCTCTGACTGTGCCAAACCTCACTCACTATTACATCAGATCTCAATTTCATATTTTTGTACTTCGCATGTCTTCCTTCACAAATTATCTTTCATACTTAGCTCTTTTCATCACTTCATGCATATAGCATCACAACCACTACTACCATATCATAATTACATACTTTCACATTACAAATACATTACAACAAGGAAATAAATTCCTTCCTTTATACCACACTCAAATAATTACAAATGAGTCGGCATACAATTACAAAATAAAAGTTTCCACACACTACACCAAAATTACACAAAACTTTCAGCTTCTAAATACAATAAATCTTCACTCATGTGACCTTGAAGTATGCGCTATCATCCATGTCACTATAAATGTTTCTTAAACTTCCCTTCAACTACGGAAAACTAGATTCCATCCCAATTAGGAGATATCATCCGATTTCCACAACCGCTACTCAGGAACACTGCCTGAATACTGCTTCCACCAAAATGATCATAACTTCCATGAATGAATGAATTAATGTATGTGCTCTTAACCATAGACATATGACATATCAAAGAGTATAACCTCAACATCACATAACTACAACTGCAATAACCCATGTGCGCTAATCCAAACTATGTCTACTTCTCTGCAAGTCTTCGGTAAATCACTGTGTTGACATCAATGAAAATCATAGTCATGAATGCAAAAAAAACTGCTACAGAATGTCTGGCAAACATTTAGCATTCATTCCTAATAGAAGATACTATTGAATATAAGGCCTGCTTTTACTCTAAGCTTTTTCTAAGAGTGGGAATGACATCTCGAGGATAGCAGCCAGTGCTCCAGAGCTTGGAGGAAACAAAGACTTCCTGGTGAGATACAAGCCCCTTCTTAAAAGCTTCCATCAAACACTCTCCCAATACCCCTTCCATGTGGTACACGCTTGTAGTATCAAATGCTCGATAGCCAACCTAATCACAAATATGCTTTACCAGTTTAAGAAATTATGTAGACAACGGTAAAGTAATGAAATACGAGTAGACTTTTAATTGACCTGAATAGTTGTAAGCACTACAGCCTTGACATGCTCGAGTGGTGTGGAGCCCTTGATTACCATGATATCATCTGTGGCCAAACCAAAGCCTATTACAGGCATCTTGGAACCATTGTTTAGTGTTAATGCTACAACTTCAGCCATTTTATCTATACAAAGCACTCTCTACAATGACTTTCTTAATGTAATAGGAAGGCCTTTGCTTCCTCAAAGACAAATGTCTGAATGTAGACAAATGTTCGACATGTAGAAGTAAATCTTGTCACTCAAACATGAGGAAAGTTAAGTATGTAAAACGGGCCAAAAAAACATCTATGATGAACAGACTTTGCAATTTTCCGATGTCGTTCTTTTTTTTCCAGCGTAAGACTACCAGAAAGTCTGAAAAAATTGACAGGCATCTCCCTGACAGTTAGCCTATCAACTTAAATATTAGAAATATCACAAATATTTATTTCTGTTCATTTTTTATTGGCCACACAAAATATTATTTTTAATTTCAGAATATATAAATATTTTATTTGTGGTCGTTTATCATTGGCTACAAAAATAATTGCAAATTTTTGAATGAAAAAATGTAAAATAACCCTAGCAAAAATCTATAGAGCCAATTGAAAAAAATAAATATTCTTTACAAAATTCAAAATAAAAATAAAAAGCGGCAAAACATTACAAATGTTGTTTAATATTTTTCAATGCATGGTTTTTGAAGCAAACAAATGGTCAAAAGATGAGGTGAAAACATAAGTCTTCGCCTATATAGGCGGGACTAAAAGGGTTTAGATTTTTTTAATGGTTGACAAAACATATCTTTTTAATTGACTATATATTAAAAATTCAATTTCTACTTGTATACACCTAAAAATGGTCACCTAGACTATTAGCCCCTTTTGCTAAATCATCAATTGCTTATTCTTGATCAAATCCTAGCTCTATCATTTATTCGATTATTTTCTATGGGCTAACCATCTTATCCTAAGTCTTTATTTATTAAAAGGAATATTTTCTCACCTTTTAATAAATAAAAAGTCCCCACTTTTCCTCTTATCCTAAGTTGCACAAATAAAGCATTATTCTTATTTTATAAAAAGGGAAAAAGCACTTTTTGTCTCATATGGACACAAAAGTCAACTCTTATTTTCCTATTGGAGGATACTTGTGCACATGGATTTCTCCTCTTTTAAGCTCCACCATTGATTAAATCTTTTGTCTCTTAATCTCCATGGTCCATTCCTTCTCATTTCCTATAAAAGAAGAGCTCTCTTCTTCATTCTAGACCCCCAACTTTTTATGCTAACTTTATGCTGCAAGTTTTCTAGGTACATTTGGAGCTTTTGAAGATTTGGAGCATTCTTGCATTCTACATCTCATTCTTCCATTCTTAGCTTAGCTTCATATTTATGCTTTCTTAGATTAGCTTCATTTCTATGCTCTAGATTAGCTCACATAGATTAATTAGCTTGGGTTGTAACACTTGCATATTTCCTTTCATAGCTTAGCTTGCATTTCCATTTCTAGCATAGCATTGCATTGCATTTTCATTCTTGATTCTTGAGGATATTGGCATTCTTGCCCTTGTCTTCACTGAATCTCCCATTGCATGGTTTACTAGCAAGGTTATAGGCTAAATAGCTCTAGCTGAGAGCATTCTTAAAAACCCTTGCACTCCATGCCTAGGGAGCTATGGATGGATTTGTGAGGGCTCATTCTTGAGTTTCCTTGCATGTAATTATCCATAGAAGTGTGACACAATTATAGCACACATTTTTGGCGCCCATCGTGGGGTAGAGTAGATAGACTTTGTCCTTTAATTTCTACATTTTTGTCATTTTTTGTCAATTTTTCAGCAAGTTTTCAGCTTAATTTTTCATCTTTGTTTTTTTGTCTCAAATTGTCATGTGATACTTTCCAGAAGTATCGCGCGATATACCTCTGTATGTGCGCGTGATACTTCGCCTGTCATAAGAAGTATCGCGCGATATACCTCTATATGCATGTGCAATACTTCACCTATCAGAAGTATCGCCTGGCTATAGTAGAGAATATCACCTGGTGTTGGGCGAAGTATCGCCTGGTATAAGGTGAAATATCGTGTAGACTAAAAGTATCAGCTGTTGTCGGGTGAAGTATCGCGCGATACTGTGTCTGTACCGGGCAGAGACCTATTTTTGAGTTATTTTATCCATCTTGCAAGTTTTAGGTTCTTAGCTATCTTGAGGTTTTGGAAGCAAAGGGGTAATTGAATCTTGTTTGGTGTGTTTGGGAGAGATTCTTGAGATAGGGGAGTATGCTCTTCACCCTTGTGGTGAACCAAAAACCTTGAACCTCAAGCATTAATCCACTCTTTGTTTAGCTCAGGATCCTTTAGCGGGCCTGCTCTTGAGCAATCAAGAAGAACGACCCAAGTGGGGACAACCTTGTCATCATTTTCCTTGGTGGCGAGTGATTCCAACTCACTATAATCTCAAGGCTATCGAGGACACAAAACCTTGGTAGACATAGTACTTATCTTCGCTTGATGTGAGTAACTTGTGGGATTGTGACCATGAGGAAAGCATTAAGCAAGAATGCTTAAGGTACTCTTGAGGCCGTGAGGTCCTAGTCCTTTATGAGGAGCAAGAGGGGTGCTATGAACAGAAACCCTTACTATGAACCATTAGATAGAGGCCACCTTATTTTAGCCGCTTAGCTTCGTGGTGCAAGGATTGATCCAAGTGGACTTACCCGGATCACCCCAAGACACTCACCATATGTGTTCCTTTGGTTGTGTTTTTGACACTTCCATGACAACGCCAATATCTCTTGTGGGCAACCACTTGGTGCGAGGCAAGGGAGCATCAAGTTGTGGGCCACGTTGCTAAGTAATGAGCCTTGTCCTTCTAGGTAGTAATTTCTTGAATTGTCTTCGATTGTGCTATACCAATGTAAACGTTCTCAACATTCAAACAAACGGTAGCATTCATAAGGTTCTCTATTTTGATATCACAAGTGCTTGTCTTGGCAAGGTTTCTTTTGCCCTTGTTTCAAGTGTTCTATGACATGTTTGATCCCATATTGTTTGCAAACCTGTCTTTTATCTATTGCTACTGCTTGTCAAACTGAGAAATTGCACTGTTCAATCTACAAATTTGGTCCAAGCGCTTCAAAATTAAGTTTTTCACATTCACTGGTCAAGAGTCATTTGATATTGAAGTATCCTTGCATACCCTCAACCAAGAATCCTGAGTCATTTCTACTGTCCTGTCATTGCTGCAATTCGGAGTGGCTAAACTTGCACTTTAACCTGTCGTAGAGTGTCTTTTTCTATTCTTACCTAAAACTGGTTTGTTACCTACATGCTTAGATTTGTTCTAGACTGAAACAAATGAGCTAAAACTATTGGATTTGAGCTTAACAAATGCTACTCTTGATCACTTGTCGCATCACGGTTACCTCTCTAGCTACTTGCTTATTGAGCTTCTTGCTCGTTGCTCGGCTTTAGTCAATTGATTGTTGTAAGTGCTTGAGCACTTTTGACAAGCCATCTCTCTATTGTTCTACTTTGACAAGTGATCTTTATTAGCTTTTCTTATCTCAAATCTAAGAAACTTTGTCTCATTCTATTAGTCAACCAACATCTCTTTTCATGCCGATTACAACTCGGTCTCAATTTGAGCAGGAGAGTCATCTTCCGTTCAATTATACACAGTTACCTTCTCCAACTAGACGTTCAAAAGCACCCATTAGCAACAACAGTTCTAGTTCTGACCAATCTGAGAATTCTAAGGCTACACCATGGTATAAAGGAGGTTTCCTCTTTTCTGCATTCAAGACCCCCAAAAACACAGACAGTGTCTCACTCACTTTGACTGAACAAGAAAAGTTTCAACTCTTGCAAGAACACTTTGAGTGTAAGGATAATCAAGCGCGCTTAGACAAAGAACACAATCAACAAAGGATGGATGCTACTAGGCGCATGGCTTATAGAGGGACATTTCATGAGCAACCTGAGACTAGTAATCATGAGCATAGACCTCTTTTTAACAATGGCAACAATGACAACAACACGCCACCAAGATCTCCTCCAAGGCCAACTTTTGCTATGCCTTCTTCACCACCTAGACCTCCTCCCTCTCAACATGAGGCAGAGGCTAATGATGAGATTTCTAGTGAGGATCTTATGCGATGTGAACAAGATGTGGATTTCCAACGAATGATGCATAAGCTTTTAGAGCGTAATGGCGATCAATATTTTCAATATATGACTTCCAGAGGATACAAGCTTCCTCCCGGCTATGATGTTAGACAAATTGTCCAACAAAGAGTACCAACTGAATTGGAAGTCCTTCAAGAAGAATTGCGTCGAACAAATCAACGCCTTACCCAAATGGCATTAGAAAGAGAGCCTCCAAAGGTCTCTTTTGTAGAATCAATTTGTGCTCTTCCTTTTGATAAAGATCTATACATGGTCCCGTTTCCTAAGGATATTGAGGTTCCTAAATATGACAAGTATGATGGAAATGGTGACCCTCATGACCATGTGCATCATTTTTATGCTCTTAGTATGGACTTTCTTCATGAAGACACATATCTCCTATGCTTATTCCCTCGAAGCTTAAGAGGCCAAGATTTGGAATGGTTTGTGAAATTGACACCACCTCTTAAGACTTTTGATGAGTTAGCTCAGCGATTTACCCAACAGTACTCTTACAACATCCAACAACCTATCACTGTGATAGATCTCGGTAATCTAAGACAACATCAAAGTAAGCCATTTGCAACTTACTTACAACGTTGGAGGTCATTATATTCTCAATATCCTCATCAGCTACCTGAAAGAGAAAAGATTGACATTTTCATCAACACACTTGTGCCTGAGCTATTTTATGATCTAAGGAAGCAACTGTTCTCCTCCTTCCTTGACATGGTTGAAAGTGCATATCAGATTGAGGATGTAGCTATAAGAAAAGGGGATATTGTTATTAATAAAGATGCTAAAGGCAATGGTAAAGACAAGAACAAACCTTGGAATAAGAACAAGTATGTTGTTAATGATGGGGTTGTTGACGCTCCTAAAGTTAAAGAGCCTGCTTTCAATCTTTCCAATGCTATCTATGCAGCAAAACAACAAGAAGCTGCCAATGCTCACAGTGCTCCTAAACCTCAATATGCAGATAAGCCTAAGAAGTCATTTCAAAAGCGAGTCTATACCAAGTTGGCAGAACCTTACGATGTGATCCTTAAGACTTTGGTTGACAATGGATATCTTACGCTTCCTGATAAACTTGGTAACTGGGATCTGATAAATAAGCCCGATTGGTGGAGAGAGGATCATTACTGCCATTATCACAGAAACAAGGGACATCCAACAGATAATTGTTTTAGGCTTAAGGATGATATTCAAGATCTTATTGAGAATGGCACAATCTCCACTGATGGCTTAACTAAAAATTCTGATCACACAGCTTTCAAAGATCCTCTACCTAAGCATGATAAGGGGGAAACCTCTCAAACACATAAGAAGAATCATGATGCAAAGATCAATTACACGTATCCTTCTAATACGCTTGTGATTAACATGGTAGAGCCCGTTGAGAGAGTTCTAATGATGAGGTCTCAAGATGATAATAACACCAATCATGGTAAGCCAAAGTTAGTCTTGCAAACACGTGGTAGTTCATCTTCCCGAAGTGAGACACTGAATGTTGTTACTAGGGGGCAAGCCAAGATTGTCCTTACAACTGCACAAGATCCCAAGCAAGCTTTTCCTTCCAAACAAGTGGCTCCTTTAGCCACCCCTAGCTATGATCTTGTCCAACATTTCCAAAAGACACTAGCATAGATATTTATCCTTGAGTTGCTTCGGTTATCCTCTTTGCATAGAGAGATTCTTGATGAGGCTCTACGTACAACACGTGTTCCCAATGACATTGATCCAGATCAATTTCAGGCTATGGTCAACCACATTTCATCTCCGCTATCTCTCTCCTTTTTTGCAGAAGATGACATATCTATTGCTCACCCACATAATCTAGCTTTACACATTGAAGTTCTAGTCTACAATACCCGAGTCCGCCGAGTCCTGATAGACAATGGTGCAGGGTTAAATATTGTTTCTTTCAATGTCATACAACAATTGGGTTTTTCAGAATTAGTTGTGGATTCCAAGAAGAAGATTACTATAAAAGCTTATGATGAAGTGGAAAGATCTTCCAAAGGTCTTGTCACACTACCTGTCCGAGTGGGCCCTATCACGAAAGATATTAGCTTCCAAGTATTGGACATCCCACTCGCATATAACATTCTTTTGGGTCATCCTTGGATCCATGACATGCAGGCTATTCCTTCCACTTATCATCAGTGCATCAAATTTTCATACAATGGCACTGAGGTTGTGATTCTTGGAGACCATACTATTGCTATCAATGCTCTTACTGCTACTGAAAAATTTGTTCCTCACAATGAACCTACTGATGATCTTAGTACATCTCTAGTTGCTGCTGAGAAATCATTTAAGATGATGAGCCTTGGTATGGGTGAATATAAACTAGGTTCCTTTGCTTCTATACCTATTTCTCCTAGGTCATATGGGAAACCTTCTGATCCGATGAAGCCTTCCACTTTTGCTATGGTGATCTTTGATACTTTTGTTCCTCCATCCATTCCTTTAGAGGTAGAACAAGAAGAAAAAGCTGTCCAAGAGTGGATCTATAGAGATGATTCAAGAAATACTCCCATGCTCAGTAATCCAGACACAGATACAAATGAGTCACCACTACACACTATGGTTCAAATGGGAGATGATCTTCCCTCTACTTCACTTCTTTGGGGAGAAAAATGTATATCTACTAATGATATGGATGTTGATATGGTTCATTCTTGTAGTAACCATCCCGATGTGGTCGATGGGTCTTGTGTGATGAGTTTGTTCCTCGTATTGCCTTAGTGGACCACGCTGGTTCTTCTATGACAAGTCTAGATCTAGCTACTTTTGGAGCTTACCCTATAGGCTCAACCTCTCTTGTTACAAGAGATGACACCCCTCAAATCAATGCTATTGAACCAATCACTTCATTTCATCTTGCATCAACACCTGTTACTTCTTCCACCAGCGAACTAGCCCCAAAAAAGATTGAATCAACAATCAAGTATCACAGTCATCACATCAAAAGAAAAGAGCAATGTTCGGATGGTGAAAACCACATTGTGGCAGTATCCACACCTAAGCAAAGTAAAAATAAAAATCTGCTCAAAAATAATGATTCTCAAATAAAAGATGACAAGTTGATTCTCTACAAAAAAATGGTGCACTACTTCAAGCATGATCTCATATCTGTTATACTTCAGCCCATTCCTAGATTTGAGAACAAAGTTTCTAATGCCTTGGTTACTTCGACATCCATCTTACAAATGAAAAAGCATAAATTTTGCTTCAAGTTCCTGGTGGATGAATTACGCTATCATGCTTACAAATCTTACAATCCTACCATCTTTTCATATCTTCCACCTCATATTCCTCTTGCAAATCCACCACGCCATTCCTTCCGCCATCCCTTACACTTTGCCTTTGTCTCTGGTGACTTGTATAGGAAGGGTCTAGACGGAACTCTCCTTAAGTGTCTAGAAATAGAGGAGTCAGAAAAAGTGCTAGCTAAAATCCACAATGGCATATGTGGATCACATTCTAATGATCCTCCGCTAGCTCAGACATTGCTTAGGGCTGGTTATTATTGGTCGAACTGGTTGAGATCTCCTATCATCACAGTTGCAGCATTTGGGCCTAGGGCCTATCAGTTCTCTACATCAGAGGAAGCAAATTCTTGATGCCCGTTTCTGTCTGGGGCATCCTTTGTACATATTTTATGATCCTGAAAAAATACCAAAAAAAATTCATATATGATGCTGAAAAAAATCCAAAAAAATTAAAAAATTCAAAAAATCAAAAAAATTGAAAAAGTGCCTTGGTGAAAACCTGGAAACAGGCGCCTTGGTAGCAAAAATACAAAAAAATTATAAAAAGTCTTGAAAAAATTGTAATAAATCTATCAAGTGGTGAAAACCTAGAAATAGGCGCTGCTTGAGACCCTCTGCACCTATGTCTATCAGTCTTGCGTGGCGCTCATTCGCTCCACTTCTTGCTTTGCCTCTCCTAGCCTGGAATTGACTCTTGTCTTATTCTAAGGGGCATACATTGTTTTAAGCTTATCTTGGGTCTCTTTGTGCGTCTGGGTTTCTTAGGCACCTCACACATGGTGTTTTTCAACACCACCCCAACTGTGTTTTTCAACACTACCCTCGCGTCGAGTGTTTCTCAACACTTATCAGATGTCCTACCCACAGTCTAGATGATGCAATATTTCTCACTGGCAGATGCGATACTCAAAGTTTGACTCTATGACCTACACACACACACTTGACTCACTAAGATTTGTTTGACTTTATTTCTTTGTGTGCTGTCTATGATGATTTCTTTGCTAAGTGGTCTCTTCCTGAGAAGTTTTCGATGATGCATAGCTAGAAGACTGAGGGTATGAGAGCATGTTTTATTTCTTTATCTACTTGTGGGTATATTTTGTTGGTCCTCACTGTCATGAGCATTTATGCTGGTCTTACTTGACACTATGGACCTACAAGGTATTATCCTTGACTGTTTTGCGAGTGCATGCTTCTAGTCATCTTGACTTTCTTGTATCTCAATGCGAGCATAATCTTGCTATATCAAACTTAGGTAATCTCACTGCACTAGTCATCTTGACCTACATGTCTTTGATGCCTAGGTGAGATTTCCACATTTCTATCTGATATAGATCATATTCAGATCCACATAGTTATGCTAGTGTGTATTGTATGATCTTGCGACGCTACCAATAACGCTCAATGATGAATATTAGATGTCTATTGGCTTTGTAACCTTGCAAGTAAACCACTTTTCATGTAGCTTGCATTCTTAAGTTCATGTTAGTTAGTTTTGCATCTTGCATATGGAGAGAGCTCTTCTTTATCTTTCATGGACTTGTTAATCAACTGCGCTCACCTTTCGCTTCTTCCTGATCATGTCTTTCACTTCTTGTCTTTCATATCACATCAGTTTTTATTCATTTCGGGATTGAAACCAAAATCTGAGTTCACCTTGCTCATCCAAGTCATCTTTTTCCTTCTTCCATGTAGTTGGTTAACCTTTTGAGGCCTGATCCTTCAATCTTCGCTGGGGCATTCCTCACCTCTTCATCCCCATCTCTTTCAAACTTCTAGTTTTTCATTCACTTTCAAATCCCAAGTTCAATTCTTCCCCTCCGTGGTGTTTTCGGGTTGAGGGACCACTTGGTTCGTGCCCCGAGTCCCATGTGTGGGGCATATCTTCACTACTTGATGGTTATTCCATTCTCTCTCTTCGCTTATGATTTCTAGTGATTTGATCATGCTGCTCTTGCTTCTACTTTCCCTCTACTTGGATTTCACTTTCGATCCCGAGGGGGCAGACACATCATATCTTATTGGCTATCTCTTTCCTAAGTGTTCAGTACTGTCGCTACCAGGCTGATCATGCAGGATTTGCTATTTTTTTGCACTTCATTCTTTGGAGTCAGAACGCTATTTCTTTCCTTCTTGGCTATCTCTTGGATTCTTGGCTGATCTGAGTTGTTTTGTGATCCCAAATCGATCTCACATTTCAACTTCATTCTTTGACTACATGTGTTCCCAAATCGATCACACATTAGTGAAAGAGGGGCAAATGTATACACCTAAAAATGGTCACCTAGACTATTAGCCCCTTTTGCTAAATCATCAATTGCTTATTCTTGATCAAATCCTAGCTCTATCATTTATTCGATTATTTTCTATGGGCTAACCATCTTATCCTAAGTCTTTATTTATTAAAAGGAATATTTCCTCACCTTTTAATAAATAAAAAGTCCCCACTTTTCCTCTTATCCTAAGTTGCACAAATAAAGCATTATTCTTATTTTATAAAAAGGGAAAAAGCACTTTTTGTCTCATATGGACACAAAAGTCAACTCTTATTTTCCTATTGGAGGATACTTGTGCACATGGATTTCTCCTCTTTTAAGCTCCACCGTTGATTAAATCTTTTGCCTCTTAATCTCCATGGTCCATTCCTTCTCATTTCCTATAAAAGAAGAGCTCTTTTCTTCATTCTAGACCCCCAACTTTTTATGCTAACTTTATGCTGCAAGTTTTCTAGGTACATTTGGAGCTTTTGAAGATTTGGAGCATTTTTGCATTCTACATCTCATTCTTGCATTCTTAGCTTAGCTTCATATTTATGCTTTCTTAGATTAGCTTCATTTCTATGCTCTAGATTAGCTCACATAGATTAATTAGCTTGGGTTGTAACACTTGCATATTTCCTTTCATAGCTTAGCTTGCATTTCCATTTTTAGCATAGCATTGCATTGCATTTTCATTCTTGATTCTTGAGGATATTAGCATTCTTGCCCTTGTCTTCATTGAATCTCCCATTGCATGGTTTACTAGCAAGGTTATAGGCTAAATAGCTCTAGCTGAGAGCATTCTTAAAAACCCTTGCACTCCATGCCTAGGGAGCTATGGATCAATTTGTGAGGGCTCATTCTTGAGTTTCCTTGCATGTAATGATCCATAGAAGTGTGACACAATTATAGCACACACTACTTAACTTTTTCAGCTCTCACTAATCTATTTTCCTATTGGATGAGTCTTTTATATTAATAATAGAGTATCAACAAAGTATACAAAGAGAGAGACCAAAAAAGGTCTTGAGTCCAGAGGCTGAGCCTCAAAACCATGAAGATGAATCCAAAATAAGATACATCAAAAGGTAAGTGCACAAAGATGGGGGACCAAAAAGGGGGTATAAGATGCCACTTTTTTAATCAGCAAACTCTAAACTTCAATAAGAAATTGAAGATAGTTAGACTCAAAATTTTAAGATGCAACAAAAACAAGAGTTGTAATACTCTAAATCTAGTTCCTAAACTACTAACTTATTTTTAAAATGGTGTAGATTAAGGCCCTCAAAAAGGGGGAGCACAAAAAGTGGTCCTATTTTTTGTCCAAAAACATAACATAGCATCTAGTGTGCTTCCCCTAAAATTTTTACTTTTTTAAAAAAAAAATTTAATCACTCTAATGAGAAGTTAGATAACACCACGTAGTTTATCCCATATTTTTTTGGTAATTTTTTTATGAACGTATAATTTTTGATGAATTTACGAAGTGCACACATCCTGAAAACATGAAATTTATGTGTACTCCCCCTAAAAATCATTTAAAACTAATTGAAAATTACATTTTCTTTTTTTTAAAGTGTGTAGAATGGAGTCTAGTTTCTAAAAATGTAACTAATCACAAAATTTGATGAACGAGCCAAAATCTATGCCCAAAATACTGCATGTTGGTTTTTTACAAAAAATGAACATACACACAAAAGAAATTAGAGTTGAATAACTTAACATAATCAGAATTCAAAATAAATTATATGCTTAGATAGCTAAAAGAAAGATCTGCAATATCACGTCATCTAATTTTTATGTTCTTGAGCCATGAGTAAACCTGACAAGGAGCACACAAAAAAAGATTTCATTTTTTGTATGTCTGCTGGAAAACACGTCTCAAGCCTATTTCAGTCGTCCAAGCCTTTGGGTTAGATCTCCAAGGAAAATCCAAGCCTTAGGATTGGTAAATTCAAATAGTTTACAAAGCGCACATGCCCTAAAGGGTGCACGCCCTATGTAAATTTATGATTTCCATAGCACGCACATGCTATGAAAATCATAAATTTACATGGGGCATGCGCCCTATGTAAGATATAGATTCACATAGTGATGAGAAATATTCAAAGAAGGAGAGAGAGAGAGAGAGGGAGAGAGAGAGAGAGAGAGAGAGAGAGAGAGAGAGAGAGAGAGAGAGTGCTCTCTCTTTGTCTCTCTCCCTCTCTCCCCTATCACTCTCTCTCTCTCTCCCTCTCTCCTCCTTACCACACTATCTCTCACCTTCTCACTCTGACCTTCGATCTCTCTCTCTCTCTCTCTCTCTCTCTCTCTCATCACCCTATCACTCTCTCTCCATTCTCTCCTCTCTCTCATCACCCTCTCTCTCTCTCTCTCTCTCTCTCTCTCTCTCTCTCTCTCTCTCTCTCTCTCTCTCTCTCTCTCTCTCTCTCTCTCTCTCTCTCTCCTTTCCCTTCTCTCCTACTCTCTCTCTCTCTCTCTCTCTCTCTCTCTCTCTCTCTCTCTCTCTCTCTCTCTCTATCTCCATTGTCTCTCCCTCTCCCCTTCTCTCTCTCTCCTTACCCTTCTCTCCTATCTCTATTCTCTCTCCCTCTCCCCTTCTCTCTCTCCTTACCCTTCTCTCCTTACCCTTCTCCCTTTTTCTTGTTTTACATAGGGCGTATGCCCTATAGGGTGTGCGCCCTATTTAAGACTATGCATAACATATTTTTTGTTTTGTATAGGGCGTACACCCTAAAGCACGCTCGCGCTATGTAAAACTAGAAGAAATGGCCTTATTTGCCAAGGATCTCGTGAAAGAGGCCCACTTTTTCTTATGTTGTCTGAATTCTACATTTTCTCCGACAAGTTACGGTGTTGATAGTGACAAGTTTTTGCTTTGCACCATCGTGAAAGTCAATTATTGGAATCAAAAAGACAAAAAGAGATTGAGGTAAGTTTTTTATTTTTTTACATGTCAATTGTGAATAAAGAGTGTTTTGGTTTATAATTGGTATGATATAGACTTGTTCAATACATAATTTGATATAAGTGTAATAAATTTATATTATAATTTGTCACATTGTAAGAGGTTTATATTATAATTTGACTTATTGGTTTACATTTATATTATATTTTTAAAATTGTAATCAATTGATATGTAGAAATCATCATCATGCCAAGAAAATGAGCAAAGACTTTAACACCGGAAGAGCATGAAAGAGACAAAGAGAAGAAAAGGGAAAGAATGAGACAAATTCATGAACAAAAAAAATTAGATACCATAGAAGAAGATTTTTTTTTGGATGAAGAACATGAAACATCAATACAAAGTAAGAGAGAATTGGAATTGGAATAAAAAAGACAATGAATGAGAAACTTGCGTGCAATGAGACAATTGAATTATGAAGATGCGGGAACATCATCTACGAGTTCCCAAGTTCAAAAGACATAATCATCCAATGTTCGAGGCACACCAATGTATCATGTTGAAGTCACACCATTGTCTACTTCTGAAGGTGTGGGCACACTCTTCTATCATGTTGAAGGCACTCAAGATGGTATGGAATTCACACATAATATTTTTGATGCTCCTAGAATTATTAAATATAGAAAACCAAAATATTTGATTGATATTGATACTAACATTTTGCAAACAATGCCTGACAAGATTCCCAAGCGTACTTTTCAAAAAAATGTTAATCGTATTTGGAGATCTTTTTTAAGAATTTAAACATGATAGGAAGATGTCAACTATTTGTTCAAATGATGAGAAATCTAAAATTTAGGCCCATCATGAAGATTCTTGGGCTAAGAATGATGGACGAGTCAAGTGAAAAATCTTGTAAAGAATCTAAGGACTGCATATGAGAGTGTGGGTTCTACATCACGCACGAAAGATAGTAATGTCACACGACATGTACTTACATCAACGATAGTAAGCACTCAAATGAAGAAATATCGACTCATTAGAAAGACAAGAAAAACATTGAAAATAAGTATAAAGTCTCTAATGAGAGCCCTGGGAAGGCGTCAAAGAGTGGAAGATCCAAATAGCAATGAGTTATGGGCATTTTCTGGTAGACTACCATGAAAAGATAAAGCAATTGTTGAAGCTTTGAAATCCTTGATTGAAGAATTTTAGAAGAATAATACACGGGTATATCCTAATCAAAGAGATGTTGTAAAAAGGAGGATTGGTAGTAGAATTCGTGTTCCATATCCAAAACATTTTTTGCATTCAACGCAGACACAATTCTTTGCAAAATTTATGCATACGTATCCTCAAATTAAAATTAGTCAAAGATATTTTGAAATGTGTAAATCTTTTTATGTCAAGATAAATTACACATGCACAACTTGTTGTTGTAGGGTACATATTGAATTTTCTAACCATTTTGAAGTTTATAGAAATATATGTGTAGGTTTGCACTCTAACAATGTTTTGCAAGATTGTAACATAAATGTCCCACCTAGATCTTCAAGGGAATTAATATCTACCATTTTATGTGAATGAGTGGATGGTCAACAATTTTACAAGCTCTCATGCCTGAATGGTACATGCATAGATTGCGGAGGTTTGCGACATTTGCCAATTTGTCAACATATGGAGAGTACGCATGCAATCATTAATGAAATAGTGGAATTTGAAAAATATAAGACCATGACATACAATCTAAAAGATGGAAAAGAGGCTAAAAGATGTGATTTAGTAATTGAAAAAATTCCAGTGTATCAGTTCATGGACCTTTTTTGTAAAAAAATTATTTATGAGTATGCAAGGCATACACATAGAGTGCAATGGTTGGATATGCAATTCAAGTTGTGCAAGGACCCATTCCCACTTGATACCATTGTTTCAGTTGTGGAATTTGTAAAGAAATATACACTACAACCATAGAATGAGGTGCAAGCAAAGTATTGCAGCTCTCAATAGGTTGTTATATTTGTTCATATAGCATTCATGCATGCACCAGATAGTACAGAGGAGAACAAGAAGATATTAAGGGAGTATCATTTTTATATCAGTGATGATCGCTCACATTCTACATAGTTTGTACACGGTTGCTTTCAACTATTTTATGGTCATTTGGCAAACAGGGGCATAAAATATCATCGTCATATCATTTGGTTAGATAATTGTGCATCCCAATTCAAGAATTCACAGATGTTTTATTGGTTGTGCAGGATGCATAAGATTACTAGAATTCAATATATGTGGAATTTCATAGAGGTCGGTCATGGAAAGGGAGAGCACGATGGTGCAGGTGCATGTATTAAAAGAGCCTTAGCACTTGAAGAATTAAAGTAAAAAGAGAAAGCAACATTGTCAGATGCGTGATGTATTGTCCAATGCTGTAATGCTACAATGGGTCCAGGTAATGAAGGTGATTCTACGGTTCATAGAATTTTTTGGTTGATGGATGAAACTAACATTGCACCATATGAAGATTGTTGTACATTAATAGGATCGAGTGAGCTACACTCTTTTAGAAGTTGTAATGCAAGTTCATGGAGTATCCACACACGACATATGGCGTGCTTTTGCTCATCATGTGTAGATGAAGATTGGGATGGGTGTGAGTCAAAGGAATGGGTTGACGAATGGTATACACGTATTTTGAGTCCACTTGCCTCCTATCATCCCCATGAATCACTACAACCGATAGAAATGGAATCATCCATTGACTTTGATCGCTTATCTGATCTAGTACAACTAGGTCTGTATTTTCCACATAGAAATAATCTAAAATTTAGTACTTTATCATAAATATTTAGTAAACTAATGTCCTCATTATGTTTATATCATTAGAAGGCCATGTTTTTTCTGTTATTGCACCTGAAGACAATGAAGAAGGGATAGATTATTATTTGTGTCATTGTGTAGAGGCAAAAAAGAAATTGGATCACTCGGTTATTAATGGTGAAGAATTAGAATACCATATAGGAGTAGTGGTTGTAACTAGTACATGGCTTAGACGGTATGCTATGAAGAACCCTAGGTTGTGGTTGTTCGAGGATTGGGAGACACACAAAAATATTCTTCATTATTAAAACCTCGTCATTGCATCAAATGTCCACTTGATCAGATATGGGGGAAGACCGAATAATAAAACTCTTTGGAAGGTTCGTGAGTCATACCACGAGGCAATACTTGAGATAATCAAGGGTAGGGTAGACCCAATTGGTTCATTGGACTAAATGGAGATACAAAATATCGTAACATGTCAAATTTATATAGCACTGTAAATTGGGTGGACTATAAATTGCTCATGCATTACCCCGTATGTATAACGGGAAGTTTGTAAGATTTAATGACAATCTTTCTCTTCTATTTTTTGGGGCAATACTAAAAGGTTTTCTCTACTCAGCTCTTTCCTCTGGTGCTCCTATTGAGCTGAGTTGTAAAAATATTTCTCATTATTAATTAAAAACTTTATAATAGAAATCTTATAGTTCAGATATTTTTCACAGCATACATAGTATAATTCATATATTCTTTACATACACTAAGATCCCAGTTCAGCATTAACTTCCACACATAAACCCAAGCCAAAACCAGCTTCTAAACAAGCCTGCCATAAACACCATGTACTAATCTCAAGGTACTAACAAGTGGAGAGCTTCTCAAGGTACTGATCTCTTTTGTAGAGAAGTTCCTGCTTCATCTCAAGGTTCTCATTTAGGTGACAAACTCCTTGGAGGTTCACAAATAGACCCATTAATTTCCCCAATTGGTTCATTAGCAGGAAAAGAATTTGGTCATGCACTTCATTCTAGCACCACAAATATTTCTATTAGAAATGACTATTCGTCAATGGCCTTGCATTTATGGGACTTGGGCATTATCCTTGAAATGTAACTTCATTGCCACCTTTGGCAAGGTAGTCTCACTCCTCATTTTACAACAAAGGGAAGCCATCTATGGTCCAAGGTTTTAATTTAGCTGACAAGTGGAGAGCTTCTCAAGGTACTGATCTCTTTTGTAGAGAAGTTCCTACTTCATCTCAAGGTTCTCGTTCAGGTGACCAACTCCTTGGAGGTCCACAAATAGACCCATTAATTTCCCAAATTGGTTCGTTAGCAGACAAATAATTTGGTCATGCACTTAATTCTAGCATAACAAATATTTCTATTAGAAATGACTATTCATCAATGGCCTTGCATTTACGGGACTTGGGAATTATCCTTGAAATGTAACTTCATTGCCACCTTTGGCAAGGCAGTCTCACTCATTTTACAACAAAGGGCAGCTATTTATGGTCCAAGGTTTTAATTCAGCTAACAAGTGGAGAGCTTCTCAAGGTACTGATCTCTTTCGTAGAGAAGTTCCTACTTCATCTCAAGGTTCTTGTTTAGGTGACTAACTCCTTGGAGGTCCACAAATAGACCCATTAATTTCCCAAATTGGTTCATTAGCAGGCAAAGAATTTGGTCATGCACTTCATTCTAGCACCACAAATATTTCTATTAGAAATGAATATTTGTCAATGGCCTTGCATTTACGGGAGCTTGGCATTATCCTTGAAATGTAACTTCATTTCCACCTTTGACAAGGCAGTCTCACTCCTCATTTTACAAAAAAGGGCAGCCATCTATGGTCCAAGGTTTTAATTCAACTGACAAGTGGAGAGCTTCTCAAGGTACTGATCTCTTTCGTAGAGAAGTTCCTGCTTCATCTCAAGGTTCTTGTTTAGGTGACCAACGCCTTGGAGGTTCACAAATAGACCCATTAATTTCCCAAATGGGTTCGTTAGCAAGCAAAGAATTTTCTCATGCACTTTATACTAGCACCACAAATATTTCTATTAGAAATGACTATTCATCAATGGCCTTGCATTTACGGGACTTGGGCATTATCCTTGAAATGTAACTTCATTGCCACCTTTGGCAAGGCAGTCTCACTCCTCATTTTACAACAAAGGGAAGCCATCTATGGTCCAAGGTTTTAATTCAGCTGACAAGTGGAGAGCTTCTCAAGGTACTGATCTCTTTCTTAGAGAAGTTCCTACTTCATCTCAAGGTTCTCGTTTAGGTGACCAACTCCTTCAAGGTCCACAAATAGACCCATTAATTTCCCAAATCGGTTCGTTAGCAGGAAAATAATTTGGTCATGTACTTCATTCTAGCACCACAAATATTTCTATTAGAAATGACTATTCATCAATGGCCTTGCATTTACAGGACTTGGGCATTATCCTTGAAATATAACTTCATTGCCACCTTTGGCAAGGCAGTCTCACTCCTCATTGTACAACAAAGGGCAGCCATCTATGGTCCAAGGTTTTAATTCAGCTGACAAGTGGAGAGCTTCTCAAGGTACTGATCTCTTTTGTAGAGAAGTTCCTGCTTCATCTCAAGGTTCTCATTTAGGTGACCAACTCCTTCGAGGTCCACAAATAGACCCATTAATTTCCTAAATTGGCTCGTTAGCATGCAAAGAATTTGGTCATGCACTTCATTCTAGCACAACAAATATTTCTATTAGAAATGACTATTCGTCAATGGCCTTGCATTTACAGGACTTGGGCATTATCCTTGAAATGTAACTTTATTGCCACCTTTGGCAAGGTAGTCTCACTCCTCATTTTACAACAAAGGGAAGCCATCTATGGTCCAAGGTTTTAATTCAACTGACAAGTGGAGAGCTTCTCAAGGTACTGATCTCTTTCATAGAGAAGTTCCTGCTTCATCTCAAGGTTCTTGTTTAGGTGACCAACTCCTTCGAGGTCAAAAAATAGACCCATTAATTTCCCAAATTGGTTCGTTAGAAGGGAAAGAATTTGGTCATGCACTTCATTCTAGCACCACAAATATTTCTATTAGAAATTACTATTCGTCAATGGCCTTGCATTTACGGGACTTGGTCATTATCCTTGAAATGTAACTTCATTGCCACCATTGGCAAGGCAGTCTCACTCCTCATTTTACAACAGATAGACCCATTAATTTCCCAAATTGGTAAAAGGGTAGATGCAATTTTGGAAAGAGTATCCCAATTGAAGAGTAATGGAAATTCAAGTGAGCATGAAGTTATTGCAAATCCAATGGGTGTATCTCCTCCACTAACAAATATAACTACTTCCAGAGAGTTGAGTTTAAATGGAGACTGTCTGTTCCCAAACATGCCCCAGTTGAGCAGATGAACCAAATGTTGCTTAAGTAAAGAAGATAGTGGTTTATTAAAGCATCTGCATTATCCCACTTGCTATGAGTTACTACTTTTTGATCAGCTCACCACCTACTTCTGTGTGGTATTTCTGTAATATATATTATCCTTATGCAAGAACAATTAACACATGGTCATTCGATCGGCGCCGACGACTCCATGTTGAAGTCTCCCTCAAGGTCCCTTAACCATGAAATTAGAAATCTTTGTAGATTTGTATCTTGGAGCTCATGTAGGGTAGCATGGATCTATTAATTGCTGCGGGACCATGTTGCCAGGGCCTACAAAATCTTATCTTAGTTTTTGGAGATTCAACTTTGTTTAAAATCAGTAACACATTCTCAATCGGTGTCAGAACTCAAGGTGTTCCTCAACTGAAATGGCCAACATTACATATCTTTCCAACCATAAGTTGTAGCATCAAACCATCTATTCCAATAGCTCTAAATGGTTGGGTAAACACTAGTGGCCACCTCATTCACCATGCACAGTCATTCGATCCCCACCAATGACTCTGTGCTGAAGTGTCCCTCAAGGTCCCTTAAGCATGGAATCGGCAATCTTTATGAGGTTGTATCTCAGAGATCATGTGAGGTAGCATGGATCTATCAATTGCTACAGGACCATGTTACCGGGGCCTAGAAAAGCCTATCTCAATTTTTGGAGATTCAACTTCATTTAAATTTGGCAACACATTCTTGGTCGGTGTCAGAACTCAAGGTGTTCCTTAGCTGAAATAGCCAACATTATGTATCTTACCAACCATCAATCGTAGCATCGAACCATCTATTCCAATAGCTTTGGATGGCTGGGTAAATTCTAGTGGCAATCTCGCTCTCCATGCATAGTGATTAGATCACCGCCGATGACTCAGTGCTGAAGTGTCCCTCAAGGTTTCTTAAGCATGAAATTGGTGATCTTTGCGGGGTTGTATCTTGGAGCTCGTGCGAGGTAGAATTGATCTATTAGGTGCTATGGGACAATGTTGTCAGGACCTACAAAAGCCTATCTTAGTTTTTGGAGATTCAACTTCATTTAAATTTGGAAACACATTCTCGGTCGGTGTCAAAACTCAAGGTGTTCCTCAGCTAAAATGGACAATGTTGTGTATCTTTCCAACTGTCAGTCGTAGCATCAAACCATATGTTTAATAGCTTTGGAGGGTCAGGTAAACAATAGTGGTAACCTCATTCACCATGCATAGTCATTCGATCCCCGCCAATGACTTCATGTTGAAGTGTCCCTCAAGGTCCCTTAAGCATGGAATCGGTGATCTTTGCAGGGTCATATCTTGAAGCTCATGTGAGGTAGAATCGATCCATTAGTTTCTATGGGACCATGTTGCCAAGACCTAAAAAATCTAGTCTCAATTTTTGGAGATTCAACTTCATTTAAATTTGGCAACACATTCTCAGTCGGTGTTAGAACTCAAGGTGTTCCTCAGCTGAAATGGCCAACGTTGCATATCTTTCCAACTATCAGTCGTAGAATCAAACCATCTATTCCAACAACTCCAGATGGTCGGGTAAACTCTATTGGAAACCTCATTCACCATGCACAGTCATTTGATCCCCTCCGATGACTCCGTGCTAAAGTGTCCCTCAAGGTCTCTTAAGCATGGAATCAGTGATCTTTGTGAGGTCATATCTCAAAGCTCGTGCAAGGTAGAATCAATCCATTAGGTGCTCTAAGATTGTGTTGTCAAGGCCTACAAAAGCCTATCTCATTTTTTGGAGATTCAACTTCATTTAAATTTGGCAACACATTCTCGGTCGGTGTCAGAACTCAAGGTGTGCCTCAGCTAAAATGGCCAATATTGCATATCTTTCCAATCATCGGTCGTAGAATCGAACGGTCTATTCCAAAAGCTCTGGATGGTTGGGTAAACACTAGTGGCAACCTCATTCACCACACATAGTCGTTTGATCCCGCCGATGACTCTGTGCTAAAATGTCCCTCAAGGTCCCTTAAGCATGGAATCGGTGATCTTTGTGGGGTCGTATTAAGAAACTCATGTGAGGTAGCATGGATCTATCAATTGCTACAGGACCGTGTTGTTGGGGCCTACAAAAGCCTATCTCAGTTTTTAGAGATTCAACTTCATTTAAAATTGGAAATACATTCTCAGTCGGTGTCAGAACTCAAGGTGTTCCTCAGCTGAAATGACCAACGTTGTGTATCTTTCCAACCATCGATTGTAGCATCAAACCATCTATTCTAACACCTCCATATGGTTGTATAAACAGTAGTGGAAACCCCGTTCACCATGCAGAGTCATTCGATCCCAATGACTCCATGCTGAAGTGTTCCTCAAGGTCCCTTAAGCGTGGAATCAGTGATCTTTGCAAGGTCATTTCTCAAATCTCGTGCAACGTAGAATCAATTTGTCAATTGCTACGGGACTATGTTTCTTGGGGGTACAAAAGAGCATCTTAGTTTTTGGAGATTCAACTTCATTTAAATTTGGTAACACATTCTCAGTTGATGTCAGAACTCAAGGTGTTCCTCAACTAAACGTTGCATATCTTTCGAACCGTCGGTCGTAGAATCAAACCATTTGTTCCAACAACTCAGGATGGATGAGTAAATGCGAGTGGCAACCTTGTTCACCATGCACAGTCATTCGATCCCCACTGATGACTCCGTGCTGAAGTGTCCCTCAAGGTCCCTTAAGCATGGAATCGGTGATCTTTGTAGGGTCGTATCTTGGAGCTCGTGTGAGGTAGAATGGATCTATTAGTTTCTATAAGACCATGTTACCAGGGCCTACAAAAGCCTATCTTTTTTTTTGGAGATTCAACTTCATTTAAAATCGGCAATACATTCTCGGTCGGTGTCAGAACTCAAAATGTTCCTCAGTTGAAATAGCCAATGTTTCATATCTTTCCAACCATCGGCTATAGCATCAAACCATCTATTCCAATAGCTCCGAATGGCTGGGTAAATGCTAGTGGCAACCTCATTCACCATGCACAGTCCTTCGATCCCCGCCGATGACTTTGTGTTGAAGTGTCCCTCAAGGTCCCTTAAGCATGGAATCAGTGATCTTTGCAAGGTCGTATCTCAGAGCTCATTTGAGGTAGAATGGATCTGTAAGTTTCTATGGGACCATGTTGTCGGGGCCTACAAAAGCATGTCTCAATTTTTGGAAATTAAACTTTATTTAAAATTGGCAACACATTCTAGGTCGGTGTCAGAACTCAAAGTGTTCCTCAACTGAAACGGCCAACGTTGCATATCTTTTCAATTGTCATTCGTAGCATTGAACCATCTGTTCCAATAGCTCTGTATGGCTAGGTAAACAATAGTGGCAACCTCATTCACCATGCATAGTCATTCAATCTCGACAACTCCATGCTGAAGTGTCCCTCAAGGTCCCTTAAGCATGGAATCGGTGATCTTTATGGGGCCATCTCTCAAAGCTCGTGTGAGGTAGAATCAATCTATTAGTTGATACAGGACCATGTTGTCAGGGGATACAAAAGCCTATCTTGGTTTTTGGAGATTCAACTTCATTTAAATTCGGCAACACATTCTCGGTCGGTGTCAGAACTCAAGGTGTTCCTCAGCTGAAACGATCAATGTTGCATATCTTTCCAACTGTCAGTCGTAGAATCTAACCATCTATTCCAAAAGCTTTGGATGGCTAGGTAAATGCTATTGGCAACCTCATTTTCCATGCACATTCATTCGATCCCCACTGAAAACTCTGTGCTGAAGTGTCCCTCAAGGTCCCTTAAGCATAGAATCGATGATCTTTACAGGCTTGTATCTTGGAGCTCATGTGAGATAGAATGGATCCTTCAGTTGTTATAGGACCATGTTGCTGGGGCCTACAAAAGCCTATCTCAATTTTTGGAGATTCAACTTTGTTTAAAATCGGCAACACATTCTCAGTCGGTATCAAAACTCAAAGTGTTCCTCAGCTGAAACAGCCAATGTTGCGTATCTTTCCAACCGTCGATCGTAGCATCAAACTATCTATTCCAATAGCTCTAAATGGCTAGGTAAATGCTAGTGGCAACCTCATTCACCATGCACAGTCCTTCGATCCCTGCTGACGACTCCGTGTTGAAGTGTCCCTCAAGGTCCCTTAAGCATGGAATCAATGATCTTTGCAGAGTTGTATCTCGGAGCTCATGTGAGGTAGAATGGATCCATCAATTTCTACAAGACCATATTTTCAAGGCCTACAAAGTCCTATCTTAGTTTTTGGAGATTCAACTTTGTTTAAAATTGGCAACACATTCTCGGTCGGTGTTAGAACTCAAAGTGTTCCTCAACTGAAATGGACAACATTACATATCTTTCCAACCATCGGTCGTAACATCGAACCATTTGTTCCAATAGCTCTGAATGGCTGGGTAAACACTAGTGGCAACCTCATTCACCACACATAATCTTTCGATCCCCGTCGACGACTATGTGTTGAAGTGTCCCTCAAGGTCCCTTAAGCATGAAATTGGTGATCTTTGTAGGCTCATATCTCATAGCTCGTGTGAGGTAGAATGGATCTGTTAGTTGCTATGAAACCATGTTGTCAGGGCCTACAAAAGCCTCTCACAATTTTTATAGATTCAACTTCATTTAAAATCGGTAACACATTTTTGGTCGGTGTCAAACCTTAAAGTGTTCCTCAGTCGAAATGGTCAACGGTGCGTATCTTTCCAACCGTCGGTCGTAGCATCAAACCATCTAGTTGAATAGCTCTGGATGGCTGAGTAAATACTAGTGGAAACCTTGTTTGCCACACATAGTCATTCAATCCCTGCTGACGACTTGGTGTTGAAGTGTCCCTCAAGGTCCCTCAAGCATGGAATCATTGATATTTGCAGAGTCATTTCTTGGAGCTCTTGTGAGGTAGAATCAATCCATCAATTGCTACAGGACTATGTTGTTGGGGCCTACAAAAGCCTATCTCAGTTTTTAAAGATTCAACTTCATTTAAATTTGGCAACACATTCTCGGTCGGTGTCCGAACTCAAAGTGTTCCTCAGCTGAAACGGCCAACATTACGTATCTTTTCAACCATCAGTCGTAGCATCGAACCATCAATTCGAATAGCTCTGAATGGTCGGTTAAATGCTACTAACAACCTTTTTTGGCACCCACAGTCATTCGAACCCCACCGATGACTTCGTGCTAAAGTGTCCCTCAAGGTCTCTTAAGCATGAAATCGGTGATCTTTGCAGGGTCATATCTAGGAGCTCGTGTGAGGTAGACTCAATCTGTCAGGTTCTACAGGACCATGTTTCTGGGGCCTACAAAAGGCTATCTCAGTTTTTAGATATTCAACTTCTTTTAAATTTGGCAACACATTCTCTGTCGGTGTCAGAACTCAAAGTGTTCCTCAATTCAAACGACCAACATTGCGTATCTTTCAAACCATCAGTCATAGCATCGAATCACCTATTCCAACAACTTTGAATGGTCAGGTAAATGTTAGGGGCAACCTCATTCACCACGCACCGTTGTTTGAACCCTACCAATGACTCCAGGCCGAAGTGTCTCTCAAGGTCTCTTAAGCATGAAATCAGCGATCTTTGCACGGTCATATCTTAGAGCTTGTGCGAGGTAGAATCGATCCGTGAGGTGCTACGAGGCCATGTTGCTGGGGCCTGCAAAAGTATGTCTTAGTTTTCAGAGATTCAAATTCTTTTAAATTTGGCAACACATTCTCGGTCAGTGTTAGAACTCAAAGTGTTCCTTAGTTCAAACGACCAACGTTGCGTATCTTTCAAATAGTCAGTCGTGTTAGGAATAAGGTGTCTCAACCTTGGATAATTCCTATTCTTATTATTTGTTTTGTAAATGTATTTTTTGCAAATAATGTAATTAAGTGTGTGTACATGTCTAGTTGGCATGTTGATGTGTCACTCCACTTGATGTGTCAGCATCTTATGCCTAAGGAGATCATGACTAAAATGGTCATGATGGATTCCTATGACACGTAAGAACTATTTAAGGAATGTGTTATGACAGGTGTAAGAGCATCTTATGACTTGGGCCTATTTGGGCACCCAAGAAGAAGTGGTTGGTGTGTGTAAGAGAATATGCCAAAAATAGGTTGGTAAGACAGATTCTCTTACACTTCTCTTGTGACCGTTATTTTTGGTGGATTCTATGACAAGCTGTCATAGTCTATTTTAGGGATGGATGCCTATTCTTGGGATTGCATGTAACAACTATGTACATGTGGCTTTGTGCATGGGTCTTGGTGGTTGTGCCTATTTTTGGGTCTAGAGGAGTCTATATATATGATGCTGCTCCTATGGGAGAGATATAAAAAAAATTTAAGTCTTGTTGGCTTTGTCTGTCATTTCTTGAAAAAACTTGCATTGCAAGTGTATTGTAATCTTTGTGTTGAAGATAATACATTGTGCAGATTTTGGAGTGCTGGGGTTTTTTACCGAAAGGTTTTCCCCAGGGTATATCATTGTGTCATTCTCTATTTTTCTGTATGCATTGTATGTGGTTGCAATATCTTTGTTAAATTAGTTAACGAATCTAAAATTGTAAGGATTTATAAGAATTTGAACAATACTCTCCTATAGAGATTAGCATAGGAAGCTATTTTCGCACCTGAGTTTCCTTACAAGTGGTATCAGAGCTTGATCAAATTTTGATCCTAGTTGTTGGGTAGGGTTTTTTGAGCTAATCTCAAGTTTGAGTGGGAGTTTTTTTGCAGAGCATTCTGAATCTTATTTGCAGATTGAGATGGCAAGTTCATCATATGGAAGAATGGAGGTGGAGAAATTTAATGGCACTAATTTTGAGTTGTGGAAACTCAAGATGGAAGACATGTTGGAAGATCGTGACCTATGGGAAGCGACTTCAAATGCTACAAGACCAGAAACTATAGCTCAAGTAGATTGGGATATCAAAGACCGTAAAGCTAAGGGTCTCATAAGAATCTATTTAACTGATGCAGTCCTTTTGAATGTTCTAGATGAGAAAACCGCAAATAGTTTGTGGGAAAGACTTGCAGCCGTGTATCAGGCCAAATCTCTAGTGAACAAGTTGTTCCTGAGGAAGAAGTTGTACTCTCTATGAATGGAGGAAGGTGGATCCTTAACGGATCATTTAAATGCATTTAATCTATTGGCTGCACAATTGACATCAACTAGTGTCAAGTTAGAGGAGGAGGATTGTTGCTACACACTTTTGTGTTCTTTACCAGATTCATGGGACCATCTTGTGATGGATCTTAGAAGCACTTTAGTCACCTTCAAAATGGATGATGTGGTGTCTTCGCTGCTATCAGAGGAGATGCAGAGAAAGGCTTCCATTTAAGAAAAAGAAGCCCTTGCTGTTCGTGGGAGATCCACTGAAAGAGGGAAGAAAAATGATAAGTCTGACAATAAGGGTAGATCCAAATCCTGTGGGAAGTCAAAGACTTCCAATAAGTCCAAGGCAAAATGTTGGAACTGTGATAAATCTGGGCACTTCCGTAAAGACTGCAAAGAGCTGTAGAAGAAGAAGAAAGGTTCAAATTCAGCTTCAGAAAGATCTCAAGAAGATGGCGATGCATTCATCGTAGCTTTGGCAGCCCATGCATCTAATGATGTGTGGTTGGTTGACTCGGGCGCATCTGTTCACATGACCTCTCATCAAAACTAGTTTTCAAAATATGAAGAGTTTGATGGTGGACAGGTGTACTTGGGTGATGATTCTCACCTAAAGATAGTTGGACGCGGAAGGGTCACTATCAAATTTCCTGATGGATGAGCAAAGGGAATCAATGGAGTTATGCACATTTCGGGTTTGGCACAAAACCTATTATCTGTAAGTATGTTGAATGATGTAGGTGTGCAAGTTGTTTTTTTGAAAGAAGGATGCAAGATGATGAGAGGATCGATAGTGCTTGCAAGGGGTACTAGGAGAGGTACCTTATTTCAGCTAGATGCATGTATTCCTCTATGTAATAGTTCTTCATCCTCACCATCTGAACAAGTAGTGAAGAAGTCTATGGCTATTGGTTCTGATGGTAGTGCAAATACTTTGGAAGGTAAGCTTCCTTCATAAAAGACAATGTTGTGGCATATGAGATTTGGCCACATTGGTGAAAAGGGTCTCAGAAGCCTAAAAAATAAAAATCTTGTTGAGGGGTTAAATGATTGCAATCTCGAGTTCGACTTCTGCGAAGACTGTGTCTATGGTAAACAAAATCATGTTCAGTTTTAGTCTAGTTCTCACAAATCTTCTGATGTTTTGGATCTTATTCATTCTGATGTATTTGGTCTTGTAAAAGTTCCTTCAATCTCCAAGTCTGTATTTTTTGTATCTTTCATAGATGATTACAGTAGAAGGACGTGGATTTATTTCCTTAAAAGTAAGACAAGTCTTTAGTCAGTTCAAGGAATTTAAAGCTCTTGTAGAGAATCAGACTAGTAAGAAGATTAAGTGTGTGAGAACTGACAATGGTGGTGAGTTTTGCTCAACAAAGTTTGAACAGTTCTGTAAAGAACAAGGTATCGAGAGGCATAAGACAACTCCTTATACCCCACAACAAAATGGAGTTGTAGAGAGAATGAACATGACACTGATGGAGAAGGCTAGGAGTATGCTTAGTGAAGCTGGTTTAGAACAAAGGTTTTGGGCCGAAGCTGTGGCCACTGCTTGCTATCTGGTTAACAGATCTCCTACATCAGCCCTTGTTGGTAAGACACCCATGGAGGTGTGGTCTGGTAAGAAGCCTTCAATTAGACATCTTCATGTTTTTGGTTGTAAATCTTATGCACATGTTCCAAAGGAGAAAAGATCTAAGTTGGAAAACAAAGCCGTTAAATGTATTTTCATCGGATATAGTGCTGGTGTGAAAGGATACAAGCTTTGGGATCCTGTGACTAGTAAGGTGTTGTATAGTAGAAATGTTATTTTCAGAGAGCTAACATCTTCTCCTATTGTGCTACAACCAAGTGAAAAAGAAAAGGAAAAAGATGTTGTTCAGTTGCCTCCTACCCCTGAGAAGACTGAACAGAGAGACCATGTTGGGTCTAATGATGAGGAGAGCTCTAGTAGCTCTGATAGTTCGGAAGAAGAGGAAGAACAACCTCAACCTCAGCCCTTGAGGAGATCCATGAGAGAAAGAAAGAAACCAGAAAGGTTTGGTTATTCTATGTTAGATTCCAGTTGTCCCTTTGCTTTGATTACTAACACTGATGAGCCTAGATCTATGAAAGAGGCTTTGGGCATGGAAGATGCAGGTTCCTAGATTGAGGCTATGGATGATGAGATGGCTTCATTGGAGAAAAAAAAAACTTGGGACCTTGTACCTTTGCCTAAAGGGAAAAAATTTGTTGGCTGTAAATGGGTGTTCAAGAAGAAATTATGCGCAGATGGAAGTGTTGAAAGGTATAAAGCTAGATTGGTTGCAAAGGGGTATTCACAGGTAGAGGGAATAGATTATGGTGAAATATTCTCTCCTGTTGCAAAGTTGACATCCATTAGATTTCTATTATCTCTTGCTGCATCATATGATTTAGAGATAGAACAGATGGATGTGAAGACAACTTTCCTTCATGGTGATTTGGAGGAAGAGATTTATATGTCACAGCCTGAGCACTACATTGTTAAAGGTAAAGAATCCTTAGTTTGCAGATTAAAGAAATCTCTATATGGTTTGAAGCAATCTCCTAGGATTTGGTACCTTAAGTTTGATGCCTTTGTATTGTCAATTGGATTTGTAAGATCAAAATCAGATCATTGTGTTTATTTCAGAGTTGAAAATGATCACCTTCTTATTGTTGCATTATATGTTGATGATATGCTACTATTTGGGAAGGGTAAGGGTATGATTTCTGATTTTAATCTCAGTTGTCAGCACAGTTTGAGATGAAAGATCTTGGGGCAGCTAGGTACATCTCGGGTATGGAAATCAGTAGAGACAGGTCTAATAGAAAACTTTGGTTGAGTCAGAGTATGTGAAGTTTGTGTTGGATAGGTTCAGCATGGCAGATTGTAGACCACTATGTGTTCCTATTTCTGTGGGAACAAAGTTATCTGTAGATGATTGTCCAAAATCTCCTAGTGAGGTGGAGGACATGAGTAGAGTACCTTATGCTAGTGCAATTGGCAGTCTTATGTACGCTATGGTCTATACTAGACTAGACATTGCCCAAGCAGTGGGAGTCCTGAGTCAGTTTATGGCTAATCCTGGACGGGTACATTGGGATGCAGTTAAGCGAGTATTCAGATATTTGAGGGGTACATCAGATTACTCCATATGTTATCATGGTAACTCTTCTGGATCTCCGTATTTAGTTTGTATTCATAGGTTTGTGGATTCAGATTGGACAGGTGATATTGACAGCAAGAGATCCACTAGTGCTTATGTGTTCACTATTTTTGGTGGTGCCATTAGTTGGATGAGTAAGCGACAACCTGTGGTTGCTTTGTCAACTACAGAAGCTGAGTATATGGCTGCTACTCATGCTTGTAAAGAAGCCATTTGGCTTAGAAGATTGTGTTCTAATGTTGGTGTTGATGCAGAACAAATTACTATTTGGTGTGACAGTCAGAGCGCTATTTGCCTTGCAAAGAATCCAACTTTCCATGCCAGAACGAAGCACATTGATGTGCAGTTTCACTTTGTGAGAGATATGGTGGAAGATGGAAAGGTAAATTTGGAGAAGGTAGATACTGTGAAGAATGTTGTAAATGCATTAACAAAACCAGTGGGCACTGAGAAGTTCAGATGGTGTTCGGAGTCTATGGGCCTTTTGGCCTATAGCGGTTAAAGTTCCTGTTATGTTCCTGTTGCTCTTACAAGGTGTTCGACAAGTGGGAGAATGTTAGGAATAAGGTGTCTCAACCTTGGATAATTCCTATTCTTATTATTTTTTTTGTAAATGTATTTTTTGCAAATAATGTAATTAAGTGTGAGTGTACATGTCTAGTTGGCATGTTGATGTGTCACTCCACTTGATGTGTCGGCATCTTGTGCGTAAGGAGATCATGACTGAAATGGTCATGACGGATTCCTATGATGCATAAGAACTATTTAAGGAATGTGCTATGACAAGTGTAAGAGCATCTTATGACTTGGGCTTATTTGGGAACCCAAGAAGAAGTGGTTGGTGTGTGTAAGAGAATATGCCAAAAATAGGTTGGTATGACAGATTCTCTTACACTTCTCTTGTGACCGTTATTTTTGGCAGATTCTATGACAAGCTGTCATAGTCTATTCTAGGGATGGACGCCTATTCTTGGGATTGCATGTAACAACTGTGTACATGTGGCTTTGTGCATGGGTCTTGGTGGTTGTGCCTATTTTTGGGTCCAGAGGAGTCTATATATATGATGTTGCTCCTATGGGAAAGATATAACAAAAATTTAAGTCTTGTTGGCTTTGTCTCTCATTTCCTGAAAGAACTTGCATTGCAAGTGTATTGTAATCTTTGTGTTGAAGATAATACATTGTGCAAGTTTTGGAGTGCTGGGGTTTTTTACCGAAAGGTTTTCCCCAGGGTATATCATTGTGTCATTCTCTATTTTTCTGTATGCATTGTATGCGGTTGCAATATCTTTGTTAAAATAGTTAACGAATCTGAAATTGTAAGGATTTATAAGAATTTGCACAATACTCTCCTATAGAGATTAGCGTAGGAAGTTGTTTCCGCAACTGAGTTTCCTTACAGGTCATAGCATCGAATCATCAATTCCAATAGCTCTGAATGGTCAGGTAAATGCTAAGGGTAACCTTTTTCACCACACACAGTCATTCAAACTCTACTGATGACTCCAGGCCAAAGTGTCCCTCAAGGTCTCTTAAGCATGAAATCAACAATCTTTGCAGGGTCATATCTTGGAGCTCGTGTGAGGTAGAATCAATCTATTAGGTGCTACAGGACCATGTTGCCGGGGCCTACAAAATCCTTTCCTAGTTTTTAGAGATTTAACTTTTTTTTAATTTGGCAACACATTCTCGGTCAGTGTCAGAACTCAAAGTGTTCCTCAGTTTAAATGGCCAACATTGTGTATCTTTCATACCGTCCATTGTAGCATCAAACCATCAGTTCCAATAGCTTTGAATGGTCAGGTAAATGCTAGGGGCAACCTCATTCACCACGCACAGTCATTCAAACCCCGCCGATGACTCTAGGCCAAAGTGTCCCTCAAGGTCTCTTAAGCATGAAATCAGTGATCTTTGCTAGGTCATATCTTGGAGCTCGTGTGAGGTAGAATCGATACATCAGGTGCTATGGAACCATGTTGCCAGGGCCTACAAAAGAATGTCTCAATTTTTAGAGATTCAACTTCTTTTAAATTTGGCAACACATTCTCAGTCGGTGTCAGAACT
This sequence comes from Chamaecyparis obtusa, assembly GCA_027943335.1. NCBI lineage: Eukaryota > Viridiplantae > Streptophyta > Pinopsida > Cupressales > Cupressaceae > Chamaecyparis > Chamaecyparis obtusa. The sequence goes on along the minus strand of BSBK01012124.1, from coordinate 63,236 downwards.
CAAAGTGTTCCTCAATTCAAATGGCCAATGTTGCGTATCTTTCAAACCGTTGGTCGTAGCATCAAACCATTAGTTCCAATAGCTCTGAATGGTTAGGTAAATGCTTGGGGCAACCTCCTTCACCATGAATAGTCATGTGAACCCCGCCGATGACTCTAGACCAAAGTGTCCCTCAAGGTCTCTTAAGCATGAAATCAATGATCTTTGCGGGGTCATATTTCAAAGCTCGTGCAAGGTAGAATCGATCAATTAGGTACTATGGGATCATGTTGCTGGGGCCTACAAAATCCTATCTCAGTTTTCAGAGATTCAACTTCTTTTAAATTCGGCAACACATTCTCGATCGGGGTCAGAACTCGAAGTGTTCCTCAATCCAAATGGCCAACGTTGCATATCTTTCAAATCATTGGTCGTAGCATCAAACCATTTGTTCCAAAAACTTTGAATGGTCAAATAAATGCTACTGACAACCTTTTTTGGCACACACAGTCATTCGAATGACATCGATGACTCCAGGGTGAGCAGTAGGATGAGTGCAAATATGTATTCTAGTGTTTGTCATTAACAATCAGTCAGTTAGGGGACAATTAGAAGTTAGTTTGTAAAAGCATAAGGTTACACATCCACATCTGCCGTAGTAATCTTATTAATAAAAGAACTCTTACCAACATTAGGGTACCCCAAGAATCCTTATATTATATTTATACATTTATGCATTCATTTCATTACTTTTGTTATTATTATAGTTAAGGAATTGACTGTTATTGAGGACAGTGACTGGCATTTGTAGCACAGTCAACAAGTTAAACATACATCGATAAACATACAAGCATAACTATAAGGCATGAGAAATTTACAAAGCAAAGACATGAACATAAACATAATTTAGTATACATCAATACACCAAAAACATGAATTGCATACCTAAAACATAAAAAATATATATTCGTAGGGCATGAAGTCAAATATATATGTCCAATAATGTCATACATTGAATATATTCAATAAAGTAAAATTGGCTTCCTCAAAGCCAAATGGATGTACAACGTATCACTGATACAATATACAAAAAATATGTTCACTAATGCCATATAGGCATATAATCCATATCCATAATCTAGTCCTTTCCCGCTAGGGGAAAAAAAACAAATCCTGAGCTATCTTCGATCGTCACATCGATGGAGATGCAGTGGATGCTGTAGTCTTCTAAGTGCGCTCACTCGTCCTCCTGTCTAGATTCTTCTGTAGCTCGACCTGATAAAAAAAAATAGATAGAGATAACTAATATACATCAAAATTGAATTATACAATGACATAAAATTGAATATTGGCTTACCGCTAGCAAATAGTCACTATGTTCATCCACCGAAGGCGCATGCTAGTGATCTAGAGTCATAAGTCCCTATAACAATGATCAAAATAATAATTAAAATACATACATGGATATCATTATAAAATTCAATACAAACTATTAAAATAACAATTAAAGTTAAGTGATCTCTTTCATACCTCAGTTAGTGCTTCAGAACTAGCTACTACTGAAGCTACTCCACAATCCAAAGTATCACAGACAGAAGGAGTCTCTGATGTCAAAAGCTGAAAATGAAACGAAAAAAAGTAAATTAGGTAGTTATCAAGATTACATATATTTTTTAGAACCCTACTAATGAGTAAATGATACCTCCGTGAAGGTTCCACCGCGTCCTCCAGTATGCGGTGTTGAAGTCGAAGCTCCAACATTCAACTAGTGCACATGTACATGGAAAATTATAAGATAACCATTCATATAAAAATGTGCTACTGAAATGTTAATTATAATGCATTATTACATGTATAGCTATGGACTCAATGGTGACCTCACAAACCCAGGTGAAAGAATGTAATCATCGTGCCTCTGGATTTTGATCATAATTTGTCTAGTAATTTAGTCATTCATTCATTAATTAAATATGATCAAGTAAATCCAATTAATATGCAAATAAAGATACCTCAAGGAAAGTTGCACAATGCCCTTCACTATCTGTTGTGAATGTCGATGGTCCACCAATGCACATCTAATGCACATGCACAATAAGTTAGGATACAATTATTCATATAATTACATAATAATCAAATATGTTAATTAAATATTTTATTCGATACATACTTTTGAAATTGACAATGATGTGTAAAATGGGACATTAGGATCATTGCCACCGCCACCGCTAGTGACACTCTTGCCCTAAATTTTCATCATAAACAATAGACACTAAATTAAATAGTTATTCTTTTATAAATGAAATATGATCAAAGCAATTTAATGAACTAGGAAATATTTACCTGTGTGTCAATGCCAAATGTCGTAATTAGAAAGATATCAGTCATCAATCTAGAATCATCTTCCTCTCTCTCACCAGTACCAAATGTGCACAAGCATCCACATGACCAAAAAATATGCCCCCTCAAGGATTGACCATAGTCACCCTCAACTAATGGAGTGGCACACTGAATGAGAGTATGTGTCATAGCACTAATCATGCCTAGTGTGTCTGCCTCTACATGTTCCTTCACAATAGAAGGAATACTAACATGATCCAACTATGGCTTGCCAATAGTAGCCCTAGGTGCGGTAGGGTCATGATGTGCCCCTGCTCGATCAAATGATGAGCCCCCCCCTCTACCCTGAGAATCTAGAATGTCAAAATAATTTGGCACCTCCTTGAGTACAAACTCGCAATAGAGTTTCCTCAAGAAATATATAGGAACCTCATGATTGTTACAAGGAGGTGAATCAAAGACCATCCACCATCTCTCCCAAAAATAGTTTTTAATGTCTTCATTTACACACCAATGAAATGGGAACCTCCTTGTTGTAGTTCTAAGAGTATTTGCGTCCCCTGGTTTTTTAAATAGCTGGCAAATGTCATCTTTTGTGATTTTTTTCTTTTTTATGTTTGCATAAGATAATTTATTTGCATAATAATTTTTTTGTTCTTCTCTTTTATCCTGCCATAAATTAATTTTCCCACTAATTGTGCTTACGTAGGTTAAGATTGCTTCCAATGATTTTGCAAGTCTTTCCCTTCCGAGATTTGTACCACTAGAATCTTTTAACCTATTAATTAAAGATTCTAATTCTTTTTTCCCTCTTTCAATTTGGTTCATCAAATTTTGTTGTGTTCCAAGAGGAGGTTTCTCAATTGGTGGAGGCAATTGAGGTTCATTTTCTTCGTTTGTTTCTTCATTCAATTCTTCATTTGGTTCTTCATGAGGAGACGGAGGGTTTGGTGGAGGGAGATTATTTCTTCCTGGCAATTATAAAAACTACATTTTAAAATATTCATTACACAACAAATTTGAACAAAAACAAATTTGAACAAAAAAAATTTAAACAAAAACAAATTTTAATAAAACAAATTGCAACAAAACTGAAATTTTAAAACAAATAAGAGGCATGATAAGCTGTAAAAACACTTACCTCTTCTTCTGGATCGAACTTGACAATGTCGTGGAGCTATTTGATCGATGGATGAACAAAAATAATTGATTCACAAGCAAATATAAGAGGGCGTGCGCACTTTAGAATCTCCTCTTAGCTGAAAACGCAGGTTTGAGAAAGCAAAATGAGCTTCCAAACCCACGTGCAGCAAACTTTATAAAAGTTTTTTAAAAGGGTGTGCACCCTATAGGGCACATGCGCTTTGGAAAACTAAGTGTTTTCCAAAGGGTGTGCGCCTTATAGGGTGTATGCCCTTTCCAAAGTGTGTGCGCACATGCTTTGGCTTGGATTGCCTAAGCCTAAGGCTTGGGCAACCCAAGCCATAGGGCGTGCACCCTATAGGGTGCACACCCTTTAGTGCATGTGCACTATGCACGATGGGGGGCCAAAAAGAAAAGTGGCATCTTTTTGGTCCTCCATCTTTGTGCACTTACCCCAAATCTAAACAGAAGCCAAAAAGGGGTTGAACACAAAAAGAGAGATCAAAACAGGTGAGTAGTAGAATCAAAGAGCACACCATAATACTAATTAGCCCAAGATGTCCAGCCGAGGCGATCTTCCATCCAAATAACTTTCTTTCTTTCTTGAAGTTGCACAAGCATGTCCAAGGTGTTGGATAACAGAGACTTGTTGTTTCTAATTTCTTTTATAAGTTGGGCACAAGCTTCTTCAAAATTGAAATGATTGTCCATATTGTTTTCCAAGGGTCACCATTTTTAGGCTCATAAGTGAACATGGTAGCCTGATTATTCTTGAGAAACCACTGCAACTTTTCCCACTCGATCACAATATTAATGGAAACCTGGATAGAAATTTTAGAATAGGTGAGACCATGAAAGGGCTTAGTAAGAACTCTAGGCATGCCCTAGTATCTACCTTCATTTATAATTTTGCAAATGTGCCATAAAATATGAGAGGAAAGAATGAACCAAAATAGTTTAGAGTCCTTCTTGAGCCCTTGAATATGACCAAAAATAATCTCCATAATGTCAATGAGATGTAGAAAAGTACTGCCAAATAGTAACCAAAACTCTTTAGCAATAGAACATTCAAAACAAATATGCATGCATGACTCGGGAAGCTGACAAATGTTACATAAATCAATATTACTTAAATCCTTCCTAATAAGAAGGCTATCAAGAAGGAAAAGCCATTTAAAACACTTAATTTTAGGAGCAATGAGACTTTTCCATAATCTAATAAAGATTTTCTACCATGAAGAATGAATCAGATTAGTATACCAAACATTATTAACATGAGGGAGAATGGAACCATCATGAGCAATAGTATTGTAAATATTTCATACTTTAAATTTTTAGAGAGGGGTGTCATCAGTCCACATAAACTCAAGAAAACTATGGGAGTCAACATAACAATCAGCGAGCAAAGGGAGGGACCGATGGGCATTAACAATCATATTGTAAGTTTTCTTTTGGGAGATGGGAATATTGTGGGTAGTGTAGAGCCTTTCCCAAGAAGTAAGGTTGTTCTAATTCCAAATATCTATAAATTGGTTGATGCCTAACCTAGCCTAGGATCTAGCTGAGCATCCTTGCGTGAGGGCGAGGGGTTTGTTCAAATGGTAGAGATTCCACCAAATAGAACACTCGCAATGGATGAGACCATTGTTGCAGACCCTAAGTGTTAGAAAGATTCCTTCTCAAAAACTCCCAAGCTTTCCAAATGGATTTGAACAGACAAGAACCTTGGACCGACACAGGGAACTCACCAGCAACCAGGTCACTAAGGGGAAGGGACTTCCAAGATTTAGCTTTTTTAGGCACACATTTCTCGATAATGTTTATGATCAAAACCTTCCATGACTGATGTCCTTCAAGAGCATGGAAAATCCATTTAGCAACGAGGGTGATGCCCTAGGTTTTGAGGTCCTTAAGTCCAAGGCCCCAAAGTTTCTTGCCAATGCAAAACCACTCCCACCTAATAGCATGAATCTTTTTATTCCCTTTTCCATTCGACCACAAAAAACTCCTAATAGCTTTCTAAATTTCATAGATCTGGTAGCTATTGAACATCCAAGTGGATGAGTAGTAAATACTATAGGAAGAAAGGATTTTTTGGCAAACCTGAATTCTACCAGCCAAAGAGAAAATGTGTTATTCCATTTATTAAGCTTCCTATTTATCTTGTCTCCCACCCATAACCACATCTCTTTAAGAGAGGGGTTAACAGAGAAAGGAATACCAAGATATCTAACAATTTTGTTTGGTCCACCCTAGTGGAAACCATGTTGATTAAAATAATCCAGAGGATTCTCTTTCCAGCCAAGAAAGATGGATTTAGAGTAGGAGATTCGAGCTCTAGAGAAATTGCAAAACATATTCAATTTACTTTGGAGCACTTCAAGATTACATTCAAAAATCTTGATGAATGTAGAGGTATCATCAACAAACTGTATATTAATCATTTCAGAGCCATCAATAATTTTCACCCCACTCACTTTGGGAGAAAGGGTATTATCTCTAAGTAAACAAAACAGGGCATCATAGCCTATCACAAAGAGGGCAAGGGCAAGAGGGCAACCCTATCTGATGGATCTCTTCAAAGGGAAGGAATAGGAAAGGGAGCCATTAATGTCAATTTGAGTAGAGGCATCCTTAAGGAGCACTTTGACGTAATTACAAAACTCCATAGGGAAGCCAAGATGATGTCATTGGATATCAACACTTCTTAGATTGGATATTTGAAAGAGTACACCCTCATGATGCTTACTTTGGTGAATTATTTGTCTCGTCATCTAAAGAGTTGTTTAGGGGTGAAAAAATAATCTTACTCCTCCCCACTAAAAGAGAAAAAATATTTCACAAGAGATACATCATAGATTTTTAAATATTTTAGTTGAGAGCTTCTTACATCTTTTCCTAAATATTACCACTTCTAATTAATAAGAAAATAATTTTTAATATCATTCATTTGATAGATACTAAAAAATAGATAGACGCATAATATATGTTCTGTGAATAAAATATTTTTAACATATTTGAAATCTTCTAGGCATTAAAAAATATCAATTATTTGATTTTATTAATTTCCTTTCAATTCTATCATGAACTCAACCTCACATGACCTTTAGTGAGGGATTCCTTGCAAAGGAATACCACCATATGGGGAGGAAATTTTAGCATTCTAGAAAAGCACAATTTTAGTTATGTGCCTTGTTTATTAGGCCCTTCTCATTGAACACTGGACTTATTAAAATAATTTGAGGGAAATTTTTTTCCAACTAAGAATAAGAAACCTTTGTTCACTATTTTCCCTTATTAGATTATAAGTAACATATGAAAACATATAAAATAGGGTAGGGAAAAAGGCCACCCTTTCCTAATTATTTCTAGAGGTAGACGGGTTGAAAAGGTGAATCACTTATATCAATTTTGGTAATTGAATCTCTAAATAAGACTTTAACAATATAACATATTTTTAGTAATTAAAAGGTTTCCAAATTCATAATGATAAATGACCATTCATCTTTGTCATGTTATTTATCAAGGTAAGTGAAGAGAATATCTACATCTTAATCAAAGGCTCCATCCCATTCAATCACTTTCTAATTGGTGATCAAATTATAAGGACACTCACACACACACACACACACACACATGTGTCTAATAAATCTAGTTCTAATGGTGTTTTTTTAAGATTTAAATGAGTTTTGAAGAAACCCGATGTTGAATATCCAAGACAACTGAGAGGGGGAGTGAATCGATTGTCCCCTCTTAGTTGTTTGTAAACTTTTAAACCTTAATATAACTTTAATTAGTTCCACCAAATATAATTTAAACCTTAATTTCACTAAGATGAAAACATCAAACCACAACAATCACCAAACACATCAAACACCAAATTTACATGGAAAACTTCGTTAACAAAAAAACTACAAAGAATATTAATTTTAAATGTATAAACATATGTTAGGGTGACACTGGATAAGGTGATTTTTACAAAGAAAAGCTCAATGTTGAAGGGCTCACTATCGAAGAAGTCTTACTGTCAAAAGAAAGGTCACTATCAAATAGCTCACTATCCAAAAGAAGAAGGATTAAAGAGAATAAATCGACCACTTATGCACAAAACAAATTTGACCATTTATATTTTATTTACTAATACATGAATATCCACACTATCCTCAAACACTCTTCACAACCTCTCAAACATATGGGGAGATAGACCCTGTTTGATACATCCTCTTCCCATAAGTACACACTTGCATAGAACTCGCACAAGTATACATAAAATGAAATTTTTTATCCATAATGATTTAGTTTTTATTTATACCAATTTTTATTTTTGAAGTCTCCCACAATCGGCCAAGAAATTAGTCGCACACAATTTGAATTAGGTTGGTACTAAACATTCTTATGATGGAGAGGAATTAGAAGTGGACCAAAACACATCATTGCTAAAATGAAAAATATCACCATACACATTACATTTCATCTTACATACACTAAGAAAAATAATTAAAGTGTAAATAAGAAAGGTCAGTCAAACCCAAAGTATAAACACCATCAAACTTTTAAATCAATTATCCAAAGCCAAAAAAATTATGTCATTTAAAATGAATGAAGCTAAGAAAATTTTTAACTCATTTCAAGAAATGTGCCATCAAGAATAAACATGCAGAGAAATGTGAAGCATGCATTTAATGTAGAGACCAATTTAGAAGTCACCACTATACACAGACAAATGTCAATTTTATTATACCTCATTCATTGGAACTATAGAAGAGCACATGAGACATTTGGAACAAGTTCTCCAAAAGTTACATGAGAACAAACTATCGATAAATCTGTAAAAGTGTACATTCATACAACAAGAACTAATATTTCTTGGCTTTGTCATCTCAAAGGGAACACTAAAGATGGATCCTGAAAAGGTAGAGGCTATCATTAATTGGCCCACACCAAAGACTCCAAGAGAAGTTAGGAGCTTTCATGGATTGGCTACCTTTTATAGGAAGTTTATTAAAAATTTCAATCACATTTGTGCACCTTTACTTGATACCATCAAGGGTGGTAGAAAAACAAAATTCTAGTGGACAACACAAGCAGGTGAATATTTTGAGTATTTAAAGGAGAGAGTAGCACAATATCCCATTTTGGCACTACCAACCTTCAACAAGTTGTTCACAGTAGAGACGGATGCTAGTAACCTAGTCATAGGTGTAGTCCTCGGTCAGGATGGAAGGCTAATGGCTTTCTTCTCAAAAAAATTAAATAAAGAGAAAAATAAAGACAATACATATGGCTTGGAACTTTATGCTATGGTTCAAGCCCTCAAGAAATGGAGGCACTAATTGCTTCCTAAGGAATTTATTATCTTTACAGCTAATCATGCTTTAATTTTTCTGAACAATCAGAATAAGTTAAGTTGTAGGGACATGAAACGGGTCAAACAAATCCAAGCATTCACATTTTCTATAAAGAAAAAGAAAGGAACCTCAAACAAAGTTGCAGATGCTCTCATTAGAAGAGTAATTTTGGTTGAAGAAGTGCAGGTCCAAAGCATGGGAATTGATGCCCTCAAACACCTATACAAGGATGATGTAGACTTTGGCGATATTTACAAGGTTGTCTCTACTCTTTCAGATGCATATAATACCATTTATTTAGAATATCTATTGTAGAATGGTCTTTTGTTTAGAGGAGGTCAGCTTTGTATTCCAAAATGCTCCGTGAGAGAAAATCTGATAAAAGAAAAACATTGTGGTACACTAGTGGGTCATTTTGGGATTGATAAGACACTTGAACTCATAAGGAGAAACTATCATTGGCCAAAATTTTCCACTGATGTCAGAAAATTCATTGAAACCTATACTATTTTCCAAAGTGCTAAAGGAGTTAGGACAAATCAAGGTCTTTATCAACCACTCCCAATCCCAACAAATCCATGGGATAGTGTGAGTATGGATTTGTCTTAGGACTTCCAAGAACTAAATAGGGATTTGATAGCATATTTGTTATAGTTGACATATTTAGCAAGATGGATCACTTTGTTCCTTGTGAAGTTTCTAATGATGCTTTGCATATTGCTAACTTGTTCTTTAAGGAGGTGGTCAGGATTCATGGATTACCAACATCCATTATCCCAGACAGAGATGTCAAGTTCCAAGGACATTTTTGGAGAACCCTTTGGAAAAAGTTGGGGACAAACTTGTCATTCAGTTTTGCAGTACCATCCACAAATAGATGGGCAGACTGAATTTGTAAACAAGTTATTATGCAACCTTCTAAGGTGTCTAACAAAACAATATGGACAAACTTTGGATGTTATCCTTCCTCAAGAAGAATTTTCTTTCAATGATTCAGTAAATAGGTCAACAGGGAAGACACCATTCCAAGTAAACTATGGAATACATCCAAGAGGATTCATGTAGCTGAGAGAGTTACCGACTAACTTCAAAGTCAGTGCATAGGGTGAAGAGTTGTCTGTGTGGATCAAAGAGATTCATGATCAAGTTGGAAACACATTGAATCAAAATACTACAAAATATAAGGAACATGCAGATAAAAAGAAGAGACATGTGACTTTCAAAGAAGGAGATCAAGTGTGGGCATATTTAAACAAGGCAAGGCTACCTAGGGTGAACACCAAACTGCAAATGAGAAAGATTGGTCCCTATCAAATACTCCACAAGTTTGGAGACAATGCTTAAAAAATTTCCTTACATCCCACCAATGCTATTTCTCCCATATTTAATATTTGTGCTCTGATTCCTTATAAAGGTGAGGCAAGGTCTACTAATTCCTTGCACCCCGCTATCCATTTCATCCCCCTTTCCAACATCGTACCAACAACTATGAGAATATTAGAAAAGGGCATACCATCTAAGGAATTATATGATTGATTCCTCCTTCCATTTCCCCATTATCATTCCTCTCATAAAATTAAAAAAAGAAAAAGGAAAAAAAAAGAGAAAAAAAAATTGTCTAATGGTGAAAACTTGGTAATCAGGTGCCTTGGACAAGTACCATGATTAAAACCTAGCAAGAAGGCATCTTGTATAATTCCCCCATCTAGTTTTTCTTCATACTTGGGGGAAATTTCTTCTTTCTATCCATCCATAATATCTTTTGTATCATCTACTTCACATACATATCATATATTTTCTATTCATTTATCCTCATGCCCTTGGCCTATGTACTTGGGGGAAAGATTCATACATACTATACTACCAAAAATATCTTCCATATTCCCTATCCACCATCCATTATCCTATCCAATTTCAATATCATTTCCTTTCCCATCTTTGATCTTGACTAACCTATGTAGCCCCTCTATCCATATGCACCTCTCATAACCTTTACTCCTTATCTATCCATTTTACTACATAATTCAATCCATTTTCACAAATTTGATCTTGACACTCCTATACTCCATGTCATTGTATTTTTCCTATGTATTTCCTCCATCCATTATCTATTATCCAATTCCATCTATATACTCCATATAATTATCTCCTATTCTCTTCATACTCTCCATATCATATCCCTTATCCATCCACCTTCCATTTTCATATCTTTGATCTTCATAAAAACTAGAAGCACTAAAATATTATTGCATTCTTTGGATAATGAACAAGCCTTCTGTTAGAATAACTGAGATGGGGGTGAATCATTTATCAACTATCCCAATTACAAAATGTATATCCAAAAACAATTTAAACAAATTTTTGCAGCTCAGTAACATATAATAGTAAATTGCCTGTGCTTTTACCGATTACTAGTCAATTACATAAAGTAACTACAAATCAAATCAAATATGCAACATGTAAAGTATGATATCCAACAATCATCACAATCAACACATAACACAAGATATTTAATGTGGAAACCCTGCAAAGGAAAAACCCACCTGGGACCAACAACCCAAAAATTGTTCACTTTTCTGAAGTGAGGTCAGTGAAGACCCAACCCTATTAAAGGTTACAAAACACACTGTAAAGTGTGACCTTGTTAGAGGATTTAACACTAACCATTATCGTCCAACCAACATTCACTATGGGGTTGACAAGATAACAAATGTGCATTCTATGCATGACATTACAAGACTTTCAAGTCTACTCGGTTAAGAGATCTATCTGATTACAATGGTTAAATGGTAACAATAGTTAATCTAATTACAATACAACTTGATTTGTAGATGTACAGGTCTATATTATGCTCATTCAAATCTCTACTCAATATATCAATTCTGTTTCAACAATATTCAGTAACTTACTGTCTCTGGGTTATAGCATTCTGCTACTTGGTAATCTCTGCAGTTTGGTTCTCCTTAACTAGTTTGATCAGGCATGCATGAAGCTTGTTCACACAATATCTCTGCATTATTCTTTCCTCTGGCATAAGTTTCATAATGAAACCCTAGTCTCTTAAATAGACAAGTAAACCATTTTCTTTTCATCCATCAAATTTTGCTGCTCAATATCCTTTGTTCGTTTTGCCGCTTAAACCTTCCTTGGCTGATGTGTCAGTAACACGTTTCAAATATGGCCTTTAGATCTACCTTGAATTTTGCTAGCCATTGATCTCGTAACAAACTTTATCTTTCACCTCATGATCATACACTTTACATCTGATCAACTTCTATCGGCTAAACAAATCATTTAGTTCTTTTGTTCATTCTCGGTTAATAAAGAAATGCATCGGTGAACACAAGCTTAGTTTATACACTACACTGCTCGGTGTATACTAGAATGCTTTATTAACCGACCACACTGCTTTGTAACATTTTTCTCCCAACTTCATTACAGATTAATGCAACATAATCAAGTCAACAATATGAATTCATAGACTCATCAATATGTTACCAAAGGTATTCCTTATCCTCATCTATCATATCCATCTTCCTCCATGTAGATATATCGGTTCTTCATCTTTCTCTTCTCTTCTACAAATATGTTATATGTTTGCAACTCCATGATAAGTACTGTCAAAACTAGTTGACATCAATGATAACATAAAACTAATTCAATTATCTTACATAACAGTTCAGTGCTTGGTGATCTCTAATCACTTGAAGTTCCTCAATCAGGTTCTCAATCAGTTGTAGTTCATCAATCTCTCCCTTTGGCATTGATGGCAACTCAAGAAATATGAAGTATACCATACACATACCAAACATGTATTATACAACTTTGTAAAAAAATGTTGTAGCTTGGTAAGCTCTCCCTTAGCTTAATATGTTTAATCACTATGCTACATAACAACATTACAATGTGCAAACTATCTTCTGCAGATATGATCTTTAGCAGCTCTCAAGTTCCTTCTGTTTATCTCCCTTTTATCTTTTCAGATTGTCTCTCCCTTAGATAGATGTTCCTGTATTTTCCTTGGTTATCATATTATTTATCTCTCCCTTTGACAATAATGCCAAAGAAACAAATAAACTATACAACTCTATAGTAGCCATGTAACTCTTTGTTGTCTGGTGCATTCATTGTATCTTTGTATACTATTACAAAAATCTATTCCAGTTCTTCACAACTTTAGACAAAAATCCAAAGTGTGAACTATGTTGCATCAACATGAATGATCTTCTGATAAGATTAGGCTGATGCAACCTCTAGATTACATTAGTGACCGGTAGACAGGGGATGGACCTCGAGTCTAGTCCTCAAGTATTCAAATGTACCTTTCAGTAGAGACTTTGTAAATATGTTTGCAAGTTTCTCTTTAGATGTAACAAATTCAAGCTTCACTTTCTTTTCATGTACTTGTTCTCTTAAGTATTGATACTTGATAGGTATGTGCTTTGTTTTAGAGTGCATCACTAGATTTTTTGAAATGTTTATAGCACTAGTGTTATAACTGTATATAATCACTGGCTCAGTGATTATCTCATTCATTCCTTCTAATAATTGCTTAATATATGAAATATTTGAACATTTTGTAGCAGCAACAACATACTCTACTTCGGTTGTAGACTGGGAAATACAAGACTACTTCTTACTTGTCGAGGTAACAAGTCTTTCACTAAAGAAAAATGCTCCTCCTTTTGTGCTTTTTCTGGCATCCACATTTCTAGCCCAATTAGCATTGGTGTATACTTTAAGTTCAAACTTGTCTTCCTTAGGATACCATAATCCATAATCCTCTGTCTTCTTCAGGTATCTTAAGATTATTTTTGTAGAAATCATGTGTGACTCCCTAGGATTTGCAGAAAATATTGCAATAATCCCCACAGCATGTGCTATATCTGGTCTACTATGTACTACATACATTAACTTACCAATCATTGATCAGTATAGTGTTTGGTTTACCTATGTAGTTTCATCCTCTTTAGTCAATTTGCAGCTTGTGATCATTGGTGTTCCAACTGGTTTATCATCTTCCATGCCAAATGTTTTCAGTACTTCCTTTATATACTTAGATTGTGTGATGAATATCCCATCACTCTACTGAATAACCTGTAGTCCTAGAAAGAACTTAATCTCTCCAAGCATAGACATTTCGAACTCTTTTCTCATCTCATTAGCAAAGGATTTACATATGTGATCTTGACCTCCAAAGATAATATCATCCACAAATATCTCAGCAATTAGAATAGTATCATCAGTATCTCCTTTCATATACAAATTGTTGTTCTCACTAGTTCTAACAAATCCAATACTTAACAAATAAGTATGCAGCCTTTCATACAAGGCTCTTGGTGCTTGCTTAAAACCATACAAAGCTTTATGTAATCTACATACCATGTCTTTCTTGTTTGGATCAATGAACCCTTCTAGTTGTTCTATGTAGACTTCTTCTTCAAGTATCCCATTCAGAAAAGCAGACTTAGCGTCCATTTGATAAACTTTAAATTTCTTATGTGTTGCATAAGCCAATAACATTCGAACTCCTTCTAGTCTAGAAACAGGTGCAAAGGTCTCACCATAGTCAATTCCTTCCTCCTGTGCATACCCCTTGCAAACTAGTCTGGCTTTATTCCTTGTTACCTCTCCATTTTCATTCAATTTGTTTCTGAAGATCCACTTAGTACTGATAACATTCTTATCCTTAGGTCTAGGTACTAAGGTCCATGTCTTTTTTTCTCTATCTATTCAGTCTCTTCATTCATTGCATTTATCCATTCTTCATTCTCTAATGCAACTTTAACATTTTTCGGTTCATATTCACAAACTAAGAATGTATCTTGTCTTGACTTACTTCTCGTTTGTATGTCAGCCTTCTTGTCACAAATGATTTGGTTCTCAAGATGATGTCTTCTGACAAATCTTGCCAATATCCAATCTCTTCTTTCTTGTTCATCCTGTTCGGGTTCATTTGCTTTCTCAGTAGGTTCTTCCTGCTCGTCGATTTCTCTTTCTTGTTCCTCGGTGTTGTTTTCCTATTAACCGGTTGTCACTGTCTGCAACTTCGGTAGATACTCTAGATGCTCAATGTATCTGAATCTATCGTAGTCTTTTGGTTCCTTTGTGCTTCCTTTTGCATTCTTGTCATCAAACTCATCAACCCTGACATTATCACTTTCTATATTTTATTTGTAACTTTATTTAGACACTTATATGCTTTGCTTTTAGTGGAATATCCAAGAAATATCCCTTCATCGCCTTTTGAGTCAAACTTTCCATTTCTTTCATCTTTCAGAATAAAGCATATACTTCCAAAAATTTTGAAATAACTTACAATGGGTTTTTGTCCAAACCATAACTCATAGGGTGTTTTGTTATTGTCGTTCTTCAACTATACTCGGTTCAAAACATAAATAGTTGTGCTAACTACCTCTCCAAAATGTCTGAGAAAAAATTTTCGCTATCATCAGTGTTCTTGCATAGTCAACTATTGACCTATTCCTCCTTTTAGCAATGTCATTCTACTGAGGTGTCCTCGGTGCAGAGACTTGCATTTGTATACCATACTCATTACAAAAGTTAGTAAATTCATCAGAAATAAATTCACCATCTCGATCAAATCTCAAGCATTTCAATTCTTTACCAGTCTTTTTCTCTACTTTTGCTTTATACCACTTGAACATCTTAAATGCCTCTAATTTCTCTTTCAAGAACAGGATAGTCATCAATCTAGTATAGTCATCAACAAAAAGAATGAAATATCTATCTCTGTAATAACTCTAAGTTCTCATGGGACCACACAGGTCGATGTGAACTAACTCAAGTATTTTCTTTGTTGAATAATCTTTTCTTTTGAAACTAGATTTTGTCATTTTACCTTTCTGACACTCATGACACATAACATGATCAGGCTTAGATAAGTTAGGTAGACCTCTAACCTTTTTCTTTTTACTGATTTTAATCATGTTATCAAAGTTCACATGACATAACTTCTTATGTCATAACCAAGCATCTTCATTTTTCATCATTAAACAATAAGACTAATCATTGTTAAGATAAAAAAAGTTACCTTTTGATTGTGCTCTTGTTCCAACAAGTCTTCCTCCATCATCAAATATTTTTACTTTCTCGCTCTCAAAAGCAACTCGATGACCTGAACTATGCATTTGTGCCGCACTTAGCAAATTATAGTTTAGTCCTTCTACCTAATAAGAATTATCACATTGGATTCTATCATTTATCAACAAGGATCCCTTTCCTCTAAACATTTAAGGTGTATCATTACCCATTTTTACAGATCCTCCATTATATTGCTCAAGATGATTAAATTTTTCTTCATCACTAGTCATGTGATGTGTACAGCCACTATCTATGATCCATGTATCATTTTTATTAACCTTAGAAATCAGTGTTGTTTCAACATACTTTTCTTCTTCCTCAGAATCATCCTTCATAGCAACAAATACTACCTCTACATCATCATCTGAATCTAAATCAGATTCATTTTCTTCTGCAATGTAGCATACCTTTTTGTCTTTATCACTATTGTCTCGGTTGTCTCTGTTGTAGTGTCGGTAACTTATGTTGCCTCTTCTCCAATAGCTTACTTCACCAAATTAGTCCTTGTTTCTGTCAAATTCCTTCCTATTTGGACATCTAGCAGCAATATGACCAACTTCATTACAGTTAAAACATGCTAAAGGTAATTTGCCTCTATATCTACCTTTTACTTTAGGTAATCTCCTAGCCATAAGAGCTTCAAGATCATCAAGTTCATCATCAGTATTGCTATCACTATCATCCTTATTATTTCTACTACTAGACTTACCAATCTTTAGAGAAGTCATAAAAGTAGATTCAGCAGTCGGTACAACACTATTATCATAGTTGTTCAGTTCAAAAGTCATTAGCTTTCTAATCAGATTATCAAGAGTGAGAGTACTGTTAGGTGTTGACCTATTTTCATGAATTGCAAATATTCTGATGGCATAAATAGGCAATAAAGTCCTTAGAATTTTTCTTACCATGGTGTCTTCATCAATAACACCATCAGATGCTCTGATAGCGTGAACTACCTCTTTTATTTTGTTTATGTACTGCATAATTTTTTCTCCTTCTTTCATCTTCATATCATCAAATCTTCCTCTTAGACTTTCAACTCTGGCTCTCTTGACATTTGTATCACCACTATAAACTTGAGCAAGTTTATCTCACATATCTTTAGCAGTAGTGCAATCTTTAATATCTTCAAACTCAGCATCTGTCAGAGTAGCAACAATCTCCATCATAGTAATGTTATGCTCATGTCTATCTCTTAGTTGATCTAGAGTCAAAGGTCCAATGGGTGGTGCAATGTAGCCATTCTCTAATAGTGTGAGGGCAGAATTCCCAATTCTAGATATATGCAGTTTCATTTGGCTTTTCCATATTGTAAAGTTGTCCTTGTTCAGCTTTGGCACATCCCTCTTATGCATTTTGTGATCTTTATGTTGAAGTCCTTAAAACTCTATTCCAATCAACCAATAAGCTCTGATACCAATTGTTAGAATAATTGAGAGGGGGTGAATCAGTTATCCATTGTCCCAATTACAAAATGCATATCCAAAAAAAAATTTAACAAATTTTTGTAGCTCGGTAACATATAATAGTATACTGTCTGTGCTTTTACCGATTACCAGTCAATAACATAAAGTAACTACCGATCAAATCAAATATGCAACATGTAAAGTATTATATCCAAAAATCATCACAATAAACACATAACACAAGAGATTTAATGTGGAAACCCTGTAAAGGGAAAAACCACCTGGGACCGGCAATCCATAAATTGTTCAATCTTCTGAAGTGAGGTCGGTGAAGACCCAACCCTGTTAAAGGTTACAAAACACATTGTAAGGTGTGACCTTGTTAGAGGATTTAACACTAACTATTATCGTCCAACCAACATTCACTATGGGGTTGACAGGATAACAAATGTGCATTCTATGAATGACATTACAAGACTTTCAAGTCTACCCGGTTAACAGATTTATCTGATTACAATGGTTAAACTGTAACAATAGTTGATCTGATTACAATACAACTTGATTTACAGATGTACAGATCTATATTATGCTCATTCAAATCTCTGATCAATATATCAATTCTATTTCAACAATATTCATTAACTTACTGTCTCTCGGTTATAGCTTTCTAACTCTTGGTAATCTCTGCTGTTTGGTTCTCCTTAACCAGTTTGATCAGGCATGCATAAAGCTTGTTCACGCGATATCTCTACAGTATTCTTTCCTCCATCATAAGTTTCATAATGAAACCCTAGTCTCTTAAATAGACAAGTAAACCATTTTCTTTTCATCCATCAGATTTTGCCGATTAATCTCCGTCGTTGGTTTTGCCGCTTAAACCTTCCCCAACTAATGTGTCAGTAACACGTTTCAAATTTGTCCTTTAGATCTTCCTTGAATTTTGCTAGCTGTTGATCTCATAACAAACTTTATCTTTCACCTCGTGATCATACACTTTACAACTCATTAACTTATGTTGGCTAATCAAATCATTTAGTTGGGTATGTGCAGGATCATGGTATGCCAAATTGGGCCCTTAAGTGGCAATGAAAATTTAGAAAATCAGGCTTAGGAAAGTTGACATAAAAAATTAAACAAGTTATAAATTTTATATCAAAAATATGTAAGAAGAGAATCTATATAAAATTGAATTTAGTTTCTAAGATACTAGGCCATTTTTGAAAACTAATTATTCTATATGTTGAAAATTTCAAATTTTAGTGTAGTAGTACAAAAATTTTGGGAAAAAAATAAGAAGTAGGTGTCTGTCTGACCACCTTAAACACAATCAAATGATAATTTTTTTTTACAAGATTCAAGATATAAGTAGTAGACTCATGTCCAGATGTGACACATATTTTTTTGTAATTTTTTTCCAAATAAATAATTAATTATGATTTTTCTTCTACAACTTTTCCAGAATACAAAAACTCTCATGTCTGACCATCTTAACTTAGTCTAAACTTTATCAAATTGAAAAAAAAAATTATTTTTCTTATAGTAGGAAAAGCATAGAATGTGACACATATTTTAGATTTCAAAAATGTTATACAGTTTGAAAGTTATAGCTATTTTTCAATAAGTCTGTCAATCAGGACTTGAAAGATAACAAGTAAGTGTATGTCTGACCACATTAAACAAAATAAAATGATAATATATTTTTATAAGATTATAGATAAAAGTAGTAGACTCATGTCTGGATATTATGTATATTTTTTTGTATTTTTTTCCAAGTAAATAATTAATTGTGATTTTTTGCTATAAATTTTCCTGAATATAAAAATTCTCATGTCTGACCACCTTAACGTAGTATAAAATTCATCAAATTGAAAGTATTGTTTATAATTATTGTATTAGGTGAAGCATAGAATGTGATGTATATTTCACCTTTCAAAAATGTTATATTATGTGAAAGTTAGAGATTATTTTCAAAGAGTCTATCAATCAGGACTTGTTTTTCACATTGCCATTTTTTGGCATACCATGATCCTACACATACCCAGTTCTTGTGTTCATTCTCGGTTAACAAAGAAATGTGTCGGTGAACACAAGCTCAATTTATACTATGCTCGGTATACACTGCACTGCTCCATGTATACTAGAATGCTTTATTAACCGACCACACTGCTTTGCAACATTTTGCTCCCAACTTCATAATAAATTAATGAAAAATAATCAAGTCAACAATACGAAGTCATAGACTCATCAATAAGTTATCAAAGGTATTCCTTACCCTCATCTGTCATATCCATCTTCCTCCATCTAGATATATTGTTTCTTCATCTTTCTCTTCTCTTCTACAGATGTGTTAGATGTTTGCAACTCCGTGATAAGTACTGTCAAAACTAGTTGACATCAATGACAACATAAAATTGATTCAATTATCTTACATAATAGTTCAGTGCTCGATGATCTCTAATCACTTGAAGTTCTTCAATCAAGTTCTCAATCAGTTGTAGTTTGTCACCTTCATCTCCTTCATGCGTCCCTTACACACCATCTTTCCATTTTGTACACCCTTATCCCCCATGTTTCCATTCTTCATTTTCCTACCTATGGTTTGGGGCATTTAACTCTTTTGAAAAATGGTCCTTGGAGCCTCATCCACCACCTCCCCATCATCCCCATCTCATATCACCATCCTTCCATCTTATACATTGTTATCCTTCATCTTTCCATCCTTCATTCTCCTCCTTATAGTGTGGGGAATTTAACTTCATTTCCACATAGTTACTGGATCTCCATCCCTATACCCCCATCCTATAATCTTCCATATCCTACCATTAGCTATCCATTCATCCCATCCATCTCCTATCCAATCCTTCCCTTCCATCCATTCATTTCATTAATACAACAAGTCTCCATCCTTCCATCCGCTATCATTCCTTAGTTATCCCTCGTCATTGGTCCCAATCCACTTATCTTTTTTCCTATCTCATCAAATCCAATACCTCACATGCTTTTCAATCTTATGTTATCCAGTCATCTTCACTTTCAATCTCATTCTATAAAATCCACTCATCCAAATAAAAATTTTATAAAAAAAAATCCCTATAATCCAAAAGATCCAAATTCATTCCAATTAAGTGCAATCAATACTAATCCATGCAATCCAATCTTAAAATCTAGCACATTAATATTATGGTGTTGGGTCACATAGATAAATTTACGATATTTGTTTATTGCATCAGGCTGATTTTTATAGTTGGTTGGATCTTCTATTTTCCTTGCAAAAAATTGGACAGAGAAATGAGCTGTAGGAGCCCATCATCTATGAAAAATGGTAGGAGAATGTAAAAGTTTGGATTAAATTATCCTATAGGAGGCCTCACTCCCTACATTGAGAAATTACATGTGAGTCAGATTGTTAGGTTACAATAGCATTTATGGAAGGATGGGAGGAAGGGTTTCTCAAAGTTTTTGGTATTGATCTCATTCTTTTGGAAGAGATTGTGGTGGAGGTATCTTATACAATGGTTAAGGATAGGAATTTTTTTAGGGATTACAAGAGTATTGATTCAAAGTATGCATATTTTCTTTGAAAAGGGTGAGAGGCATAAAGTTATAAGGAACTTTGATGGTTGGTATGACATGGCTTCCATTAATCCCTTGTGGGTGAAAATTGATGAAATTATTATGAGGTATGTGACACTTGACAGCTGATTTTGTATCCTTTTTAGCTATCATTTTGACATTTTGAGTCATATTAGGGGTATGTGCAAGATCATGGTATGCCAAACTACACCCTTAAGTGGCAATGAAAATTCAGAATATCGGGTTTAGGCAAGTTGACATAAATATTTGAACAAGTTATAAATATTATATCAAAAATATGTAAGAAGAGAATCTGTAGAAAGTTAAATTTAGTTTCTAAGATACTCGGCCTTTTTTGAAAATAAATTATTCTATATGTTGAAAATTTCAAATTCCAATGTAGTAACTTACAAAAATTTCAAGAAAAAAATAAATAGTAGTTGTATGTCTCACCACCTTAAACACAATCAAATGATAATCTTGTTTTTAAATATTCTAGATATAAGTAGTAGACTCGTGTCTGGATGTGACACATATTTTTTTGTAATTTGTTTCGAAGTAAATAATTAATTATGATTTTTCTTCTAAAAATTTTTCAAAATACAAAAATTCTCATGTCTGACCACATTAAGTTAGTCTAAACTTTATCAAATTGAAAAAAAAAATTATTTTTCTTGTAGTAGGAAAATCATAGAATGTGACACGTTTTGGATTTTAAAAATGTTATACAGTTGAAAGTTATAGCTATTTTTCAACAAGTCTATCAATCAGGACTAGAAAGATAACAAGTAGGTGTATGTATGACCACATTAAACAAAATCAAATGATAATTTTCTTTTATTAGATTCTAGATAAAACTATTAGACTTATGTCTAGATGTGATGCATAGTTTTTTGTATTATTTTCCATGTAAATAATTAATAATGATTTTTCTGCTATGTATTTTCCTGAATATAAAAACTCTTGTGTTTGACCACCTTAACTTAGTCTAAACTTCATCAAATTAAAATAATTGTTTATTATTATTGTATTAGGTGAAGCATAGAATGTGATATATATTTCATATTTCAAAAATATTATATTGTTTGAAAGTTATGGTTGTTTTTCAAAGAGTATATCAATTAGGACTTATTTTTCACATCGCCACTTTTTGGCATACCATGATCCTGCACATACCCTTAGACATAAATAGTGAATTTCTCCATCTTTCTACCTATTTTCATCTTTTTCTAGTAGTCTCAAGTTGCATAGGAAGAATCCATCACATCCAGTTTTACATGGGAGCCTTATTCTTCTTATAATGCAATTTTCTAAGGCTATCTTCGTTAAAAGAACCCCCAAATGGGTTGGGATTAGAAATATTTCAATTGTTTTTTGAAGGAAAATTCATTGGTGCTCGAGGATGTCCCCTATGGAGATGAAGTTGGGGTTTGCCTAGGAAAATGTAGAAACTATAAGAGGGAAGCTTAGACCCACCTTAAATTTTTTGTCTCTAATGGAGAAGATTCTTATTTTTCTCCTTCTATTGAGTGTGTTCTAGGTTCCTTCAACCCTAGTAGTGATGTGAAAGGAAAAGGAAAGTGAAGGGTTCTTCCTCTTTTTCAACTAAGGGAAAAGGAAAAGTATCATGAACTTCCCATTCTTCACATGTGAAAAAACTCAAAAATGATACTAATTATGGTGAAGACCCTACTATGCAACCTCCAACTACTAATGAAACTTATTTGGACCTCCATGTCAAAATCACTATGGGGAAAGATACTCCATTGGAAAAAGGGGTCATCTATTTTTTATAGTGTGAATATGTGAAACAATATAAAGGGTACAACAGATGGTCATTGTTCACTACTCATGTGGATTGTCTCAAAGATTAATGCCCTCAAGAATAATTATGTGACTAGCCTGAATAATCAAAGTGTTAAAAAAAATCTTGCCATGACTCAGGAATTGACCAAATGGGCTAAATATGTAAAAGATGATTGTGAACAAAGAATTAATGCTTTGGAGGATGAAACGTAAAAAGTTCATAGAAAATTAAGGGTAGTTGTCGTGGTCAGTCACGCTGCTATGGAGAACAATTCAAATAGACTTAGAAAGCTAAACACCAAGGTTGAGATAGTCGATGATATATTAAAGGGTGCAATTGATTATCCAACTAGAAGTGTTCAATCAAAGAAGCAAATCAAAAACTTTGGGGTGGCATATGATTCTCTTCCAAAACCTCTCACAAGACTTTGCAGCAAGCACAAGGGCGTTATGTTGATTAATATTGTGGCCAACAACATTTGGAGCATATGTAATGAATTGATTAAAAAAAAAGTCTACTAAAATATCTTTAAGGTTTCTGGGACTTGGTCGAGCCCTATTTTTGGTGTTGATGTTTTGTTGTGGCCTTATGTTTGGTTTCTGTTAATATCTTTTTATTGAATTTTTTTGTTTGGAAAAGGATCTCACGTCCCTTCAAAACCTATTTTTCTTTAATAAAAAACCAAAATAATATGTAAACATTGATGTATATTTGTTTTAGCTCTTGCAACATAATATAAATTATTTATAGATCCACTTCAACCTAAGAACCACCAACATAATACCAATCTTTCATAGAAGAACCTTAAGTTCAGTCAATATATGGTTTTTTTAAACTTCAAGATAAATGAATATATGTTCTGTTTAGTGCCAAGATAATGAGACTCCAACGTAATGTGAAGAGTTTTTAGACCCACTTCAAGCTAATAACCACCAACATAGCACCAAATTTCCATACAAGCACTTCAAGGTAAGGGATATTTTTTTCCAGTAATATAATCCAAATAATGATCACTTAGAAATGTACAATATTATTAAAACAAGTGTTCATTTTATTATATAGAAATAACATATACATGATCTATAATGATATGCTCATTTTGTATTGAACATAGTACATAGTTTATGTAGATCCACTTCAAGAAATAACAACTAACATAACACCAATCTTCTATAGAGGCACTTCAAGCTAAGGGATAAACTTTTTCCTTAAATGTACAATATTAATAAAAATATTGATTATATTAAAGAAAAATACACCTATAATGATATGTTTCTTTCACATTCAACATAATACTTAGTGTCTCTATAGCTTCTTAATTAAAGAAGCACCATCATAGTACCAAGTTTCCACAAACACTTCAAGCTAAAGGATATTTTTTTTCTTATAATATCATTTAAATAATAATCTTTTTTTTTTTAATAGTGTCTTTTTTAATAATCTTTTTTTTTTTTATGAATAGTTGTTATTTTTGACTTTGTTGCTTGTGAACTCTGTAGAATGATTTTTATGTCCTCGACCCCTTTTTTTAAATAATAATCTTTTAGAAATATATAATCTTTTTTTAAAAAAATTATATCTTATTGAAAAAAAATATACCTAATCAATAATGATTGAAAGAGCGCACCATATTACTAGAACTATACCTTTTAATACTGAATGAAAGCACCAAAATTAAACTTCTAACTGACATAAAAGTAAACGTCAACAAACAATAATGGTTGTAATCTACTTATGTATTTCTAGATTTATCAAAAAATTTATAAAGTTCTAGAAGATTAGCTAACAAATCTCACCATCAAATGCACCTCTTATCAAATACTGAAAAATAGATACCAAATACTTTTCTTGATATTGTATTGTAGGAAAATTTTAGTTTATACCGAACATTTTTAATTAATTTTTAAAATAAATTTTAAGAAAATAATTTTTTTTTATATATCTTTAGAATAATTTTAACTAATTTTTAAATGTTCTAAGAAAATAAATAATTGGTATATAAATTTACTATTTTTTTTTATCTAATAGATGAATATTAATATGAAATGTATATTATCAAATATAAAATATATGTCATTTTTAAGTATCTTAGCATATAACTTATTATTAAAAAAGTTAACTTAAATTTAAAATTGTTAGATTTCCACAATCCATATCAATGCTATGTAATTTCTTAGGGTTAGGTTGAATTTATTAGAAATATTATATAAATTAGTAATAATTATTAGATAAGATATTAAGTATAACTTGTTAATTAAATTTAAAATACATAAAAATGATTAATGATAATATTTTTTTTAGATAAATATAATGTATACAAAATTTCTAGAAAAATATTACATAATACAAATATATTATCGATTGATGTTTTTAAAAAATGAATATATAAAACATTCTTCTTCTTCAATGTCTCTAACAATTTAAAAATGAGTATATAATTTTGAAATTTCTTACACTTTTCATTTATTTTGTCTCCAACAAACTTAGTATCTTCATTTTCTTTAAATATCTTTATATCATACAGCATCATCTCAAAACTTGATTTATATTAACATTGTATACATATAATTATCTAACTAAAATTAAAGATTTATGATTACTTACAATAAAAAAATATATTATTTTATCTCCAACAAACTTGATATCTTAATTTTCTTTAAATATCTTTATAATGTCTTTATATCATATAACATCAAAATTTATTTATATTAACATTATATACATATAATTATCTAACTAAAATTAAAAATTTATCATTACTAACTAAAAAATATAAAATTTAAATATATCTAATTTAATTAATAAAATTAATATTAAATAAATCAATAAAATAATAATTGGTTAAATATATTTAAAAATTAAATACTAATTTTAATTTGTAATTACTTTTATCTCACCCTCAGCTATAAATTTTCATTTTTTTTAATAAAACCATAAAATTATAAAAATAAAATTTTTTAAAAATAAAATTACAAATTTGAGTGTCTGAGATATCTTGTTCTCGCTTAAATGATCACTGCACCCTGCAACAAAAAAACAAATATATGTTTAAGCATAAACCCGGCAATGCACATAAAACAAAAATTAATGTAATACTTTAAAGAAATCCCATTGCAGCGCCTGCCATTTCCTGCAAAACAAGGAAATTGTTGTTCGAAACACACTGAAAATGCACAAAATATAAACAGCCATTTTAAACGCCCGGAAATTGCAAACTGTAATAATTTGCACAGAACAGAAACGTTAAGTGCAGATCGCAGGGACGACATGTTACGTTTTATCCAAATTTTTAAAGCTATTTTATTTATAAAGAACGGCTGTAATAATAGCAGTAGCCGTCATGGAAAATCAGAATGAATGCAGAAAATTAGAAACCTATCAAGATTACCCTAAAAAGTCACAACTCACAGCAGAGGGAGAATTCAAGTTTGAACTAATTGCAGTAAGCTTATCTAAGCCGTGGGATATTGTTAACTTGACACGCTATTTGGGGATAGCAAGGTACATTGAGATCAGCATTAAATAGGACTTACTAGGTTTAGCTTCGTACGCGATAATCATATTTTATTAGAAGCCTCTTGAATTTTGTACACGCTAGCACGTGCAAGACTACAAGTTGTGTGGAGATGGGATTTGATGGGGATTGTGTTCAATAGTTCAAATTATTATATAGAAAATAATAATTTTATCATTGTGAAACTTTGCTCATGCTGATAAATAAAAAAAATTCACAAAACAAACATTACTTACCAATAAAGGAAATCTGTTAGAATTGATTATAGAATACAACTAACTAAATCGAGATCATTAATTATAGAATATAATGTTCTATAGTTTATTGCCATTGCTTCATATCTAAATATCCTTTTCCCAAGTTCTCAATGTAGATCCTTTTGTCACTCCATGAACCTGCAAATTATGTTCTCTATATAAAATAATGGTTTTTTTATTTTTATTTTTTAAAATAGAGAAAAAAATTACATGATTAGAGCAGCAGTTCAATGAAACAAGTTAGTGAACAACAACAAAAACAGACAATCCATAACTAGCTACATTAGATTTGATCAGTACACATCTCAAAAGAATATTACAAGATTTAAAAATGTGAGTTGAACAAATGAAACAACTCCATTAACTACTTTATCTTCTTGCTGGTTTTAACAAAGAAATATACAATGAACAAAAAGATTACGAAAAAATGCAAGAACCAATTTTTATCTCATTACTAAACATGAGCAACATGAGCAAAATGTTGTAACAAAATCATATTTAAAGGAATGAGAAATCTCAATCATCTCAACCAATCACCAGTAAAGATCCACATTCAAAATATTCCTTACATGCTAGAAATAGTTCAATTGTAGCTACTGTAAGGGTCTGTTTGGTTGCTGGAATTGTCAAATTCCAGTATTTGACAATTCTTGAAGTTTTAAATTCAGGAAATGGTTTTTGGAATATTGTTGGAACCATTTGGTTCACTTAGATTTCACCTGGATTTCATAATGAGAAGACGGAAAATGTTGTTTGCATATGGATCTCAAAATATTATAAATTTTGCTTTACCCCCAATTCCCATTTACGTGGAATTGGAATTGATTTTCCAATTCCACCTATTTAGATGGAAGATTCGAATGCTAGTTTTGGGGGATTCAAATGAACACAAACATCAAAAATGCCAATTCCGGGATTTGACAATCCCAATTCCAATCTAATTCCAACAAACAAATGGGCCCTAAGAGAAAACCATAATCTACTTAGGGTAAAAATAAAAATCTCTCGATTGTTGAAGGGACCACAAAGAGCATTGGGAAATATTTGTGGAGGAACCACTAGCAATATATCCTTTAGGGTGCTTAGAGGACATAATATGGTTTTCAAATTTGTTGAGTTGAATATGGAGATTGTGGATCATGATGACAAGCTCAAAATTGATACCTATGAAGAATTGATATTTTACCATATGGAGACTCAAGTTGGAGCATATCAATTGATACTTAATGGGTGTAGGGTAATGAATGTTGGATAATAAGGCCAAGCATTTAAATTTCTAAAGATGATTAAGGATTGGAGAATAAGGCCAAGTATCTAAATTTCTAAAGATGATTAAGGATTGGAGAATAAGGCAAAGCATCTAAATTTATAGAGATGATTAAGGATCACTTGCTTGCAGGTTTGGGTTATCATATTGTGGGCTTTAGAAAAACCTATGAGAGCTCTTTGCTAGGACCATCAAAAGGAAAAAAAAAAGTGGGGAAAGCATAGAAAAGTGAAAGCCATAATTTCTTAGAATGATAGCAATACCAAATAGAACATGTTAGTGTTTTCAACTGATGTTTAGGATAATCCTAAAGGTTTTCCTTCTCTTGTCAACGGGTGCCTTAAATCAATGGACAACTGACAAGACTCAATCACAGGATTGAAATCTTCTACTCTTCGGGCTCTACAAAACCTAGGCGGGTAAACCTAGTAATAATAATGGATATTTGGATATTTTCAAACAAGTATTACAATCTAGTAGATCGATCTCAACATATATTACCCTAATGCATATGCATGCTATCATAATTGGCTCTATTCTATGTAAAAGCTATTAACACACCTTTGAGAGTAGAAATACTTCAAACCTACATCTAACAAAAAGAAAGTACATGATTTGAGTTTATGGGCATTTTTAAAAATGCAACTTGTCGTGCATTTACCAGTGGCCCAATCCTGGCTACAAAGTCAAGTATAAAATCATAAATGAGATCTTATAAGTAAACATAGTTAAACCAATAGATTTTCAACATGTTAATGCCTAACATTAACACATCCACTTATGCCATTATGAAATCCTTCTTACAATCTACATAACATACTTCAAATCATGGTTATTCTAACAAAGCATTTAACCCTATACTTGAGAGAGAACCGTGAGTAAAAAATGCAAATTACAATAAAAGATGTAGAGATAAAACCAAAAAATCCTTGATATATTGAATTTATGTGGTCTATTAATACCTTGACTTGGAGACAATTTCATAATAGTGATAACATTAGTGCACAAAAAGGTTCACACTTGCTCATAAAATCAAATACTTAAAGAATGTACATTCAGATTACCACCTGCATCTAAGACACTATCTTATTTACATTGTTTTACAAAAAAAATTAGAACCCCTAACAATGGCCTGATACTCATTTTATAACTGCAAGGAATGCTACAAGCTACATGCCACTCACATATTTCATTTTCGACTACCAATAGCTAGTTAAACAAAATATTCTCCCAATGAAATTGTTGCCTCCAGTTTATCTTCTATTGAAACTACTTGTCTCTTATGCAATGGAGCCTAAAGCTAGAGGGTCTCCTTGGGAACCAACTAGGCTTGTGAGCCATTTCACTATCATGTATAGGTGGCAATTGATACATAGAGGACCAAAATGTAAGATTCCCACCATTTCCCCTCATTAGGGAGAACTTCAAAAATATTTCTTGAGGTGAAATGGATGACTCGAAAGCCCCATATTCTACCCCTACATCCTTGTATCTCTCTACATACCACCTTATAAAAAGAATCAAAGAAATAGCCAAAGAGATTGGAATCGGATACAATCTATAGAGAAAGTATTTAGTCATATTCAAGGCTTTAAATATCTCTTTGAATACCTATACAAATTTTAATATCCCTCTCTCTACAAGATGAAATAGCAAATGGCTCACTCTCCGAGTCTCTATATATCTCTTGCAACATGGTTCTCTTAAACTATCTCTTCTTACACCAGAATTCACATGCTCCCTATAAAAGCTCCATTCTCAATAGTTTGAGAAAATAATCACTTATTTTCAAATGAATTACATGAACATCAAAAGAGGTACTTATCTATTTTATTACCTTAATTTACAATTCACATTTATCAAGTCATAGAATGGCGACAACAAATTATCATATTAAGAAATTCTACACTGAACTGATAGTTGTGTTCATATATGTATTTCTTGGTTGCAACAAATTCAATGGCACATTGCACAAGTTTTGATGGTTATCTTGATGATTTCATGACTTGTACTAATATTGTAGCCCTATAGTCTATCCATCAAATGTTACATCTGTTCCAAGGGCATACGTAGTGCCAGTCTCCTTTTAATACATTGTCAATTAGCCTTTGACTATTTCCACCTAGGACTTTCTTGTCCACCTAGAAATTTCTTGTCCACCTAGAGCCACATGATAGTTAATCATTTTTTTGAGGCCCTTAGATTGAACAACTTTA
The DNA here is from genome assembly GCA_027943335.1 of Chamaecyparis obtusa. Classification (NCBI taxonomy): domain Eukaryota; kingdom Viridiplantae; phylum Streptophyta; class Pinopsida; order Cupressales; family Cupressaceae; genus Chamaecyparis; species Chamaecyparis obtusa. The sequence goes on along the minus strand of BSBK01012124.1, from coordinate 33,285 downwards.
TTTTGTGCGCCTTTATTTTAGAGTTCTTCACTCACTCGTATACTACCCTTATATAAAACACTTTGCACTACGAGGTTGTGGGGTTATGTCTATTCCTTAGAGAGTTATCCACATATTGAAAATCCCACACACTCGTACAATATCACATTCAAAATAGTTTGTGCCAAGGGGGACATAGGGTGTACATAGTACCCTTGGCCTCTTTAACCCCTGTACACCTAAAAACTATATTTGAACTAAGGTTTTCTATTGTAGGGATGTAGGGCCAATATTTTTGTTCAATCATTCTTGCTCATCACTTCTTCTCTCACCCTCACCATAATCCTTGAGCTAGGTTTGGACCTTGAAGGTATGTAGGGATTTTAGGTTCCTATTGTAAGGTGTGTGTGCCCTTGGTGTCCTTGTGTTGTACAGCATAATGCTCAAGTTTGTGACATGGATTAACTACCTCGTATACATTCTATAAGTCTATTGGTTATTTTAGGCATTAGAAGGTTGATCTTTTGGTGTAACAACAACCACACTTGTAAAAAGTGATATCAGAGCTTGATCATAGGTCAAAACCCCTTTCTTGCGTTGGGGGGGAATTTTGTAAGGTGTGTGCCCTTGGTATCCTTGTCCTATGTAGTGCAGTGCTTAGGTTTGTGACATGGCTTAACCACCTCATATGGATTCTATAAGTTTAGTGGTCGTATTAGGAATTGAAAGTTTGATATTTTTGTGCAATGATAATCACACTTTTTATAGTTCCACACCACCATATTCATATGTCATTACCCTATGAGCCTACACTACAGATCTTAGACATGGGTTGACTCTTGCGGGGCTATGGGTCCTATACCTTCATGTGACTTCACTAACTTGCTAACACCTCGTGCACACACCCTATATTCTCCTTCATTTAGATTCCACCTACATGGAAATAATGTTCAACCTCTTTTCCTTATTTTTGTTACATTTAACTACACCTTGCCTACTTGTACATGAGCAAAACATTTCTTGAGATCACCAACTTGGGGATGTGTAGGAAAACATATTATGAACACACGTAGCCTTGCTCACCTGTAATATATTTTTATTTACAAAGAGAAACCTTGTGGAGAAGTGGGGGATGGGGGGAAAAAGGGGTCAAAGCAAAAGAAACAAACTAGCCACATTAGTAAAACATAATGAGGTTACATGAACATAGCTAGTTTCCTAATGAGATACAAACCCTTTTTGAGTCATTTTTTACTAGGAAAGGATGTAACATTCAAATAGAACATGGCACACTAAGGTAAAATTGGAACCATAATTAGCCTTTTTTTCAATATGATAATACCCTTTTAAAAACCTATATGCAACCCTACCTAGGAGACTTGATCAAAATTGAACAGTTCTAACAATGACTGTAGTTGGAGAAAACTACTTTCAAACTAGCACTAGAATTCATATATTTGGGATACATAGACCAATCATTAATTCCATTGGATTCCTTACTCATTATGTACATTTCCTTTTGAAAATCAGACTTACCTTCATGTTGGTGGTCCCAGTCAACCAAAGGTGAAAAACCAAAAAAATTATTTGTTAAAAACATGTTTTTCATCATACCAACATGTTTTTCATCATACCGCAGCATGATCAATCTGAAAAAATTATTGAATAAAATATAATCAAACTTACCATGGCTAACATCATCCATCCTTTCACTATTCTTAGCACTGTAATCACATTGAACACTCGTTGATACCCTGTAGTCATGAATTCACTTAAACAAATTACAATCTCAAGCATAATTTTGATGCTTCCAATATGGTGGATGTAAGTGACATCTCCCATATTCAGTATCACTTCCATGTTTAGAAAAAAAATCAATCAGCTTCACTGGGAATTTATAACCTTGATACTCTACCTCATGATCAACTTGTACATGAAGGAATGACCTATCATCTTCATCTTTATGGAATCAAAGTAAACATTCAAGAAATCTTCATGTGCTAAGATTTTTGGCTGCATACTTAGATCTCCCTTAGAACTATTATTCACATCCATGTAAAAGATCTCAAAAGAAGATTCGAGTGGAAAAATTGGATAAGGAGTAATGAAAATCTCACCATGAAAAAATCTTTGAATCTGCACATTACTTTCTTGAGTTATGAAATCATCTGCAACTTCAATCAACTTTCCAAACATATATTATTATTTTTATTCTTTATATTTTTAAAATCTTCCACATGATTATTAAGTATCTCTATCTCACTAATTTTAGTTTTATTCATTTTCATGTCATTAGAAAGCTCATTGACAACATTGTTTAGTCGACACCAATCACTTTGAATAAAGATGATCACAATCCCTTGATCAACATCAAAATTTCATTCATCACCCTAAAAATTATCTTCAAATTTACGTGCACCATGATAATCTTTTCCAAGTTCATCATCATTATCACTATCATAATCATATATAAAGTCATCAAAATTTTACTATTCTCATATGTTAATCTCATAAATTCTTTGGTCTCCTCCACAAAATGACATAGAGCTTTCATCATCCAAAGGTATTTCATCATCATACAATGGATTTGTAAAAAGGTGGAAACCGCCTTCAACTATTGCCTAGAAGAACATTGTATGGGTTTCTTCGATGGTTTCATCATATAGGAGATTGTCAAAAATGTGAAAATTATTCTCAGATTCCCTTTGATAATCTATCAATTGGTCCTCATTGATTCTCTCTTGATACAATGAAGACAAGAATTTTTTAAATTCATACTTAATTAGCTTCCGAGACGGTATCCCTTTACTCATCACAAGGAAAGCCTTCACTTTCCTCAGCTTCCATCTCCTCTAAAAGCCTATATGCATCTTCTAGTTATTTGTTTTTATTAAATTCATCATCAACATAATCAACTTCATATGGGTAAAAAGCATGAGGAGACCTTAATTACACTTTTACTCACATCATCGGTTGAACTTTAAACATCACCTTCATATTTAGAAACCGTAGGTGATCCCATTTAAGAGTCAAATAACTTATCATGTACATTAGGAAAATGAACTATTCAAGATTTCATGTATATATGTTTTAACATTGGTGTTTTATCATTGATGTCAACATATCTTTTATTCTTGACAGTTTCCTGGTTTGTTTAGTTGTAAGATTTGGTTTGGTATGGACAAAGTATTTCAGATTAGTTTTAGCTAAGCTATAGAATTGTTGAGGATTATAGGTACTTGATCTTGTTCAAGTTGTAGAGGTTCACTATATGATTTGAGGATATTATGATTGGAGTATCAAAAGACAAATTTTTGGTTATTTCAGTGGAGATAGTATTTTAGGTTCTGGTTCGGTATGGATTGATTATACTTGATATATTTAGTTGCTAACCTGGTGGTAAGTTTAGGACATGGGTGTGTGTTCTTATCTTCAATTGTTTGTGATTTGGATGTTTCCAAGATATTTTTCTTGAGTGACAAAGGTTGGTGTTTAATGTTCCTAATGAACAATGTAGAGACAATAATAAATTTTGAGACAAAGATGTTTATATTATTGTTATAGTAATTCATGTTGCTTGTTGATGTTTCTAGATTGTACATGCACTATTCATGTTGTTGGATTGCATTGGATTATGTGATCAAATTCAATGATCTTCTTGAGAAATATTTTTGTTCTTGGCTATCTTGGTGAGTTGGCGTGTTGCGAAGATTTAATGTGTGATCTTTGGATCATAGCATATTTGTGGTTGGAGATTTGGGTCGTAGCTATGTCTTAGCCGACATGTCTTGGATCACATTGAAGATTGTATATTAATCTTTGTAATGTTTTGTAATTAGGTCCTTGCCTAATCTTGTTGTAATAAATTGATGTAATGCATATAAAGATGTAATCATTTGTAATTGTGAATGTATAGATGAGTGTAAGGATGGATAAAGTAAGATGTTGGATAGATTGATATCAGTGAATGTGTAAAGAGGTATGAGTGGAATCTAAAATAAATTTAGAATAGAGATATAATTCATTGGAACTATATTGGCATGTCCAAGATTCTATTAGTTAGTTCATAGTATTATTGGATTATCATCCATAGTGGATTGTAGTCCATCTTTTGGGGTTGTAGCCCTAGCTGTATTTTGGGTCATTGCCTAAGGGGTGTTTCTCTCATTTTTATTTAAGTAGTGATCTTTAGGAAGTGTACTTGTATGCATGTAAATTCCCCTTTGTACCTTTCATAGGGTTATATCATCTATTACATCATCTAGTGGGGTTTTTTTCCCACCATGTTTTTTCCCTTAACTGAGTTGTCACAAAAAAAAAAATAGCACACTTTTTATGTGTTCTTGCATTGATGGTTCAGTTCTCTAATATTTATCATTAAGAATATAAGGAAGGAAGTTGATTTTTTGTTTGATATATCTATTTTGGGATACAACGGATTCATCCCACCTCTCTCAATTATGTTTTGCATTGTTTTGATCAATTGGTATTAGAGATAGATCCTCTTTTTGCATCTTACCTGCTTGACATGATCTAGGATGGAATCTTTCAAGAAGGATAGTGTGATATTTGATGGAAACAAATTACTCTTTATGGAAGGGCCTAGAATGATTACACACTTGAGATGCATTAGAGAAGAATATTGGGAAGTTAAAATGAAATATTACAAACCTCAAGCAGATTTGTCACTTGCTACTGTTGATTAGAAGACATAATTCAAATATAACATGAGAGCCAATGAAGCCTTATTGAGTGTCTTATCAAATTATAAATACACAAATGTTATGGAATCAGAAAAAGCACATTAGGTATGGATAAAAATTGAAGAATTACATGAAGGAGATGCAACTGTAAATCAAGTGAAGTTGCAAAGCTTGAAAGGGAAGTTGGAAGCCTTGAGGATTAGTGAAGATTAAAAGATACAAGCCTATGTTTAGAAGATAGCCAAACTTGTTGGTGGAATTATGGATGAGAATGAGATTATTTCTAAAATTCTGAGATCTTGGTCTCCTACTTATGATAACAAAGTTACAAAAATTGAAGAGATTAGGACTCTTTCTAAGGTGACAAGAGATTCATTGGTTGGTAAGTTATCTTCTTTTTACATCACTAGATTTTGTGATAACCTTCCCAAGTATGAATATACACTTAAAGATACTATTTCTAAGGATAAGAATAACTATGATTCTAGTGAGAGATCTTCAAGTTCTTTTAAATTTTGATCTAGATATGCTAAGGAATGGGAAGAGATTGAAGAAGATGAAATAAATCTGGAAGAGCTATAAGCCTTGATTGCTAAGAGAGTGCCTAAAGGTGTAGGTAATTATGAAGGGAATATACCTTTGAAATGTTTTTCTTGCAATAATATTGGTCATTTTATTTCTAGATGTCCCAAGAGAGTACCAAAGTATAAACCTAGAAATTTTCAGCCTAAGTATCACAAGAAATATTATTTAGCTAGTGCTAATGGTGTAGTTATTACTATTGGAGATGAGAATCCTACTTTATTGAATGAAGATAAATCCCTAAATACACATGTTAAGATAAATGATGAATGAGAAATAGATAGTGGTTGTTCACATTACATGACTAGAGATAAGAACAAATTTGTCAAACTAGAGAGGGACGATGGTGGTGTTGTTAGATCCAGTGGCAATACTCCTTGTTTTATCAAAAGGATAGATTCGATTACACTTGATGGTAATAATAATAGTGATGATGTCTTATATGTTGAAGGGTTAAAGCATAATCTTTTGAGTATTGGAAAACTTGTCAGTAAGGGAGACATGTTGGAATTCAAGGATGGGAAGTGCATAATCAAAGAAAGATTTGGAAATAAAATTGCATCAGGTACCAAGAATAGATGTAATGTTTTTCATTTGAATAGCATTGAGGATAAATGTATCATTTATAGAATTCATGACATCTGGTTATGGCACAAGAAACTTTGTCATGTAAACTTTGATAGCATTGTGAAGACAAGTGCCACACATGTTGTAAGAGATCTACCTAGATTGTTCTATAATATATATTATACATTATTTTATATAACTCATTGAAAAAATCAACTCATAGATATAAATTTAATGAAATTATTTACATTTCTATGACCATAACCCATTTGTAAATGAAAAATAAATATAAGGATTGTGTGCTTCAAGAATATTTAAATTCTTTGTATTATTATTCATATTAATAAAAAATTAAGATTATTATTTAAGGAATATCATTATATTTTACCAATGTGATGACTCTTAATTATTTTAAGATAAAAGAGAAGAAAAAAAGTAGGTTATTCACTCATTATGTCAAACTAAATACTTAGCATATGATTGACATAGATTTTTAAGGGGTTCATCATGGAAACATACATTATATATGTCACTCTTTATTTTTCTTTCTTCCTAGATATTATAATCAATAAGGAGGCTAGTAGTATTGTTGGTTAACATATTGGCATTTTTGAATTAATGACGAAAATGACTCATTTTTTCCCAAATGTGAAGATGAATTGCAACTAAAAGATGGAGAGATTTCTTACTAGGTTATCAATCTTCCTTTGAATTTTAGTTGCAATTGGTCTTCACATTTGGGCAGAAACTAGTCATTTTCATTATTAATTCCAAAAGGCTAGTCTATAAACCAACAAATTTTTGGTGAATTTGCTAGAAATAACAAATCGAAGTGCAGATGCTTTCATTTTCCTCAAAAATACTACCCTGACCTTTCCACTTACTAAAGTCTCTTGAAATGAAGTAAAACCAAGGATTTTGACATCCTTTAGGCCATGGACCCTCTACACATATCCCAACTTACAAATCCTCACCAAATCAAGCCTATAACTAGGGCTTTCTCACAATTGGCTTAAAATGTACTTTTGGAATCCACTCTTTGATCATACACAATTTCCTCAACATGTCCTAACATGTTCCAATGAAAAAAAAGCCCTCTCATTCAGCCCAAACCCATTATGCTACACCCATGGCCCTTACTTCATGCATCTTTCACTCTGTCAACTTGCACAATTTGGTAATTACTTTGCATATTTATTAAAATCTTACATAATAAGTGAAAATTACATAATATAAAAGTGTTGGATCCATCCCATGGCCATAGTAACCACAAAAAGTGGATGGATCCAACTAATTCATCCTCTGTTCAATGCACAAACCCACTGATGCTATATGACAATCATGTAGAATGCACTCAAAAGGTTTAATAACTGAATCTAAAGTTCTTCAAAATGTTTTTTATCACTTTTCCATACTACTTCTAAAAATTAGAATGCAAGAACAAGAAAACAAACTTTAAGAAATACAAGAAATTCAATCTTTATTGCTCAAAAACTAGAACACTCCGTACAATCATAGTCTCAGACCATACCACTGTATACACCTAAAAATGGTCACCTAGACTATTAGCCCCTTTTGCTAAATCATAAATTGCTTATTCTTGATCAAATCCTAGTTCTATCATTTATTCGATTATTTTCTATGGGCTAACCATCTTATCCTAAGTCTTTATTTATTAAAAGGAATATTCCCTCCCCTTTTAATAAATAAAAAGCCCCACTTTTCCTCTTATCCTAAGTTGCACAAATAAAGTATTATTCTTATTTTATAAAAAGAGAAAAGTACTTTTTGTCTCATATGGACACAAAAGTCAACTCTTATTTTCCTATTGGAGGATACTTGTGCACATGGATTGCTCCTCTTTTAAGCTCCACCGTTGATTAAATCTTTTGCCTCTTAATCTCCATGGCCCATTCCTTTTTCATTCCCTATAAAAGGAGAGCTCTCTTCCTCATAGACACACAACTTTTTATGCTATTGTTATGCTACAGGTTTTCTAGGTCACCTTGGAGCTTTTGGAGATATTCTTGCATCTAGGGTTTGAAGATTTGGAGCATTGTTGGCATTCATCTTGGATCTTCATCAACACTCTATCTTCTTGTCTTCATTCTTGCATCATCATGGCTTTCTTGCTTCATAGTTAGATTTCATTTCTTGCATAGTGGCTTCATTTTCATGGCATTCTTAGCTTAGATTTCCTTTATGCTTTAGATTAATTCATCTAGTTTAACTAGGAGGCTTTGTAATACTTTCATCTTTCATTTCCATAGTTTAGCTTGCATTTCCATTCTTAAACTAGCTTGCATTGCATTTCATTCTTGATTCTTGAGGATATTGGCATTCTTGCCCTTATCTTCATTGAATCTCCCATTGCATGGTTTACTAGCAAGGTTATTGGCTAAATAGCTCTAGCTGAGAGCATTCTTAAAAACCCTTGCACTCCATGCCTAGGGAGCTATGGATCGATTTGTGAGGGCTCATTCTTGAGTTTCCTTGCATGTAATGATCCATAGAAGTGTGACACATTTATAGCACACATTTTTGGCGCCCACCGTGGGGCAAAGTAGATAGACTTTGTCCTTTAAATTCTGCATTTTCGTCAATGTTCGTCAATTTTTCGGCAAGTTTTTAGCGCAATTTTTGTTCTCTGGTTTTTTGTCTCAGAATATCGCGCGATACTTCTCAGGTATAGCGCGCGATATACCTTACGATACGCATGCAATACTTCGCGCCTGAGAAGAATCGCATGATAGTATTGAGGTATATCGCCTGGTCTCGGGTGAAGTATCGCCTGGTATTGGGCGAAATATCGCGCGGACTGAAAAGTATCGCCTGGTGTCGGGCGAAGTATCGCGCGATACTGTGTCTAAACCTGGCAGTGAGCTATTTTTGGGCTATTTTATCTATCTTGCAAGTTTCAGGTTCTTAGCTATCTTTTTGAAATTTTCTGAAATTTCCAGCGTTTTCAAATCCAATCCGTGCCACTCTGGAAAACGGGTGCCCATTTTTTTTGAAATTTTGCAAATGGTATCAAAATTTTAAGTGTGATATATCGTTGGAAAGGTCTTTCCGAGCCCAATCCAACCATGATGGTTTCATTTTTAGATTTTATCATTTGATCAATTATTTTTGCAGATTATCAGATTTTTCATGTGCTAACCATTGTGGGTCTAACAAGTTGTGGTTGTAGGTGCTTCTTGCTTGAAATTTGCTAAAATCGCATGTCAAAGAGGGCTACTAATAGTTTTTGCAGGGCTGCCCTAAGCGTAAAAACCAAATCAAGTGCTTGTTTAATTTCTTTCTTTATTAAGTGCGGCATATACTAGTTGTTTCATTAGGCACTTAATACTTTGTGAAAGGAATCTTGGGGTGGTAGGAGAAGTATGCTCTTCACCTTTAGGTGAATCAGAAAATCTTGACCCATCTTGAGGTTTTGGAAGCAAAGGGGTAATTGGATCTTGCTTGGTGTGTTTGGGAGAAGTTTTTGAGATAGGGGAGTATGCTCTTCACCCTTGTGGTGAATCAAAAACCTTGAACCTCAAAAATCATCCATTCTTTGTTTAGCTTAGGATCCTTTAGCGGGCCTACTCTTGAGAAATCAAGAGGAACGACCCAAGTGGGGACAACCTTGTCATCATTTTCCTTGGTGGCAAGTGATTCCAACTCACTATAATCTCAAGGCTATCGAGGACACAAAACCTTGGTAGACATAGTACTTATCTTCGCTTGATGTGAGTAACTTGTGGGATTGTGACCATGAGGAAAGCATTAAGCAAGAATGCTTAAGGTACTCTTGAGGCCGCGAGGTCCTAGTCCTTTATGAGGAGCAAGAGGGGTGCTATGAACGGAAACCCTTACTATGAACCATTAGATAGAGGCCACCCTATTTTAGCCACTTAGCTTCTTGGTGCAAGGATTGATCCAAGTGGACTTACCCGGATCACCCCAAGATACTCACCATATGTGCTCCTTTGGTTGTGTTTTTGACACCTCCATGACAATGCCAATATCTCTTGTGGGCAACCACTTGGTGTGAGGCAAGGGAGCATCAAGTTGTGGGCCACGTTGCTAAGTAATGAACCTTGTCCTTCTAGGTAGTAATTGCTTGAATTGTCTTCGATTGTGCTATGCCCGTGTAAACGTTCTCAACATTCAAACAAACGGTAGCATTAATAAGGCTCTCTATTTTGATATCACAAGTGCTTGTCTTGACAAGGTTGCTTTTTCCCTTGTTTCAAGTGTTCTATGACATGTTTGATCACCTACTGTTTGCAAACTTGTCTTTTATCTGCTGTTACTGCTTGTCAAACTGAAAAATTGCACTATCCAATCTTTGAACTTGATCAAAACACTTCAAAACAGAGATTTTTATGTTCATTGGTCAAGAGTCACACTGTTTGCCTGGGAACTATCACACAAAGTTATTTTGCTATCTCACTACTGCTTGCAATCTGAAGTTGATTTGTGTCACTTCTAGTCATCCTTGGTCAGTCCAGGTCAGATCTTAGAGGTTATTACATGTTGCTCAATATTCAAATGGACTTCAATGGTATCAATTTGCACAAAATGACTCTTGGTCTTCTTTTTTCCACATCTCCCATATCTTCCTAGTCTTCCATTTCTCTTCTTCCTTCATGCTTCTTTCTCTTCTTCCTAACCTCTTCATGTCTTCTTGATCCTTTTCCTCTTATTATCTAGTCTGCCTTCTTTTATTTCATCTCTTCTATTCATTTCTTTCATGCTTGATTCCTCCTCTTCTAGAATCATGAATTTCAACTATCTTGCTATAGAACCTCTCTTGAGAAGGGATGATCTCGAACTCATTGCTCAATTCGAACAGTATTATTTTTCCAAGCATCCCGCAAGTCATCAACTTAAGACAAGAGTAAACAAAAAGATGTTTGAGTCTGACGCCTTTGCTAGGATTATAGACATGATTCTCTCACAATCTCCTTCTTCCAAACACTCTTTTTCTTCTAGGTCTTCTCATCATTCTTCATCTTCCACATCCTACCATGCCTTTTCCAAACATCATTATCCTTCTTCATCTTACCATGACTCTTCTCAACATCATTCAAATTCTTCCTTAGCTAAGTTTTCTTCTTCCACTATGTCTTCATTTTCTCCTTCTTTAAGATCTTGTTCTTCTTCTACTTCCCCCAAGAGTCTTGCTTTTCTTCATGAGCCATACCATAATACCTTTGATGACTATGATGATGGACAATGTAGTGATACTTATGACACCTCTACTCCTCAGAGTCCTCGCAGACTCATGCTTACTGAAAATGGGTCATCCTATTGGATAGATTGTGATGGTGATCCATATGATTCTGATTTTGAAAGAGAGTTTAGTGATGTTTGTAGACAATACCTTGATGATAATCCATCTACTACTGCTGAGGACTATAAAATACAACGCGCTGATTATAAATGTTACTACTATGAGCATTTCTTCTCTAAGAATTCCACTGCTAAAAATCAAAATTGTACTTCTGAGCAAGATCATATTAATGTTGAACCTTTGTCTTGTGATGGTCCCCTTCCATCCCCTACTTCCTCCAATACTCATACATCTCCTAAAGCTTCTGAGTCTTCCAAATCTTTCACAAATCCTTCACCCAACAAAGATCCTAATGCTTTTCATGCAGTTCCCTATAGTTATCCTCAAGAGCTACCTCTTCAAGAAACTCAAGCTAACCTTCACTTGGCTGAAAATAATTTCAATAATGCTAAACCTAAAGAGCCTAAGCCTTTATGCACTACAATGCCTACTTCAGCTAGTCCTTCACTATCTATTCCAAAGTCTTCCATACAATTTCAAAATGCTTCCTTGTCCTTAGAAGTGGCTTCATGTCAAGAGGACTCTAAAAATGATACAGAAAAGAATATAAAGAAAGATCAAGATCAAGAACCATCCATGTCATCCAATTATTTTCATGATGTCTCTGATCCATTTCATGGTTCTTTTGATCCTCTATGCTCTTCTACATTCATTCCACCATGTCTTAAGTCTTCTCCTAAGCAAGATCAAGCTACCACTTGCACTATTGAGCTTATTGATAATCAAAATAACCTTACTACGCTTGCACTTTCCAAAGATGATACTTCCATTAAGGTTATTAAAAATAGTGTCGTTACTTCTGATGTTAAGCTTATTAAAAATCAAGAGAAAAATTCTACGCTTATGCTATCCAAAGATCCTTGTCAAGATCAAAGTCTTCCATCTTCTTGTTATACCACTCCATGTTCGCTTCCATTTTCTACTCTTCCTAAGTCTTTGCAAGCTTTGAACGATTCTATCAATGAATTTTCTCCTATTAAAGATGTTCATGATCCTATTGCAAATCCTAATGCTCACTCTAAAGATGTTGATATCCTTGGTTGTCATATAGATGCTGATGAAATTATTGATTATCCTTTTGCATCTTCCACTTCCATCCTTGGACCTCTTCCACTGCTAAAGGCTTCACGCCTTCCTTCCATCTTGGGTCCTTATGTCCCTTCACTTTCCCCTCCTAACTCTCCTAATTCATCATCCATTTTGGGTCTTTACGTCCCTCCATCTCCTATCTTTCCTCAAGATCAACATAGATGCATACCCTTGAGTCCTTTTCATCCACTCACCCATCTAAACCAGTCATATCTTCCTCCTTCTTCCACAAGTCCCAAGTCTTTTGGAAGTAACTTGAATGTTCAATACCAGAAAAAGAAGCAATACAAGAATCCATCAAAAAAAGATCACCATGTCTCCTCTAATCGACATGGGCACATAAAGTCAAAAGAGATATCTAAGAAGAAAACTACAAGACAAGTATGGGTTCCAAAATCCATCATTACAGATATTCTCTCTAAATCATCAAAAAGAAATAAAAAGCCTAAGGCTATATGGATTCCAAAATCTCTCTTGAAAGAGTCTTATGTTGAACAAAAAGTGAAGTTGACATTCAAGCTTCCAAAGGCTTCCACTTCATCTTCTTCCAAAAATGATCTTTCATTCCATGTGCCTGAACCGCAACCTCTGCTAAACATTCATCATATTCCTTCACGTATTCCTTTATTCATATTTCCTCCATCCTCTCGCCACCCTTCAAGGTGTGTGTCGATGTTGATCTTGCCTTCCTTCCCATCTACCCTTTCACAATCTTTCCATTCATTATCCTTCTACCTTCTATCCTTTTTCCTCATTTGCCTATTCCTCATATCTTCCAACCTCACTCGCTTTACATAAAGCCTTATCCTCCATTTTTCTCTTCCATCTTCCTTTCCCTATCAGCATCTTTGAGCATATCATTTTGAATCCTTGGCATGTCAGGGTTTATCCTTTCAAGGAGTACTATCTAAAAAGCTTGCCTTCTTCCAAACATAAAAATAAAAATTAAAAAAATTAAAAAAATTAAAAAAAAAAAAGAATGAAAAAATTGAAAATGTGCCATGGTGAAAACCTGGAAACAGGCGCCTTGGTAGCAAAAGTAAAGAGAAATAAATTCATCCTATGGTGACAACCACTCCCTTGTGGCACCTTGGATAAGTACCATGATGAAAACCTGGCAATCAGGCATCATGCGTAGTTCTTCTACATGTTTCATCCATTCCATCTTCTCTCGTTGATCTTGGCAATGTTCAGCTATACATGAATATTTGGCTATCTTGTGAGCTATCTTACGATGATCTTGCTTTCATTCCATTCATATTCATTCCTTCATTTTCCTCCATTCATTCTAGCCTTTCTTTATCCTTTTCCCCTTTGGTCTTGATCTAATAAAAAAGAGTAAAAAATGATGCTATGAAGCCTCTTGACATGTCTACTCCTTTGGAATGCATCCTTTTCTTCTTTTGCAGTGCGCTTTCATGACTTATCCTATGCTGGCCTTTCATTGCTTGTTCAATGCGCTTTACATGATAATTTTTCCCTAGCTTGGGTACTCTTGAGGATTTTGACCTTGAGGATTTCTTCCCTCCATTCGCCTTCATTCTCCTTTCCTCCATCTCATTCATGAGCTTTCTCTCCCTCTTTTCCTCCACCTTGCTAGACTTTGGGACTACACGATGTGATCTTGCTCATGAGTTTGATGCCCGTTTCTATCTAGGGCATTCTTTGTACATAATTTATGATCCTGAAAAAATACCAAAAAAAATCATATATGATGCTGAAAAAAACCTAAAAAGCATATAAAGTACTGAAAAAATGAGCATCCTAGTGAAAACCTAGCAATAGGCGCTTTGATGTCTCACCAAAAAAATCAAAAAAATTCAAAAAATTAAAAAAAAAAAATCGAAAAAGTGCCTTGGTGAAAACCTGGAAACAGGCGCCTTGGTAGCAAAAATACAAAAAAAATTATAAAACAGTCCTGAAAAAATCTATCAAGTGGTGAAAACCTGGAAACAGGCGCTGCTTGAGACCCTCTGCACCTATGTCTATCATTCTTGCGTGGCACTCTTTCGCTCCACTTCTCGCTTTGCCTCTCCTAGCCTGGAATTGATTCTTGTCTTAGTCTAGGGGGCATGTGTTGCTTTAAGCTTATCTTGGGTCTCTTTGTGCGTCTGGGTTTCTTGGGCAACTTGGTTCCAATGGTGTTTTTCAACACCACCCCAATGGTGTTTTTCAACACTACCCTTGCGTCGAGTGTTTCTTAACACTTATCAGATATCCTACCCTACAGTCTAGTATGATGCAATATTTCTCACTAGCAGATGCGATACTCAGAGTCTGACTCTATGACCAACACACACGCACTTAAACAATCAACTTGCTTGAGATATGTTGACTTTATTTTTCTTTGTGTGCTATCTATGAAGATTTCTTTGATGAGTGATCTCTCCCTGAGAAGTTTTCGATGATGCATAGCTAGAAGACTGAGGGTATGAGAACATGTTTTATTGCTTTTTCTGCTTGTGGGTATATTTTGTTGATCCTAACTGTCATGAGCATTTATGCTGGTCTTACTTGACACTGTGGATTGACAGGGTATTATCCTTGACTGTTTTTGTGCAAGTGCATACTTGTAGTCATCTTGACTTTCTTGTGTCTCGATGCTAGCATAATCTTGCTATATCAAACTTAGGTAATCCCATTGCACTAGTCATCTTGACCTACATGTCTTTGATGCCTAGGTGAGATTTCCACATTCCTATCTGATAAAGATCATATTCATATTCACATAGTTATGCTAGTGTGTATTATATGATCTTGTGACGCTACCAATAACGCTCGATGATGAATATTAGATGTCTATTGGCTTTGTAACCTTGCAAGTAAAGCACTTTTCATGTAGCTTGCATTTCTTAGGTTCATGTTAGTTTAGTTTTGCATCTTGCATATGGAGAGAGCTCTCCTTTCATTTTTCATGGACTTGTTAATCAACTGCGCTCACCTTTCGCTTCTTCCCGATCATGTCTTTCACTTTCTTGTCTTTCATCTCACATCATTTTCTCTTCATTTCGGGATCCAAACCGAAATCCACATTCATCTTGACCCTTTCTCCTTTTTCCGCACAGTTGGCTAACCTTTTGAGGCCTGATCCTTTGATCTTCGCTGGGGCATCATAACCTCTTCATCCCCATCTCTTTCAAACTTCTAGTCTTTCATTCACTTTCAAATCCCAAGTTCAAATTCTCCCCCTCCGTGGTGTTTACGGGTTGAGGGACCGATAGGTTCGTGCCCCGTGTCCCATGTGTGGGGCATATCTTCACTGCTTGATGGTTATTCTATTCTCTCTCTTTGATTATGATTTCTAGTGATTTGATCATGCTGCTCTTGCTTCTGCTTTCCCTCTACCTGGATTTCGCTTTTGATCCCGAGGGGGCAGACACATCATATCTTATTGGCTATCTCTTTCCTAAGTGTTCGGTACTGTTGCTACCAGGCTGACCATGCAAGATTTGCTATCTCTCTACACTTCATTCTTTGGAGTCAGATCGCTATTTGCTTGCCTTCTTGGCTACTTGCTTGCCTTCTTGGCTATTTTATTCTTTGACTGCATGTGATCCCAAATCGATCTCACATCTATCAAAATCGCTATTGCTTGCTTTCTTGGTTGTCTGCTTGCCTTCTTGGCTGATCTATTCTTTGACTACATGTGTTCCCAGATCGATCACACATTAGTCAAAGAGGGGCAAATGTATACACCTAAAAATGGTCACCTAGACTATTAGCCCCTTTTGCTAAATCATAAATTTCTTATTCTTGATCAAATCCTAGTTCTATCATTTATTCGATTATTTTCTATGGGCTAACCATCTTATCCTAAGTCTTTATTTATTAAAAGGAATATTCCCTCCCCTTTTAATAAATAAAAAGCCCCACTTTTCCTCTTATCCTAAGTTGCACAAATAAAGTATTATTCTTATTTTATAAAAAGAGAAAAGTACTTTTTGTCTCATATGGACACAAAAGTCAACTCTTATTTTCCTATTGGAGGATACTTGTGCACATGGATTGCTCCTCTTTTAAGCTCCACCATTGATTAAATCTTTTGCCTCTTAATCTCCATGGCCCATTCCTTTTTCATTCCCTATAAAAGGAGAGCTCTCTTCCTCATAGACACACAACTTTTTATGCTATTGTTATGCTACAGGTTTTCTAGGTCACCTTGGAGCTTTTGGAGATATTCTTGCATCTAGGGTTTGAAGATTTGGAGCATTGTTGGCATTCATCTTGGATCTTCATCAACACTCTATCTTCTTGTCTTCATTCTTGCATCATCATGGCTTTCTTGCTTCATAGTTAGATTTCATTTCTTGCATAGTAGCTTCATTTTCATGGCATTCTTAGCTTAGATTTCCTTTATGCTTTAGATTAATTCATCTAGTTTAACTAGGAGGGTTTGTAATACTTGCATCTTTCATTTCCATAGTTTAGCTTGCATTTCCATTCTTAAACTAGCTTGCATTGCATTTCATTCTTGATTCTTGAGGATATTGGCATTCTTGCCCTTATCTTCATTGAATCTCCCATTGCATGGTTTACTAGCAAGGTTATTGGCTAAATAGCTCTAGCTGAGAGCATTCTTAAAAACCCTTGCACTCCATGCCTAGGGAGCTATGGATCGATTTGTGAGGGCTCATTCTTGAGTTTCCTTGCATGTAATGATCCATAGAAGTGTGACACATTTATAGCACACAACCACCACACACCATACCTTTTCTTCATCATTTACATGGTTTAAATAACCTTCTTCTACCTTCTCAAACTGATCTAGGTCTTTTAGATTCTTAACAAAACAACTAATCACCATTTTTGGAGTTTCCCTCCAACTTCCATGTAACCATTGGAATTCAAATTTTCAAATTTGCAAACTTAGTTAAATAAACTCCTAATGACTCCTAACTCTATAATTTGTCCCTTTAGGTCCCCAATAACATATAAAAGCCCCTAAATTAATCTACAGACCTAATATCACCCCTCTAGGCTTATTACATCAAAATTGACAACATTACAATATTTTACATTTTTGCCTATTTCACAATTTTACATATTTTGCAGCATCCTATTACATCCAAATGGCTCCAATGCCATGTTACATAAAATAAATGACCTTGTAGGCCTCTAAAAAATGATCCTATAGAACCTGATGGTTCAATGATACCTTGCACAAGCTCCGAGATATTCAGCCCCATATAGATGGTCGATTTCATGTTGAGTGCACCTTGAGGGACACTTTGGTCCGGAGTGGTCGGCAGTGTTTGAGAAAGTCAGTGTGCAAAATGAGGTTGCCACTAGCGTTTACCTAGCCAATCAAAGTTGTTGGCATAGACAGTTCAATGCGACGACAAATGGTTTGAAAGATACGTAATGTTGCTCATTTCAACTAAGGAACACTGTGAGTTTTGACGTCAACCAAGATTGTGTTGCCAAATTTAAACAAATTTGAATCTCTAAAAACTGAGATAGGTTATTGTAAACCTTGGCAACACGATCCTATAGCACCTAATATTTATATGATACATCACATGATCTCTGAGATATGACCCCATACAGATTTTCAATTTCATGTTGAGTGCACCTTGAGGGACACTTCGATCCAAAGTGGTCGGTAGCATTCGAGAGAGTCTATGTGAGAAGTGAGGTTTCCTCTAGCGTTTACCTAGCCAATCAGAGCTTTTGGCGCAAATGGTTTGATGCGATGATAGACGGTTTGAAAGATACACAATGTTTCTCATTTCAATTGAGGAACACTATGAGTTTTGACATCAACCAAGATTATGTTGCCAAATTTAAAGGAATTTGAATCTCCAAAAATTGAGATGGGTTATTGCGGGCCTCGGCAAGATAATCATGTAGCACCTAATGGTCCGATGATACCTCGCATGAGCTCTAAGATATGACCTTGTAAATATCATTGATTTCATGTTGAGTACACTTTGAGGAACACTTCGGTCTGGAGTGGTCGATAGTGTTCGAGCGAGTCTATGCATGAAATGAGGCCACCACTAGCATTTATCTAGCCAATTGGAGATGTTGGAACATATGGTTTGATGCGACGATGGACGGTTTAAAAGATACACAATGTTTCTCATTTCAACTGAGGAACAGTGCAAGTTTGGACATCAACCAAGATTGTGTTGCCAAGTTTAAACTAATTTGAATCTCTGATAATTGAGATAGGTTATTGTAGCCCTCAGAAACATGATCTTGTAGCACCTTACATTTTGATGATACCTCCCATGAACTCTGAGATATGACCTCGTAAAGATCACCAATTTTATGTTGAGTGCACCTTGAGGAACACTTCGGTTTGGAGTGGTCGATAGCGTTCGAACAAGTTCATATGTGAAATGAGGTTTCCACTAGCATTTACCCAACCAATGGGATCTATTGGCACAGACAGTTCGATGCGACAACAGATGGTTTGAAAGATAGGAAATGCACTCATTTTACTTAAGGAACACTGCAAGTTTTGACATCAACAGAGATTGTGTTGCCAAATTTAAATGAATTTGAATCTCCAAAAATTGAGATATAGGTTATTGTAGGTCTTGGAAACACAATCATGTACCACGTGACAATTCAATGATACCTCATACGAGCTCCAATAAATGAACCTGTAAAGATCATTGATTTCATGTTGAGTGCACCTTGAGGGACACTTCCGTCCAGAGTGGTCGACAGTGTTTGAGCAAGTTCATGTTATTATTTGATGTACTCTTCCATCATTTATCTATATGTCGTTCATAGTTTGAATTTGATGTATCTTCTTTTTTTATACATGTATGTTGTCAAGGGTTTGAGGCATTCGGTTTCTTTCATTTTAAAATATGAAATGTAATGTATTTGCATTGGTAAATAATGAATTTTTTCATCATTTATTTGTATGTTGTGGAGTGTTTGAATGCGATTTCATCATTTTTATGTATGTCATCAAGGGTTTGAGTCATTTGATATAGTTTTTTTATATTATTATTTGATAGTTTATTTCATCATTCATTTGTAAGTCATCTAGGGTTTGAGTTTTATGTACCTTTTTAATCATTTCTTTATATGTTGTCATGAAGGGTTTGTTTCCATAATTTCATGTAGTGCCTTTGCACAAATTCAGCACTTCCATTTTCCTATTAACATTATTTCTACTCATTAATACTTGTAGTTTGATTCATTTTTCATCA
Source organism: Chamaecyparis obtusa (assembly GCA_027943335.1). Classification (NCBI taxonomy): domain Eukaryota; kingdom Viridiplantae; phylum Streptophyta; class Pinopsida; order Cupressales; family Cupressaceae; genus Chamaecyparis; species Chamaecyparis obtusa. The sequence continues at coordinate 13,852 of BSBK01012124.1, read as the reverse complement.
ATTCTTTGTATATCGTTGACATTTTTACTCATATAATGTAATGGGTATGTAGCATAGGCACAATAGTTATAGTGGTTTTAGTCACATTGGTAATCATCATACTATTATGTGTTGAATGATTTTAGTCAATTAATTTTATAATTAAATGTTATTATATTTTTTAATTAGGGGATTTATGTTTTTTTCTTTTACTGTTCACAAGTTTCTATTTTTGTGCATGCGTTAATTAGAGGCATAGAAATTATACTATTTTTAGTGACTTGCTTGTTGTCATAGAAATTCAAATAATGAAACATTGGCTTTGCCATTAATTTAATGCAACACTTACATATTATTCAATTCATGTTTTCAGATAGAAAACTATTATTCATATGTTTGTGTTTAGGGGGGAAAGGGCATCAATGAGTACAACAATACAAGCTAGGTATATCAATTTTAACGATTTCTCCCCAAGTCATTCAACACAAGAGAAAGAGGGGCTTCCTTGAATAACTCTCAATAAAACCTAGGTTAGATTAGAAAAACCAAAAGGTGATAAGGGATGCCCATGCTAAACCCAAGTTATATCAAGGAAATACACTAGAAAATCTTATTTCATGCAATGTAATTCGATTATAGATAAATAATGAAAATGATAAGATTGAACTAATTGATTAAGCAAAAAGTGTAAGATGAATCTAGGAACCAAGTATATGCAATCAACCCAATTAAGATAAAAAAAAACATATCTATTATAATAGATGAAACAAATGATAAGGTACTTACCTCAAAATATGCAATGGAATATGACTTTTTTCTCTGAAAATTGTAGATATGAGACTATGGCAGGACTTCCAACTGTAAATTTACAATCAGAATAGAAAACCCTAAAACTGTTATTTTTTTTAGACCTCCAGGAATAGGTCGACCTGGTGCAACATGTTCCAGACACATTTCCACGAAGTCACTGTGTTCCCGGGACACTGTAGCAAAGTTGACCAAACTTCTTTGGAAAGGTCTCAGGGAGCAGATTCCAGATATGTGGTCACCAAATTGATAACATGCAAGTTTATTACAAAATTGGTGTGTGTGGGTGGTTATAAAGGGGTTTGTCTTAGTCAACCCCCCATTTTGGTGATTTCCACCTCCACGAATAGTCATTAGGAAAGATGTTGTGTGTGTATGCAGTGCTCATGAATTCTAGATTGTAGAAATAGAATGTAAAAGAGCTAGCAAATGCTAAGAATCTACTCTATGATTGAAACCCTAGCATGTAAGTGTGCTTGTAAATATAAATGTGTGCAAAATATGAAGAGACAAAGATCATATTTAAATATAGCATAGAAAGCATACCAAACCCCCAAGGCTAAAGT
>BSBK01012124.1:0-7500 GCA_027943335.1 Chamaecyparis obtusa | reverse complement strand
TCTTAGTTCATCTTTTAGCTTTGCATATTTGTGTGTTCTTGAGGCCTTTGAGGCAAAATAGGTTCCTCATACCTATTTTGTGTCATTTTGGGTCTTCTTGATCCTCAAATCATCCTATTTGCATGCTCCAAGTGCTTGAGTTTGCACACCCACATCCATTTATATCCAAGCATATCAAACGGTGCATGGGCGCATCCGTTTTAAGCTTAAACTGAGGTGGCTTTGATTTTAGTTTGTTTACCATTAAATTTGATTTGATAATATGCTATGACGTTTGTTTGTCTTTGGCCTTCAAAACAGGTTTAGGTGCACGCTCAAATCCTAGTCTACATTCTGGCACGCCCGGTGGGACCCACTTCACGGGTTCTTTGCAAACATTTTGATGAGTTTTAGACCATTTTCAGATTTTTCAAGCTTATAGGTGGACGTAGCACTTAGATCCATTATTCTTCTTCTTTTCTATATTCTTCTTCCTCTTCTTGTCTATATTCTTCTTCTATTCTGTCTCCTTCTTCTTCTTCTTCTAGCAAGGAGGTCATGGCCATTTTTTTTCAAAAATAATAATAAAATCCATAAGGAAGCAAAATCATACACACCTTATTTTAGTGCTTAAAATGAACCCCCAAATCATTCTTGAATGCATTAAGGACTAAAATTTGCAAAATTTGTTCTAACAAACAAAACAAAAAAATTAATCAAGGCATTTGCATCCTTGCAACATCAAGGATTTTTAACAATGCATTCATGCAAAGTAGGAATGATCATATCTTTTTTGGGCATAAAAAGAACATCAAATCTGCATTCAAACGAGTCAAAACAAAATCTTGAATGAAGCTAAAAGGAAGAACTTAGGTCCTAAAGCGTCATTTTCCATTTGAAAAGAAAACACAATCTTGAATGCCTTAAAGATCAAAACAAAGCTTTTTTTAAAAGTTCTTAATCAAAACGCACACTCAATCTTGAATGCCCAAGTCAAAAAACTTGCAAACGCTCGATTTACTTTTTGGAGAAAGGAACAAATCAAAACCTAATCACGAGTGTCTTCATTTCAAAGTTCAAACATCACTTAATCAAATTTGGGAAAATGAACAAAATCTGCTTGATGTGCATGTAGGAGTTTTTCAATTCTTGCATAATCCTTGTTAGAGTAAGCAACGTGGAACATTTGAACTTGGACAAGTTCACCTGTTCTACTTTTAGCGAGGCCTGTCCAAGGAGAAGCGCTTCCTCCTCGGAGAACGACCTCAAACCGGTATCCCCTCCAGCCGGTATACAAATAAGTGAAGTCCAAAAGAATCACTTATATCTCCTAATTGCCGGGCGTTCGTGCCAAACACGTGTCTGGGGATGGTAAACATTCCTCTCCCCCAGCATTATTGGCAAGGCTCTTAAGTGAGTCACGGGTGATCAGCAAAACCGGGTATGGAGACACCACAGAACTATTAAAAACCTGATAAAATAGAGGCTACCCTATCTACATCCGAAAGTATCAAAATCCTTGTGCAAGGACCGATTCCAAGGGGTTTACTGGGTCGCCTCAAGATTACTCACCATTTGTATTCCTTTCTGGGAGATACCAAGCTGTGGGCAAGTGATTTTGATACTCACCTTCCTTAGGTAGATCTGTTTGAAGTGCTTGATAGTCAAAGACTCCGTGAAAACACTTGTTGAAACATACACTTTCAAAGCTTTGTCAGAGTCAGTTGTCTTTGTTTGTATCCCGCAGGGTTGCTTTGTCCCTTGCGGAGATTGCTTTGACTTTAACTTTTACCATTGGAAACCTTTGCCTCAAAATCAGAAGCCTCTTTTCCAAAGTGATGCCCAGCAAGAGCAAACATCCTAAAGTGAAGTTGCCCAAATCCCAAGCCTATCAAGAGCGAAAAGTTGCCAAGAAGAACACCAAGACCTATCAATCCATTATCCAAGCAACCCAAGCAGAGGAAAAATCCAAGCCAGACTTGAGAACATTGCCCATAAAGCCCGCATCAAACAGTTCACCTTCCGTTTCCGAGTTAACCATCACTTTGTCAACCTTGAGCCAGAAGATTAGCCAAATCCTTGTTCATGTCTTGTTCCATCTTCAGATCTTGAAATCTTGTCTCAAACAGCCTTGCATCTTAGTTTCATTCTAGCTTTCATCTTTGCATCATTAATCAAAACCTTAGTTGCATTTGCATTCATCCTCCTACCAGCATTTTAGAATCAATCCTTGTCATTTGCACTTGCATCATCCTTCTAGAGCATTGTCCCTTCACCCTTCAAAACCTTTTCCACCAGCATTCCCCCCATCAGCTTTCCATATCTTTCCAGCAGATCCATCATCTTTTGTTCCAAATCTAGAGATCCACCAACACTTAGTGTTCTACCTTTTGAGTTGTTCCTATCCTATATCCAAGATCAGAAACCATCATCCTCTTTTTTGACAAAACGTGTTGTCATAAAGAAATCAAACCTTGTACTTGCATAGCCATCATCTCGAGCAAGAGATTGGAGTGCATTGATAAGAAACTTGTTGACCGAAGATCATCAGTCTATCTTAGGTTGACCCCATCATATCTCTGATCCTCCATTTGGGAAAAATAGCAGCTCATTTGTTGACCGCTCAGTAATCTTTCACCAGTTTTCCACAGCAACCTATCTTTCCTCCACCGTCTTGATCCATATCCGTTCCATCCAGCTTCCATCATCGCCATCTTGATCCCTATCTTTGCATTTGCATCTTAGAAGTCATCATCTTTAGAAGTTCATCAACTTTGCATCCATCAACATCTTGCATACATTTAGCACTTGCATCTCCATGCCTGTTGAGACCAGATTTCGGAAAAGAAGAAGCATGAATCCTTATCCACCAACAACCTCATCCGATCCAAAACTTTTCACCAACGCCATGATGACCTACAATCCCCACATCCAAGCCAGTAACCCATGTGAAGATCCAAACATCCCTTCATCCCCCTTGGCAAACCAAGCATTTGTAAATCCTCCAGAAAGCCCACCAGCAACCAATGCCCTTGTACCGCAACATCAGCAAAGCACATTTGCCCACTATCTTCCAGAAAGTACCTCCATCCCACCATCTCTCTATCCATGCATCCCCATCAAAACTATCCAAGTTCCAGCACAAGCGTATTCTCCGTTTGTCCAATCATTTCCCGATCCTATCATGCAAACACCCCAAGAGCTTTCCACCATTCCCCTTTTCTTGCAAGGAAGCCTCACCAGTCCCACAACACAAGCTGCAGCACCATCCGCTCCATCTCCTACCCCTTTTGCTTCATCATCTGCTATGGCTTCCCAAGCCCAAATCCAAACCCAAAGTCAGCTTCCACCTCTCACACAAGCTTTTACACCGCCGCCATCCGCAAGTCAAGCAACGCCTTTCACCATCAAAGGAGCACCGTAACCCTTCACCCCCCAAGCACCTGTACCTTCTTCTTTGGGGTTAGCGCAATCATCCGTTCAACCACAACCTCAACAAGCTCCTTTCTCTCAAACATCATTCGTGTCCCAAGCTCCCGTTGCTCCTACCATTCCATCATCCGCTGCAGTGCACCCTAACACAAGCTCTCAGTGGGGCCTTACACAAGAAGAAATGAAGGCATGGGGGATTCCATCTCAATCCCCTACATCTATGGTTGCAAGTCAACAAACCGCCTTCGCCCAAGCAGCACAGCAGTAACTACCCCAACCACCGCCGGCTTCAAGCTATTCGTCCCAAATCCCAAATACCTTCCAGCAAGTTCCACCACCTCAACAGCCAACTTTCCCCAGCTATCTTACCCCATCACCCTTTGCTTCTAGCTTCCCCACATCTGTTCCACCTCTAAGTAACGCAGGCATGCACCCAACTTATATCAGCCAAACCCAAAGCCAACCTTAGCAACTACCACCATCATACCCGCAAGCAGCATCATTCCAACAGCCTCCCCCACAGCAACCACATGTCCCCTTTAAGCAAACAACCATCATTCCTCAACAACAGCAAGTCCCTTGCTATCAGCCTCAGCAACAAAACCCTATCATCCCCCAGCAACAACAAGTTCCCACCCATCAGTTACAACAGCAAGTTCCAAATGTCCAATATCAGTAAGTAGTCCCACAACAACCGCCAGTTCAACAATAGCAAGCAGCCCAACAACATCAAGCGGTTCCATATCATTTACCACAATATCCCCCTATGCCACACCAGCAATATCCCCATTAACCATTGCCCCAAAATCAGTTCCAACCCATTTATCCATAGCAAGCGCCATATCCAGTTCCACAACTTCCATCACAAGCAGAAGTCCCAGTTCCCTCACCACTCAATGTTGAGTGGGAAGCAATGAAAAATGCTCTAAAGGAGCTACAAAGCGGAACAGAGAATAAAACATACAAGTTCGAAGAGGTGTGCTCATATCCCTTCGATCGGTCCATAGAAACTATCCCTTTCCCAAGCATTTTGAGATGCCCAAGTTCGACAAATATCGGGGAAAGGAGATCCAGTAAATCATATCAAAGAGTTCTACATGGCATGCCAAGAAGTGGCTTACAGTGATAACTATCTCCTGCGCCTGTTTCCCAAGAGCTTGGAGGAACTGCTGTTGAGTGGTTTTACAAAATACCACATGGGACAATAAAAACTTTTGCTGAACTCTCTGAGAAGTTCATCACACACTATGCCCATAATGTGGAGAATGAGTTGTCCTTGCTAGACCTATGCAACTCAAAGCAAAAAGATGGAGAAAGCCTTGCAGAATACTTGCAAAGATGGCAGAATCTTACAACCAGGTTATCATATCAGCCGCCAGAGAAGCATCTAACAAGATCTTCATTGATAACCTGCATCCAAAGCTATCCCATCACATGCGAATGAACTGTCTCCAGACATACCAAGACATCAAGAGCAAAGGCATAGGCATCGAGAAAGCTCTCCTAGACGAAGGCACTATTCGTCACTTCAAGGATGATTCCAAGAACAAACCCAACAATGATAAATCCCGTTACTGGAATCGTAACAAGAATGTTGTTACAGATGGAGCCACTGACACTAAGAATGTACAATTCATTGTGCTAGTCCTACACCAGCTCAAACATACCAACCGCCACAAGTGCCCATCTATCAGCAACCACCAGCTCCCGCATATCAAGCACCTATTTATCAGCAGCCTCCTCAAGCTCATCAGCCACCTGTGCAACAGTATCAGTAGCAATACCAACAGCAACAGCCAGCATGTCAAGGCAACCCTGTTAACACAGTTAACGTTGCCCCAAGGCAGAACAAGCCCAACAATCAGAACAATCCAAAAAGGACTTTCACACCTTTGGGTGAGCCTCTGGATCAGATCTTTTATCGGCTAGCCAAAGCAAATATGATCACATATCCACCCATCCCACAGAAGGATGACAACGCACCAAAGTCTGATTGGTATAAAGAAAATGAATACTGTGATTACCATCGTGTGAAGGGGCACACAACATTGAAGTGCATGCGGCTTAAGAACTACATCCAGGATCTCATTGATCGCAAGGAGATCCAGGTCGATGCACCAGCTCAAGCTTCACCCAACGCCAGTTTGCAAATATATCAAAATGTGTTCCCTCAACACGATGCCGGGAAGAATCAAGCCAGCGCCAATCAGCCCCAAAATCATGGCAAAGGCAAGCAAGAAGATCACACAGCGGCCTACATCAACTATGACAAGTATGTCGGATGCATAACTCAAGTTGAGCCCATCCAAGATGAGCCCACCATCAATACCATCCACGTCAGAGGGCCGGATCGACAATGTGCTGCAACTACCTGCAGTGGTAGGATAACTGTTGCTGGTGCTCCTCTGAGATCAGCTGCTCCTCCAAGGCCAATGTCTACTGTATCCACAGCACAGTCTAACACCAGGCCAGCATCAAATGCACGCCCAACATAGCATAATGCACCAAGTGCACAATACAATATCATAGAGCATCTTGGGAACATGCCAGCCCAAATATCTATCTTGGATTTTCTCCGCACATCACCCATCCATCAGGAGATCCTAGACAAAGCTCTAAAAGAAGGCCATGTCCCCACAGACATTAACACAACTCAGTTTGAAACTCTTGTGGGACACCTATCAGCAGCATGTGCCTTATCTTCAAAGAATCTGATATACCAGATGTCGCTCCTGACCATACTCTCCCTCTCCGCATTGCCGTCATGGTCAGAGACTTTGCCATCAAACGGTTTTAATAGATAATGGCTCAGCCTCAACTTGTGCACATTAAAATTCATCAAGAAGATCGGGTTCACGGAGGCCGACATACAACATGAGATGATCACCATCAAAGCATATGATAACTTGAAGCGTACCTCTGAAGGTACTATCACCTTGCCTATCCAGCTAGGCCCAGCAACGCAAGATACTGTCTGCCACGTTGTTGATCTCAACCTACCATTTAATATTCTTCTCGGCCGCCCATGGATCCATTCCATTAGGGCTGTACCATCTACTTACCATCAATGCATCAAGTTTCCACATCAAGGCACTAAGGTTACCATCCACGCTGATCCTAACCCCTTCGCATACTGCCGTGCGATGGAAGCATCTTTCCCTCATTCTACTCATTGTCCTGGAACCGATATTGGTACTTCTATTGCTAGTTCATCCCGATCCCATCGCGATCCAGAGACCATCCTCTCTTCCACCTTATCATCCATCAAGATCAACAACCAGGGTTGTGGCGAATACAACCTCAGTGATGCATTTGCTGTAGGGGCTCTTCCACATGATCCACATACTCAAGGATGCCCAAGTTGTCAAAACAAGCCTGTTGAGGAACATTATAAGCTCAAGCAAATTGGAAACATGACTTTTGAGTCTCATGGTACCATCAACAGCAAAGAGATAGATCCAGATATTAACAAATGGTTATACAAAGATCTCCCATCACGTGACACACAACTTCTTGAGTACTTCAAAGAGAAATATCCAGTCCCCTACAAGAATGTCACAGAACAATATAACTATCAAGGTGGTGGTCTAGGACCACAAGAGGACGGAAATTTGTTTCCTATCATACCATCCCAGAATCCAGAATAGCAAGGACTTGGCTTTAATACCCCTCGCCTGCTTGAACAAGAGCCCAATACCACAACTGCGGGCACTAACATGACCAACGTGAACTTTTCGAATAGCCAGGATGACCTTGTGAAAATCGAAGACATCCCCGAAGAGAAAGGCATCCGATCCTATGACGATATCTTTGCTGACGACACCCTCCTGGGGACTTCTGTTATCCAAAAACTCTCCATTAACCTCATAGATCTTCCCCTCACAAACCCCGACCTCATAGATTGGGACCAACCAAGCATCACACACATCGATGAGTTCCAAAGCGCACAAGCACTCCTAGAATTCATGGGGGCATCAGATCCAGCAAGCAAACAAGATCCAACATCAACCTCTATCTATCAACTTCACCCAGAAGGATATTTTGGGGAAGAGCCAAGCTTTAGTCACAAAAATGAAATAGCAAGAGAAC
>BSBK01012123.1:0-138627 GCA_027943335.1 Chamaecyparis obtusa | reverse complement strand
ATGGACAAAGACAATCAAAGGTGTTCAAATAGGATTAATTTCTATACTTTCGAAAAGGAATTGATGCCCAATTTCTTCATTTGCACATTTGTAAATGATATATCTATTTATTATAAATGATCCTTTTTATCTATTAAGTTGTAGATTAAAATTAAATTTATGAAGATATTAAAAACCTAAACTATATTTAATCACGCCCTAAAAAATCATCTCTAATTCAAAAACATATGTAATTACATATTTTATCTATTAGAGATCTTTAAATCTATAACTTTTTTATATAGAACATATAAATTCACTTAGAGGATCCAAGCATTTTTCTCCCATGAGATTGCATCTCCTCTATTCATGAAACTACAAGAGACATCTTCTTATGGGTAACAATGAACAAAGGAAATGAAGTGTTTGCTAGTTTTGCAATTGTTCTAGTCATTTTGAATGAGAATGATTCAAGAAGAAAGTAATGGACAAAGACAATCAAAGGTGTTCAAATAGAATAAGTTTGTATACTTTTGAGAAGGAATTGATGTCCACCCTTCTTCATTTACACATATGTAGATATGATAAACCTATTTATTATAAGTGATTCTTTTCATCAAATTAAGTTATGTATTAAAATAAAATTTTGAAAAAAAATTTTAAAAATTATATTTAATCACACCCTAAAAATTATCTCTAATTACATATGTTACCTAAAGATCTTTGAACCTATAATTTTTATTAATAGAACATATAAATTCAGTCTCTCCAATTTCTAACATCTATATCTACCACATTGACTATTTCTTACTCTTTTTGCATTCTCATAAAAGATATTGCACTAGAAATATTAGATTTGCCCCCATAGTATTTTACTATTTAGTAATTGTTACAGAATGACATGTATATTTAAGGAAAAATATTATATCACTGCTCTTAACGAAGGCCGTGGGAGATATCCAGCTATACAATAAAACCTAAACCTTTGGAAAGCCTGGATGCCATCCATAGGGCACATCATATCTCTCAAGGGTTGACTTCATCCTCTTCCAATTCTCCAAATTGTGCAGCTTATTTTTTCTGTTTTCCATGTTTTGTTCGTTCTTGCCGTTCTGCTTTTTGATCATCTGCTCTTTTATTTCGTTATTATCTTTCTTCAATTCATTGTACACCTGATTTTTCAATTCTTTCATGTCTTCCTTCAGCTCATCGGACGCCTGCTTTATCAATTCTTTCATTTCTTTTTTCAACTCGTCAGATACCAGGTCTTTTAAATTCTTAATTTCTTCCTTCAACTCAGCAAACGATTTCTCTAATGCATCAAGCTTGTTAATGTCTTTCACCAATTTCTGTGAAGTAACCTTCTCCATGGTTTCTATATCGTCTGTACTTTGAACAAATATATCCTTCTGTATCTGCGATTTTCAGTATCTTGCCTTGACCATTTTCATTAAATTCTTTGTTGCTACTTTCAGTTTCCTCTTTGTTGTTTATTTTAGTAACAAACCCTCCCGCCTGTCCCAATTTCTTATTCCTTTTGGATCCATTTCTTCGTCGCCGGTGTCTGTCATCTTCGGGATCTCTCTCTGATGCTCTTCCATTAAATGCACGACGATCTGGAGCAGTGAAGGCTCATTCACTTCAGAGGTTTTCAGATCACTAACTGCTTTCCAATTCTGCAAAGCATGTTAAGAGTGTATTCCTATTAAAATCCGTGATTTTCTATGACATTATATCAAATTTTAAACAAAAGTAATGAGTTTCATTGCAAAGTGGCATACCTCAATGACAACATTCATATTCTCTTGCCATTCCCAACAAATGAAAATCCAGGTGATCAACTGCACCTGCCATCCTGGTAAATTCTTTGCTTCTTTGCTCAGAGAGAAAATGTACCAAACCAAATCTGTGGTAATTGAGAAGGTGCTTCCACTCACGTGGGAGTTTCCTGCAGTCTGTAGCCAACCTCTGAAAGTGCAAAAAGGCGTTCTCTTCTCCTTGACTATACCTTACGAATAGCATTTGTCTTATAACAATTGATGAACTGGGAGTTTTGTTGATCCCCTAAAAACCCAACGAGTATGAATTAGGAAATTTAAAAAAAAAAAAAAAAAAAAAAAAGATCTCATTTACTAGTGTCTTTTTCTATTTTCAAGAAGCAACAACGATATCACTCACCAGTTGCACCTTCATCTGTGTGTGGGGGATCTTTCATTCCTGTTTGAGCGGGTTCAATTGTTTCTGGTTATTTACCGTCAAATTTGGTGTTAATGATAAGTAGGAGAACGCAAATTGGTATTTAAAAATAACTTTCACTTAGCTTCTGTTCTATGGAAGGAGCATGTCTGTAAGAGATTAAGAATTTAAGAAAAAAATACGTAAGCACGAAAATTATAATAGATTACCCCTTTCTGTGTCTGCCTTCAATAGAGCTCGGAGGGTATCTACTCCGTTTCGTACAGTTTTGCTGACAGAAATATGAATAACTTTAAACAATTCATTTCCAACGCAGGCTACACATTTACTTCCCCGTCACCCCTGATTAAGCTCCTGTCATCTGCAGGCTCATTTGGTTCTGCTAAATTGTAGGACCTCGGTCAAATTTCGTATTAGTATTAATAGAGAGCTAAAGTTGATATTTAACTCTGAATAAACATGTTTCTACACAGATTAAAGAATAGATTGATTCACTAGCTGGAAACCTATGACAGATCTATTTTGATACTTACCCTTTTCTGATATTTTTGATGAAGTGACCACATCTATTGAGACTTGGGCGGAGCATTTTGTTGTTCAGCTTCACTTTCCCCCTCGCCTCTGTTTGAGCCCCTATCAACTGGAATGTGAATTGCAGGTAAGAGCAGTAACGTAAGATGAAATGCGAACCCGGTAGTTGTGAGGAGTTTTTTAATAGCTCCATCCTTATCCTTAATTGTGACATGTAATAACGATATATTTACTATTTATAAAAAGCTTTATTTTCATTTTAGAATAAATTCAATTGTCGTTCCACACACTTGCCTGATTCTTCATCGCCACGGTCGACAGACATTTTGTTTCCTTTTTCTATTACACCCAGTTGTCCCTTCAGAAACCTCGTTGATTGTTCTTCACTAGGGTCAGGGAGGTCCAATGGCAGTTGTATGATTTTTTGCAAATACATATCTGCCAATTCTTGACTAGTTTTTAAAGACCTATTAGCCTTTCCATCTCCATATTTCTTCATAATTGCCCTTTGTATTATATTTTTATCCATTCCCATCACCACGTTGATTTCGCACTCTGCCAATACAATATTGATGGCTGATAAAACCTGTTACAAATATAAATTGGGTTAAAAAAGAAACAACGATAATAAATCATTGACTGAACACCGAGAAAAAAGTGCATGGATACAACATTGCCAAGTGAACAAATTGCAGATAATATACCTGCAAGATCACAGATTCGTGGCATCTATCTAAATCGTCCACAAAAATGATTATTCAAAGATTGCTTTCTGATGCAGGGAGTACCTTCGGAGCGTCTATCATTTTTTCAAGGCTTCTACGATGGACTAACAATGATATTGACCACAGCCACAAATCAGTAATTATGCGCCATACCACTGTGCAGGTGTTGGACAACCAGCAAAAGACAACGAACGGCCAGAAGGCATTTTTACCGATTTCCTTCTTCAAAAAATTGATATCTGAGATTACTATTTCTTGATAACCCAGTTTATTGGTATGATCTGGAAAAGAAACATACTGCATTAGTTGAGTACTAACGGGTTTTAGTATACCCATTACAGACTTCGTTAAAGTCCACCCAATTATGACCATGGCTGCTGGAGGCCATGCATATTTTGCTTTTACCCATTCCTTTGACTTGTCATTGTCGAACACCACCCATGCAATCCATGTTAACGAACTAACCAAAACTAGAGCGAGGAGAGAAGGAAAGAATATTTCTATCCATATGCTATATTTCTTTTTCCTCCAAGTATTACGGCAAAAGGTGCTGAGCCATTGAGCTTGGGTCATTACTCCTTCCAACTCTTTAGTAATTTCAACAGCCATACCAGCTAAAGCTTCTGTATCATTCCTGTATTTCCATGCGTTGTATTGAACGGTTAAAACTGCAGGCACAATTTCCTCTGCTGGTGCTTCCTCTTTTGGCCGCATGGCATTTGTTTCGAGGTCGAACTGAGAATAACAATGAGGATTGGAGAAAATTTAAGATTTACCAATAGAAAATACTAATATCTGGTTTAAAATTGGATGTTAACGATTTCGATTGATGTTTGAGCAATTACAGTTTACTATAAAAATGGAATACTTCTATAATTAGCATTAACTCTTACCATGTCACTACTGTCCATAGCAGCAAGTGATTTAAATAGCTTTCGATGCTTAAGTTCATACTTGTTCAGAAATATCTTCAACTGCAAACAAACATTTCAACATTTTAGTTACAAAGATCTATTAAATATATAATATATATTTTTTAAACGCGTATAAAAATAGAATATTTTATATATATTTTTTAAATAAATATTATGTATAATTTCAGTATTTATATTTCAGATTATATTCAATGATCTACTGTCAGATAGAATAAATCACATACATTTTTTATTTAAAATTTTACTAAAAAAATTACATACCTAAAGAAATATAAGCGCTTACCTCTTCTTGAATTTTTTCGGTGTTCATGTTTCTATTAATGCTTTCTCCGTAGTTTATCTGTTTGTAAATATTTTGACATTTCCTTTTCCCTTTGCTTGATAATTTAAAGGATGTAATATTAGGCAGTTTTAAAGCTGAACTGCGTAATTTTGATGATTGCAATAATGCTATTTGAGCAGCTGTTGTTAGTAAAATCTGTTCGGTCTGAACTTTACAGAAAACGAACAAAACTTAGATAAAATGGCATGGTCTAAGTAAAACTGTTATAATTTTAAAAATTTAATCAGATGATACCTGCAACATGAGGCTGGACCTTCCCATACCCCAAGTACCAGTGATACCGACAGCTATGGGAGGTTTATGTAAGTGTTAAAAAACAGTGCAGCAAGACTCTATGCATAGTCCAATCTCCCTGCTCAATACATATGAGCAAATACGATTAAAATGAATTATATTAAATAACTAAATTTTTGGAATTAATCCCCAACTACTTTCGCCGTAACTCTCTCTTTCTAGCATTCTTACATGTCAAGTCACTTCTTCCAACCTGTTTGTTTCCTTTGGACTTTGCAAAAGATATATTTTGATTTAGTTTTAATTGCATATCCTCTCCGTAGATTTATTTTTTGCCAACTGTTCAATCAGCATTAAACTTGTATTTAATATTTTTAGGTTTCCTCTGTATGTTTTAGATATATGCAAATATATAATATAAGACTATTGTTTTTATTTTCTATTGAATGCCTTGCAGCATAACAAAACTCTCTCATATTGGAATATTTTTCTATATGTTATGTTTTTGATATATGCAAATATATATTAGATGTCTGGTGTTTTATCTTTTCTGGGAATGCTCTGTTTCTCTTTTTCTTCTGCCTCTGCCAACAAGTGGTATCAGAGCCTAAGGTTTCTCAAAAGAAGTTGTTGAAGGAAAGATTTAGCAGCAACTAAAAGTTCCAACAAAGATATTCAACCAAGTGAGTCAATGGCAGCACAAGTTTAACAAATCCTCAAATCCCACAGTTCAATGGGAAAAATTATGATTATTGGTCCATAACAATGAAGGCACTATTTTGTTCTCAAGATATTTGGGATCTAGTAGAGAATGGTTACCCAGAACTAGTTGATGCAGTAGCATACAATGCTCTAACCCAAGCAGAGAAGGATATATTGAGAGATAATAGGAAGAAGGATTCAAAAGCTCTATTCTACATTTTTCAAGTAGTGCATGAGAGTATTTTTCCAAAGATTGCAGTAGCAACTAAGTCCAAGCAAGCATGAGATATACTCCAGATAGCATACCAAGGAATGGCAAAGGTGAAAACAACAAAACTACAAATGCTAAGAAGGGATTTTGAAACAATTTTCATGAAGGAATCAGACTCGATAGGCTTTTTCTTCACACAAGTGATGGGTATAGTCAATCAAATTAGATCTCATGGTGAGAGACTAGAAGATAGAAGAATTGTTGAAAAGATTTTGAGAAGTTGACCTGCAAGGTTTGAATCCATAGTTGTGGCCATAGAGGAGACAAAGAATCTCTCACAATTTTTAGTTGATGAGCTCAATGCATATCTTATTTCTCATGAGCATGGGCTTAGTAGGTCAACAAGTTCATCATTGGAGCATGCATTCAAGACACAAGCTTCAATCAGTCATGGAAGAGGCAGAGGAAGAACAAATTTTAGAGGTAGAGGAAGAAATTCATATAGAGGTGGAAGAAACAGCCCATCAAGCTCAAGTGGAAGAGGTAGCAACCAATACCCAAGTCATAATGAAACTCAAAATCAGCCTCAAAGCCAAAGGTATGACAAGTCTCAAATCCAATGTCATTATTGCAAAAAGTATGGGCATTATTCAAATGAATGTAGGAAGAAGCAATATGATTTTAACAAGCAAAATGCAAATTTTAGAAAAGAAAATCAAAACAAAATACAATGTTTTTGACTTGCAATGTAGCACAAGAAAATGAAAAAAATGTATGGTTTTTAGACTTAGGCTATAGCAACCACATGACAGGGAATTTAGTAATGTTTTCAATCTTGGATGAAAATATAAAATCTGATGTCACTTTAGGGAATGATGATAAAGTGGTAGTCAAAGGAAAATGGGACATCAACATTCTAACTAAGAAGGGGGAGAAGAAATATATTTCTGATGTTTATTTTGTTCCCAACTTAAAGCATAATTTGATGAGTATTGGCCAACTTGTTCAAAAGGGGTTTAGAGTATCTTTCAAAAATAGAGAGTGCACAATTTTAGATAAACTTCCAAGCAATCAGCTTATTGCCAAGGTTCAAATGACAAACAATAGAATGTTTCCCTTAAAGATTAGGCTAGATTTAAATGTAGATTTTGCTCAAGCATATTCTACAATGAACCCACAAGAGGGCAAAAAAGAACTTGCTGATGTCACTTAAACTGTATTTCAAGTAGAAATAAAAAATGAAAATTGGCTTTGGCATCTAAGATTTGGGCATTTAAACTTTGGAGGCCTAAATTTTCTTCATAGGAAAAGCATGGTGAAAGGATTGCCTTTAATAGAAAAACCAGAAAGAGTATGTGAAGGGTGCATCTTGGGAAAGCAACATAGAGATTCATTTCCAGCAAGTAAGTCAACGAGGGCAAAAGCACATTTAGAAATTGTTCATTCAGATTTGTGTGGCCCAATGCAAACACCCTCAATTGGTGGAAGATTTTATTTTTTGTCATTCATTGATGACTACTCAAGGAAAACATGAGTTTATTTTCTAAAGCATAAGAGTGAGGTATTTGAATATTTTTGTCAATTCAAAGCTCTTGTTGAAAAATAGAGTGGTCATTACATCAAAGTATTGAGAACGGATAGAGGTGGTGAATACATCTCAAATGATTTTCTAAGATTTTGCAAAGACCATGGAATTCATAAGCAATTCACAACTACATACACACCTCAACAAAATGGGGTAGCTGAAAGAAAAAATAGAATAATCATGGAAATGGCTAGAAGCATGTTAAAAGCAAAGTATTTGTCAAATGAATATTGGGCTGAAGCTGTTTCATGTGCAACTTACATAATAAATAGATGTCCAACAAAAAGTGTCAAGAATGTGATTCCGGAAGAAGCATGGAGTGGAAGAAAATATAGTGTTTCTCATATGAGAGTTTTTGGATGTGTGGCATATGCACATGTGCTGGATGAATTGAGAAGGAAATTGGACAACAACGAAGAAAAATGTATATTTGTGGGATACAGTGAAGAATCAAAAGCATACAAATTATACAATCTAATCAGCAAGAAGGTCATAATCAGCAGAGATGTACAGTTCATAGAAGAAGAAGCATGGGATGGAAGTGTAGAAAAAACAATCAACATAATAGAAAGCATACCACAAGAGGAAAATGAAGTTTTAATACCAGCAAATACTCCTTCAAATGTGACTCCTTCCACACCCATTCAAGCTCAAAAAAGTGGTCCACAAGTGACACCATCATCAAATGTAAGATCAGCGTCACGTATACAATCAAGCACCCCCACAAGTGGACAATAAACACCATTTACAAGTGGCCATCAAGGTGCTAGTCCGTCAAGTCCACATTCAACCAGTTCTACATCAAGTGACATATCAAATCCTATATTGGCAAGCTTGAGGAGACAAAAAATCAGAAGTATTATAGACATTTATGAGCAAAATGAAGGTGAGAATAATGCTGATTCAATTTCTCTTTATGCTTTATATTCACAAGTAGATGACCCAATTCATTTTGAAGATGCAATTAAAGATGAAAAATAGGAAAATGCAATGGATGAAAAAATTGATGCAATTGAAAAGAATCAAACATGGGAGTTAGTGAGTCTTCCAAAAGGAAAAGATGTCATAGGACTAAAGTGGGTTTACAAAACTAAGTTGAATTCAAATGGTGATGTGCGAAAACATAAGGCGAGGCTAGTTGCTAAAGGTTATTCACAACAACATGGAATTGATTACAATGAGACATTTGCTCTCGTAGCCTGATTAGACACCATAAAAATGACACTTGCTATAGCGGCTCAAAACAAATGACCTGTTTATCAAATGGATGTAAAATCAGCATTCTTGAATGGTTATCTTGAGGAAGAAGTATATGTGGAACAGCCACCTGAATATGAGATTTTGGGTCAAGAAGATAAAGTCTACAGACTGAAAAAGACATTGTATGGTCTCAAGCAAGCCCCAAGAGCTTGGTACAGCATAATTGATTCATATCTCTTACAAAATAGTTTTGATAGGTGCAGCAGTGAACCTATGTTGTACATAAAGATGGATGAAAAATGTCAAATTCTAATTGTATGTTTATATGTTGATGATTTGATATTCACGAGTGACTTATCAATTGACATATTTAAAGAAGCTATGAAAAAAGAATTTGAAATGACTGATTTGGGACTCATGAAATACTTCTTAGGCATTGAGGTCAATCAAAATCAAAATAGAATATTCATTTCTCTGGCAAAATATGCAAGTGATATTTTGAAAAGGTTCAATATGCTGAATTGCAAATTAGCACCAACACCAATTGTCACAGGCCTGCAACTAAGCAAGGATGATGATGGAGAAAACATTAATCCAACTTTATATAAAAAACTTCTTGGCAGGCTTATGTACTTAACTACCACAAGGCCAGACATAATGTTTTGTCTAAGTTTGATTTCAAGGTTCATGGAGACTCCAAAAGAATCACACTGGAAAGTAGGGAAAATAATTTTAACGTATGTTAGTGGAATAAGAAATTATGGCATTCAATATTCAGCTTCAAATGATTTTAAGCTCATAGGTTATACTGATAGTGATTGTGCTAGGTGTATTGATGATAGAAGAAGTACATCCAGTTATGTTTTTCATTTTGGCACCGGTATAGTATCATGGGCTTCAAAGAAACAACCAATTGTCACACTTTCATCTGTTGAAGCAGAGTACGTAGCAGCAACAGGGGCATCATGTCAAGTTGTATGGATGAGAAGAGTGTTGAAAGAGTTGAAACATGAACAAGAAGATGCAATTAAGATCTATTGTGACAACAACTCAGCCATAGCATTGTCTAAGAATCCAGTTTTTCACAAGAGGAGCAAACATATAGATACAAGATATCATTTTATTAGAGAACTAATCAACAATGGAGAAATCTTTTTGAAATTTTGTAGGTCTGAAGATCAATGTGAAGATATCTTTACCAAGGCATTAGGAAAGGAAAATTTTATATTTCAAAGAGATCATTTAGGTATTATAGATGGTAGTAGTTGTGATTAAGGGGGAGTGTTGGAATTAATCCCCAACTACTTTCGCCGTAACTCTCTCTCTCCAGCACTCTCACGTGTCAAGTCACTTCTTCCAACCTATCTGTTTCCTTTGGACTTTGCAAAAGATATATTTTGATTTAGTTTTAATTGCATATCCTCTCCGTAGATTTATTTTTTACCAACTGTTCAATCAACATTAAACTTGTATTTAATATTTTTAGGTTTCCTCGTTCTAGGCACTTTTCGATGTATATTTTGGACAGCTCTTTTATTTTTGTAATCTCTAATGAATGGTGCTACAGAACAGAGCTCTGCAATATTGAAATGATACTCCTCTGTATGTTTTAGATATATGCAAATATATAATATAAGATTGTTATTTTTATTTTCTGTTGAATGCCTTGCAGCAGAACAAAACTCTCTCATATTGGAATATTTTTTTGTATGTTATGTTATTGATATATGCAAATATATATTAGATGTCTGGTGTTTTATCTTTTCTAGGAGTGCTTAGTTTCTCTTTTTCTTCTGCCTCTGCCAACATAAATTACATTAGAAGCTACTCAAACAAAATCAGATGAAAAATATTTACCAAGTTTGTCTAACATAGCTAGTTTGTCGTTTCCCACTTCTTTGATCATTTTAATTTGTTCTGAAACTACAAACAAATAGTCCACCTTATCAATAAATTTCTTTTGTGATGTTAGTGTAAGTATGGAGATGGGATTGAAAAATTACCCCACTCTGCATTATATTTCTTTTTTCCACGTAAGCTTTTCGTCCAAACACTATCGTGAATGTCTGCAATTTGATAACCTCTGATAATTAGTTCTTTCATCATTTTAATATCTCCCACAGCAACAGTCATTCTCAAAAAATTTAAGTCTGGCGTTTCTTTTTCTCTCTTCTTAGCTAGAAGAAGTTCGTGAACTGGATCATTGCTACTTAGAATTTGGTCAGCGGCACCTAAACCTGCTGCAAAGGCCCACAAGAGGAGTGATTCCTTTTCTTCAAATTTACAATGCCCCAAGAGAACAATGGCCAATTCCTTTTTGTCTCTAGTTTCTCCTTGTGCAGCGTAATAAAGAGCAGTTCGGCCATTGCAATCACGTTCTCTAAGAGGGTGGGCACCATTTTGCAACAAAATTTCAACTATTTCTTTGTTTCCATGTTTTGCTGCCATATGGAGAGCCGTTTGCACCAAGAAATCTCCTCTGCTTAAATACTTTTCTTTAAATCTATCGCTAGAAAGAAGCTTCTCCACAAATTTGACGTTTCCTTCTAAAACAGCAACATGCAATGGGGTGAGACCACTGCGGTCTATCAAATCCTCTGTAGGCATATCTTTCTCCTCCCATGCATTCAGTAATAGTGTATATAGAGATGCACTCTCGTATTTTCCTTTAGCTGTGTCATATAAAGGGTTTCTGCAATCTCTATCTTTCATATATATTAAATTTGGATTTATTTCCAGTAGAGTTTTGCAGAGCGTCGCATGTCCATTCAAATCCACCTCATGCAAGATAGACCTCCTCCTTCTGTCGCATTCAAGTACAATGTTTTTATCTTCACCAGGAGTTTCTTGCCTTACTCTGGATAAAATAATTTCAACAATTTCTAGAGCATTGTCCTCGTCATCAAGCATAGTCGCCAAATGCAGAGCCGATTTCCTGTCTTCATCGTAATTACCAGATGGTAGTTCTATTTCATTTTCATAAAGCTTCTTAAAGATACCCACAGAACCAAGTAGTAAAGAGTAACGTAAGAGTTGTTCCTGATCTACCTTACTGAAATAATCTTCTGGCTTTTGCAACTTTGATAACAACTTGGCAATTGACTCATAATCCTTGTTGCCAATAGCTATATCTAAAGGCGTGTCTCCTCTTCTATCTTTTAAATGAGAAATCCTTCTTGGCAATAGTTATATCTAAAATGGCATGTATACTTTAGTTAATATAAATATTTGTTAGAATAAGAAAAACATATGACATTTAATTGGTTGAAATTGATTAGTTTAATCACGAGTTAAATTCTATTGATGCTTACAGTTCTACAACCTACTAATGAAACTAATAATTAGATTGCAATACTATGACGACAAAGAAAAATGCTATTGGAGGAAGAGACTATATAATTTTTAAAACCCTACTTGAGAGTAAAATAATTTCAGTATATAAATAATGTTCTGTTCCATTTATGTCATTGTAATGGCCAAAAATAATTATCGTTGCAACTAATAATGTTGTACTTTGTATTTTTCAATGAATGGATGCATGGCACAACAAATCTTCTATTTTAGACTAATTGGTTATCAATCAATAAAAGAGTCTCATGGTTATCAACGATTAAAATAGTCCCATCTAATTTGTGACTTTAGAACCTTGAAATTATAGAAAAGGGCCATGAGAATAGAAAATGGAAGAAAATTTGGTACATGCCCCATTCATTATAGAGGTCAAAGATGGCGTGAGGAAAAAGTAGCATAAAAGAGTTACATGGACTCTACAACACAGAATCAGTATGGAGTTGTGAAGTAAATGGACAAAAATAAAGATGCAAACAACAAAGAGAAAAGTGAATACAAAGAATACAGATTTCATCGTGGTTAGGAAAACTTGCCTATGTCTACACTGAGTAGAGGATTTATTGAATTGACAAAATAGAAGATTACGAAGATACAATAGTAGCATATAAAGCAACCAATTATAAAATAAAAAGAGTCACATAATCCTAAAAGACATAATTGGAGGGAGAACAAGAAGTCCGTTGGGCTTCACTTCAACAATCTCCCACCTGAAGTTCAATGGATGTTGTTGGTGTTTGAAAATGCTTACGCCACTTAGGGCTGCCAATATGCCTTGAGATTGACGTTAGGAGTGGTTAGTTCTAAGTATGAGAGCTCTACAAGACAACTGGACCAACTATAGGGTCTTAATATGCCCTCTTCTACTTCTGGCTCTGCAAAACCAAGGTGGGTGCACCTAATCCAGACAAAATTCAAACTCACTACACACCTTATACTTCTAGATTCATAAAGCAGATCATAGTAAAGGATTGCTAAATACTAACCAGGCATTCATTGAATCAACTCTACTATGCATGATAAAATGGCCTTGTGAAGGGTATTACCGGTGATTGATATTCAAAGATGTAGGAAATAGCCAAAGACCATCAAGCATTGGACTCAACTGAATGTACTTTTCCTTGATCAATGCCATTATCCATTGGGCAGCACATCAAATGCAAGTATAGAGACATGAACCAACTACTGTCAAAGACTCAAAGCCATAAATACAACTATTCCAGCCCATCCACTACTTATAAGATCCTTTTGTAGATGAATCTAATGAATCTATGCCCTATCCAAAGTATTTTTCACTTGATCCTAGATCAAGAACTAAAGACTAGAACATATACAGAGGTAACCCAATGTAATGGACCATAAAATCCAAAACTCATGAGACTGACACCAAGGAGAGACTTGAAATCATGGAACAATTATATTAAGTATGATGACGCATGTACATGTCTATACCAGAAATGAGACTACCACTTCAATAACCTGCAAAAGATGAAAAGAAGTTCTACTCAGCCTCCTACAATGCGACAGAGTTTTCTATTTCCTTGGAACTGACAAAATTCAGAACCCTTGTTCTATCAAAAACTTGCAATATATACCACCAGTCATCTTGGAAACCCAAAACAGGTTGCAATAAGCTACGGATGACTGGGGTCAAAGTTTCACCCACCTAACAAACTGGAACACATCAAAAATTAATGCAGGGGCAGGAAACCAAGCAATCCAGAGAGAGAAAATCTCAAATAGATCTGCAATTATGAAAATCTGCAAGCCATGATAGAAAACTAGGAATTGCCATGAAAATCAGTCTAATCAACCACCTGCAAACACACCTCGAGCACAAAACCACACTCCATTAGGTACAAAACAACCTCTGCAATCGACCACAGAGCCCCTGGACCACACTGCAACAACAAGTGCCAACAAACCAATCAAATCTGGCCATGAAAGCATTCAATCCTGGTACTTCCTATCGCAAAAACTCTCTACAAGTTCAAACGGTCACATTCATGGTGCCATAAGTAAATCGGCGGTCTACATTCAAATCTTGGCCAACTTTAAGTCTCCATCGTCAGATCTTCACTTTCTCGGGCATCGGCAAGATTAACCGCAACTAGAATTTGGGCTACATTTGTGCTTGGTCGCATGATCACAAGGCACCAAACTAACCCTTGCGATCCTGCGACCACAATCCCTTAACTGTGGAACAAACTTGAACACCTCGGCAATGCCGGTACCGTGGACCCACCCTTAACTCCGCAATAGTGCAATCAGACCATTGTTGCATGATCTCATAGCCTAAAAATGAGCTATGCGAACATGCCACAAGCCGCACCACTTTACCTTGCCACAACCACCACCGCTGAGGGTTAACACAAAATGTTAGTTGCATGATCGTATAGCCTTGAAAAAGGCTATGCAAACATGCTACTAACTATTAGCATTCACCATCATTAACTGCCCTGTCACTGCCTGGCCAATGAAAATTGCCCACGTCACCAAGAGCACTGGCCCCACGCCCCCTTTCTTCTAGACATGACCACCACCGCAGCACCCCGTGGCACCCAATAGAAATTTTCCACCTCACCACCATGGACGCCACATTACCACCTACCACCGGGCCTTAGGGACAAGTGTCAACCGGTTGCATCATCGCATGCCAGAAAACTTTGACATGCGATCATGCGATAGCCAACCCCAAGCTGCCACATCACCGCAAATGGGACCACTGCCAAAGAAGCTTTACCTTTTGGAGGATCGAATGGTTGTCACAAAAGCATGGAGGGTAAACATTGCACAACTTTTCCATGTGAACTTACGCTGACCACTGATCCTGTCCGAGCTTTAACTATGCTGGAAGCATGAAGAACTGGGTCCCATCGACGAACTACCACCTCACCACCGTAGACACGTGTCAACTAGTCACATGATCACATAGCCAAAAATTGGGGTATACGATCATGTGACAGCCAACCAAAGGCCGCCACATGACTGCCAGCAGGACCACACCCTTTCCACCAACCGGCCCCACAAGCAAGAAGTAACCAGTCGCATGGTCGCATATCAAAAAAATTTGACATGCGATCATGTGACAACCAATCATTTTGAAACCTTTGAAGACCTGGGCCCACCATCCATCACACTTGTGCAGTTAGGGAATGCCAGCAAATAGGAAACTGTGAGCTCGAAAACACACACGATTTTCAACGGAAAAGATAAAAAACACACAAGGTTTCTGACGCCAAAAGATAAGTGCACAAAATCTGGAAGGCACAAGGCTGAAAACAATGAGGGTTTTCACACAGACCGAAAACATCATGGATTTTCAAAAATACTATGGGTTTTCGACACTATGGAAGATTCTAAAACTGTTTCCTGTAGACCTTAAAACTTTAATAACTCCCTGGGTTTTGTGATTCAGCATGTGCAATTTGGACTGGAGCAAGGTGACATAATGAAGAACATAGGGCTAAGAGCTCAAACCATGAAACACTATGGATTTTCATCACACATTAAAACAAGCTTACAGCAGGGCGGGACATCTTCAAGAAAACTTGCAAGGAAATGGGCCATTTTCAAAAGATTTTGCATTGACAGGAAAATGGACCAACAGATGCCACTACTGATCAACCAACTCCCTTCTCTAATTATTGTTTCACTTCTTGTTAACAAGTCCAAGTGAAGTCCTAGTACTTTCAAAATTCTCTTTGGGACAACTTTCGTCAAGATATTTGTCAGATTGACTTTGGTGTCAATCTTTACCACTCTTAGCTTGCCTTCTTCAACTGAATGAAGAACAAAGTGAGCATGTATGTCAATGTGCTTAGAGCGACATTGAGAGGAGTGGTTATGAGCCATAAAATGATGATGCAGCTATCACAAAATAAAATAGTCACTTTGTTGGCATTGCAAATCAGTAAACAATCCTTGAAGCCAAATCATTTCTCTAGTACCTTCAGAAAGAGCCAAATACTGAGTCTTAGCAAAAGATGTAGCAATTGAATGTTGAAGCCTTGAAACCCAACTAATAGTAGTTCCAGCAAACATGAAGGCATAACTTGTGGTAGACCTTCGCTTATCTAAATCTCCAACAAGATCAAAATCAGTGAAACCTTGCAACTATACATTATTGCCACCAAAACATAATGCATAATTAGAAGTGTCCTTAAGATATCTTAAAATCCATTTAACTGCTTCCCAATGAGCCTTCCTAGGATTTCTCATGAATCTTCTCACAACTCCCACCGCATGAGCAATGTTGGGGCAAGTGGAAACCATGGCATACATAATGCTACCAACTATATATTTATAAAGAATTTTATCCATAAACTCATCCTCTTATGTTTTTGGACACAAATCAAAAGACATACAAAAGTGAGCAGCGAGAGGAGTTGAAACAATTTTTGCATCAGCCATGCCAAACTTGTCAATATATGCTTTTTGTGATAAGGTAATCTCCCTCTTTTTTTACCTCTAACGATTGTCATACCAAGAATCTTCTTGGCTACCCCTAAGTTATTCATACCCGTGAATGATTCTTGTGCTTGTACCAACTATCAACATGCCATCAATATAAAGGAGAATAATGATGAACTCACCATTAGGAAGTTTCTTGAAATAGACACATGGATCTGATGCACACCTTGTGAATTTTTGTTCAGCCATGAAGCACACCTTGGGGCTTGCTTGAGCCCATACAAGCTCCAATTTAATCTACAATAATGGTGTTCCTTTCCTTTTTTGATAAATCCTTGAGGCTACTCCATGTACAACTATTCATCTACATCACCATGTAAGAAGGATGTCTTCACATCAAGCTGCTCCAATTCAAAATCAAATATGGTGCCAATCCCAAAATTGTTCGTATTGTAGTCATCTTTACTATTGGAGAAAAAATCTCATTGAAATCTATGTCTTGTTGTTGACCATAGCCTTTAACAACCAATCTGGCATGATAACGAACCTTGCTTCCATCCTCCTCTTTCAATTTGTAAACCCATTTGTTTTTCAAAGCCTGCCTATTAGGCGGTAAAGACACCAAATCCCACGTCCAATTTGTTAATAAAAAATTCATTTCTTCACTCATTGCCTCTTTCCATTTGTGATAATAAGAGGCACTGCAAGAAGCCTTGTAGTTTGTTGGTTTTGTATATTCTTAGACCAATAATGATGGCTCTGCTTCTTTAGCGAATAAGAGCTCATAATCAAAGAACTTGGCAGGAAGCCTTCTCCGTCTTGTAGAATTTCTGAATCATTGATCCCTTTCGCAAAAGTTTCCATATTGTTGTTTATAGAGACATCTTCAATATTTCTAGATGAAATGGTTTCATGAGCATTGCCCTTTTAATTGGGCATAAATGATTTAGTATGTCCTCTTTTATTGACTACAGAGATACCAGTATTCTATGTGTGAAATAAGGGGAATAGAATGTATTTTATCATAATTGTGTGGAAGCAGAGTATTCACATAAGTAGAGGAGTTGGAACATTGGTTCTAAGTATCAATATTGTCATTATTAATTATAGGCTTCCCTTCCTTGCCCGTGCAATTTGGGGTAATCTGCGCTTGTATACTATCAATGTATGTTGGAGAACCTTGTACGTTGGCAGAGGAGACACGCATTCTTAGCTTGGAGATGAGGTGGTCCTTATCTCCATTGTTCTATGTTTAACCACACTAGTAAATTTTATCCTAAATTTCGATGAGCATTGGTCAAATTTTCTACAACAATTGGTCGAATAGACGACTAAAACTATTGTCGATCTTTTTTCGTCAAATTTTCTACATGGTGAATAATAGTCGCAATTTCGACCAGATAAGTCATCAAATTATCCACTGAAACAATCCCTCGGAACTGGAAGAATAAAACCATCACCTCGTCGAAGTCAATTGGTGTGGAGGTCAAAATGTCGACCTTTATGTCCTCGAATTATCCACCCTTGTTCGTCAAAAAGACTGTTGAATGTATAGCATTCTGGTCGAAATAGTATTGTGTAAAGGTCAAAATTGAGACCAATCCACTATTGAATGTATAGCATTTTGGTCGAAAATAGTACTATGTAAAGGTCAAAATTGTGACCAATCCAAACTTTTGTTTAAAAAAAAATGCGGTACACCATTTTTAATATATTCCTACTTTTAGTTGAATATATTGGTTGTCTATAATTAGCATTGCAATGTCAAATGCAGCATGAATGTTAGCATGGTTTCTTGCTTCTCAAAGCCATTTAAAATTTGTTGAAATTTAATATTTGATGAGGTTTGTTTGAACCATATATTTACAAACTTAAGTTCAAACAATAGTTGTTTATTTATCTAGATTATTAGATGGTTTTAATGAATGACTAGTACTGGTCTGAAAATCTAAAGTATTCCTGATTGCATCTATTTTGTTGTAGCTATAATATAATCTAGTGAAACAAAATCTGGTTAATATTTTGGGACTTACCTATTAGCATCAAAATGTTTGCATTCAGGTCTTAGTTTAGTTTTCTAAACTGTGATGTCTCCATCATATCCATGAAACCAAACAAGCATAAAACACATGTTTTGGACCAGGTGAGGTAGACCTGGGACACTTTCAAGTTAGTTAGGAAGTAGAAGTATCAATTGTACATAGCATTAAATAGTTACAAATAGTTAGTCAATATTGAAGGATGTTTTATGAACCATGTAAGTAATTGGCAGAAAATATGAATAAGAATAGCATCAAGGAAATCAAAGTTGAACTAATATCATATCTATGAAAGTCATTTTATTTATAAGACTTCACAATAAATAGCAAGATGGATCATTTGATATCAAGAGAAAAGATTGTATGCCATTGTTGATAAGAGTGAAAGAGTAAGGATGGTACCATTGACAACACCACTTTGATACATTAACGGTATATTAGAAAACCAAGTGATCAACTATGTCTTAAATATAAGTTCTACTCTTCTATTCATGGGTTCAAGACTTGAATCAAAAAAACTAAACCATGAATACAAAATAGTTATGAGATAACAAGGAGACGATCTTGATATTAATAACAACAATATATCACAAAGATTGCCAATAGCAGATTGCAAACCATATATCGATATTTCCATAAGAGCAACTTGTTATATTAATGAGGTTATGAGTTAACATCAAGCAATACATATACTTAATCAAGATCGACATAAGCATAAAGCATAAAATCTCCATAATCACCAATCAAAGGAGAAGTTATTGAGTTAATCGCGTGCAAAAGATAAAATGATGAAACAATGCAGTTCATTAAGTAGTTCTTTTGTTGTAGAATAAGTCAATTCTTTGTAGAAGATGACATGTATGAATAAGACTTCAATAATATTTATTGCTACTCCTCTTAAGATTTCCTATATATTCAGGATGGTCTTATGAGTGATGGTTAGAGCATTATTGATAGATTTATTCTATATCATAGTAAAATATAGTATGTTTTTATTTTGTAATTCTCAATGATACTTAATACAACTAATTTGGTTATTTCCAGTTGAGTAAAATATTGATTTGATATGAGGTTAAAAACCCCTCATGAAAGGAGCACTTGAGATTTATGATTTATTAGTTTCGATATGCTTTCGAGAAAGAGTTAAGAGGTTGATATGGATCATTTTGTTGTGTGTTGTGCTTCACATGGAGTCATGTGCATTAAAGATTATTTTTGGGCTGAGTAGTTAACACATTCCTATGCTTTTCTACATGTTATGTTTGGCACCAACTTTGGAGAGTGTTGTGGTGGTTTCACTTTGATTAAATCATTTGTGGGAAGCATGTTATGATGCATTTGGGTCTGATTTATTAGTTTATATCTTGGGGTGGATTGCATTGGGTGTATGTGTTTATGGTGGCCAACATTTTGTAAATGATGCTTATCTTTACTGAGGCTCACCTAATTATAATTTTGGATGATCAAGTTGATATATAGATGTGTTAATGTCTGAGTTGAAGCGTAGACTGACTTGAATCATATTGGGATCAAATGTGAAGTCAGTGTGATACAAATGTGAAAGAGTAGAGATGAAAGAGTGTGAGTTTGACAGCGTTTTTGTAATGGTTGAGCAGGAGATCCTAGATCCTTTCAGTTCATTAATTTCTACTAGATGACAGTGGCTCTTTTGGCAACTTGGGCAAGCTTGTAGCTTTCCCTGAAGGAAATATTCCTTTTAGTGATTTTCAAGTCCTTTTTTATCTTGCCTAAGGTTGGTGTCTCAGTCAACATGTCCTTTTTAGGTGCAGTGCACTCGGCCTATGGCCTAAAACATTTGAAATCAATGATTGATCTTTTGAGTGTATTTCTCACTATGGTTTTTCCCACATTGGATTTCCATGTAAATATCTATTGTTGCATTCCTTTGAAGTTTAAGTTGGATAAATATAATTAATAAGAGTGTATGACAAAGAAATTTTTAAGATCTGGTCAAGACTGATTCATCCCCTCTCGATCATGTTGTGTGTTCAACACTAACATTGGTCAAAGCCTTTCCCAAGGAAAATCAAAGGGCCCTTGTCTAGATTATTATTAAAGTTAAATGATTTTAAATGGGCTCATCATAATTCAAGTCTTGTCAAGTGCGGGACATTAATGAAAGATAATTTTTGTTCCTATACGACGGTATGATATATGATGGGGTGTTGAACTTTAAAAGCTATTTTTTCTAATTCATAATCCGGTTGTTGTGAGTTGATGAGGTTTAAATCTGTAGGTCTTGTCTACTCCTTGTTCATTGAGGTAGTGTCTTATCTTTTGTGCTTGTGGATAAGGGAATTTACCACCCTCAAGATTGAAATCTCAAAGATGAATCGGCCCAACACCACCTCACTTCGACTAGCACTTTGGTGAGCTAAGGCAATCAATGACACTAATAGACTAAATATAATTTAAGACTTACGAGAAATGCAATGCACAATAAAGAAACTGAATTAACTAAGCTATGCTAACTAAATTGTATGCAGTGGAGTGCAGATTTGTTGGAAGAACCACAAAAGTTGGTTGTTTGCTGATGGAGACTAAGCCCAAATTGAGACACTAGTCATTATGAAAGTGATTTGATCTATGGAAGTGGAGATTTGGTGATGGAATGTGTATGGGGGGATCATTTATGAAGTGTTTGTGCTATTTTTTTAATTTGGGAGTGAGTTTAGAGGTCTTGTTGAACAGGCCCTAGATTAGTGACCCTAGAACCAAGGGTTTGGTGGCAAATGAGTTGGGTGAAGGGTAGAACCTTGTAAGTTTGGAATCCATTATTTCTCAACCTCTAGAAAGACTATTTTAGTATTTGGAGTCATGGGAGCAAGTAGAGTTAGGGGTTTCTTTGTAAAAGTGGAGAATTAGGCCTAGTGAGGATAGGCTAGGGGTATTGGATCTTGGGTATGGTCCAAAGGAGCACAGGTTAAAACTTTCAGAGGATTTAAAGATCAAAAAAGGGTATCAGAATCATGTATTAGTTTCCTTAGTTGTTTGGGGAAATTTGGAGGAAAAGTCAAATTAATGACTGGTGAGGGCTACTAGCTTCAAGGACTGATTGTGTGTGTTGGATAGAAGATGAGTGATCCAGACTTAATGGGTTGATGAAACATGGTAGTAGGCTATATGAAGGTGTTTCATGAAGTTAGAACAAAGGTTGGGGCTTTGGGTGAAGATATGATGTCTAGGAGGAACTAGGTACACTTGGGAGACAAGTCATGGAGGGACATTGAGGTAAAGAAGTTATTGCAAAGTGGAATGGATTTTTTGTCTAATATGATGAAGATGGATACCACACACCACCTCTACATCAAAACATTTCTTTACACTATAATAAAATAAAAAAACTATTTTAAATCATGCATATTGAATCCTTTAATTGACTAGTATACATGGAAGCCTAATAATATTTAATTGATGATAGCTATTAAAATATGTTAAATGGCGATGAAATAATCAAATCCAAATAACAAAGAAGATAATTTCTGCAAGATGATAAATAAATGTCTTTACAAGAGTAAAGAAACATTGAATATTTTAGTTGATTAGTTACTCAAAATAGTACACAACTCACCAACATACTTTGTACAACAGTAAGATTCAAGTGAGCCAAATTATTCATAATCTTCAAAATACTAGTTGCCACTTCTTCAAAATTGACAGGAAGCATATACGCTGCCTATAGCTTCAAATCAAATAATTAGAGTAACCCTAGTCGCTTCAATAGGTGAACAAAAATTATCTATCTTGACTCAAATCTAAGCAAGATGCTTCCAAAAGTGTATATGGCTTGAATAGATAAAATGAAAATCACTAAAATAGTGAGCTTGAGGTCAATATAATTCTTTTTTGTAGTATCAAAGCTCACCCATGCAAAGGGAAATAAAGGGGATTTTAGGGAGATGATATTCATTTTTGTTTATAACAAATGTGAATTCATTTGAGTGTGTTGTCCTTCAAGCACAACTTGGCCTCAGGTCAATAGCATCAGAGCACCTCATTATTGTCTATCAAATCCTAGTGGTATTGGAGTTGCTCATCTAAATCCTTCTTCAAATTTTGTATGTCTACTCACACAAGGTCCACATGGAGAAAGTAAGCTCTAGAAGTTCATGAACCTTGATCTTACTTATCTCCATAATCTCAATAGAAGATGGCAGACAAATTGATAGCAAAGATGCAGCAACAAAGGGATGATTTGGAGAAACACTATGAACGGATATAGGCTATAAGCATGAATCCAGATTAGAATGTCACATAATATCATATAAACAACAAAAACACCATTATAAACTTGTAATCATAGCATCATGATCATACCATCGTATCATCATATGCTTCAAGTTCAACATGAAAATTTTAAAATGTCAAATGATAAATCATAACATCAAGTTCAAGTAAAGGAAATAGAGCCTGTATAACCAGATCTGAACATCCGGATTCGATCAAATTCAAAATTTTGTTTTCCTTCATAGCACTATCAAGTCATCATCATGAGCATTATTTTGTGTCTAGAGTGTCATCAATGTTTTTAAATGTAGAATGAAATGGTTGTAAGTATGCATTTCTACCACATGCAAATAATTTTGAGATACAAACCTGTGCAATCCAATCTCCCAAGGAATAGACAACACCACTTATCACCATCTTTGGCAAAATAGGATTTGCCATAAAGTGATGTTAGAATAGTTACTAAAATGGTCATAAATTATGTTCTTATAGTAAAAGAATACTTTGACTTAAGAAAAAAACTACACAATATTAAAACATGACATTGTGCTTTAAAAACTAAAAAGGTACTTGTAACGAAGAACTTCATTTTGACTTGCTAATTGGTTGTCACTATTAACTCTAAGCTTGTCTTTAAAGTTTGAGCTTCACTTGGTTTCGAGAATAGTTTAATATTCTCTACTAAACAAGGCCAACCACGTGAAGGTGGTAGCTCATTTGGGCCCTCCCCCCCCCTAAAATCACTCTAAATTCCCCATTAACATTTAATAACATACATTCATTCATTCATCCATTTTTGAAATATAACATTCAATCATTATAATCACATGATAACATTCATTAACACATAAAATTCATTAACACACAACATTCATGAATAATTCATTAACACAAAATTCATTAACACACAACATTCATGAATAATTCATTAACACATAAAATTCATTAACACACAACATTCATGAAGAATTCATTAACACATCATTCATCAACATTACTAGTACAAAATTACATCCATTAAGACAACGTTCTTTCATTAGCAAAAAATTTTAATTACAATCATTTCTTTTTGGGTTTCTTGCTATTTTTTTTAATCATGTAATTTCTAAGAGGAAGATCAATGTCCTCCTCATTCCCCTTCTCTACTAATTCTAATTCCAACATGTGTATCCTTCTCATCTGTTCAGGAACACGAGGCCGTTGCGCCAAAGGGGGGTCCGCTGCAATAACAACTACTTCATGAGTTAAATTCACACCATTTTATATTAGTGAATTACAAATATTTATTTAAGTAAAAGAACTACAAATCAAAAAAATAATTTGAAAGAACAAAATATAGATTTTCTTTACCTGAACGTGCCACATGATCTATATGGTGATCAGTCTAAACATCTACCGGCACTCGTTTAGCATGACATGATTTTGTATCCTCTAAAATATACACAAAAAGGTTACACCAAGTTCAATTTAAGATGTTAAATTGTATTAATAATTACATAATTAGTTTTAAAGAGCAAATGAGCACCTCCATGGACAGTACGATGCACATCAGGGGCTTCATGATGTGGTGTATGATCTGTGTCATGATTAAGAGGTTGCATTGCGATGTCATGGACATTATTATCAAATAGATTGTTGCTCAAGTATTCAATTTCTAATATATTTTTTGGCATATTTACCTGTGCACATGATGCAGGAGACTCTTCGGTTGGGCCAGTGGAAGCTTGTCATAGGTGTTCAGCCATGGCTTGATAGCCTTCCTTGAAGGTAATTTTTTGGTGTTCTTCTGTCGCCTCTAAATTAAAATCAGAGCCCTACATTTTTTTATTAAACAAAATTATTTGCATTTTATAAATAATTTTTCTCTGCAATTCATTTACTACTACTTACAATTCGTGCTTTAATTTTTGAATATCCACTAGAGCCAAGTATGTGCTACCCAATCTTTTGCAACCTAGCCTTTGTTTCCATTGATGTGTCCTACAACCTATGAAAAGTTTGAAATATGTTAGATGATATAGATATAAAGATCACTAATTAGTGCATTATTACATTGTACTAGTAGTTAGTGCTATTGCATACCTTCTCACATTTGTTGGTGTAATTCCTCTTTGAGCATCCCCTTTCTCCTTTGCATCCAAAATGAACTCATTCCAATCCCTCACTGAAATAAAGGGAGGACGCTCGTACTTTGGCTTCTAGACGAGACTCTTTCTATATGAGTCCCTCGTAGTCTTAAGATGTTTGCAATCTCTTTCTAAAATTTTCTTCTCGTCAAAAATATTATTACCAAACTCATGCTCTAAATCTTTAATGAGCTGATCTTTTAAATTTTTTTCTTACAAGTTCCACCTTTTAAGAAAAAACACAAAATTGTTAGATATAGCTAGTAAAAGAAAAGACTCGAATGAAAGGAAAAATACTGTACCAATTAATGATATGAAAAAAAATAGTGAGATAAAGTTAGTTCACTTATGATGTTCCACCTTGTACGTATGGTGGGACCGAATATATGCAGTGCGAGGTCATCAAGCTTCTTATAAAATGTATCGTTTCCTGCAAAAAATGTCATGGGATAATCAATGCAAAACTTGTTATGAATAGGTAAAAGCATATTACAATATAAAAAATAATTATTTAAAGTACTTGGAAGCTTAGGACATTTTAAAGGCATCGATTCATTATTGTCAATCAACAATGATGTCTACATAACTCTCGTGCTAGAAACACAGGTAGATCTAGGAAATGATGGTGAATTATCACCAATACATGTACTCTAATCTATATTTGGCGTACCAGAAGGTGCTATCAGTGCATCTCCTACTCCAAAAAAATAATCCACTATGTGATGCACCCAAGATTAAAGTACAAATTATCAAATCATAATTAACACAAAACCAAATATAGAAAAATAAGAATTTACTAGCTGCCATAGACCATGAAAGCATCAATGTTTGCATGCCCCTTGTTGTTGACATTGCACTCGGCAATCTCGAATGGATGTCTTTCGACCTCCTAAGAGGAGTCTCCTACACTTGATGACCTGAACAATACATTGTTAGCAAAGACATTCTAAAATAATAAAAATAAGAGTTAACTTAAGAAGTTTTTGAATGTTCCAAAGAAAAAATTCCTTGTAACTTGTCAACTAAAGGATTATTTTACCTGAGGTGGCCAGAGCTCTGCTAGTACCCGGCCTCACCGCATTGTCCTTGACTAGGTTCTGGATTAGTTGCCAAAAATTCCTATAACAAGAACACATATTACATATTTTACTTCACAACATAAAAGAGTATAAAATATAAACCTTTATTGAACTTTTGTTATAACTAAAGATTCATTACTGCTTACTTCATAACGATGTGCTTGTGCTCTCAATTCAGATAGCCTCTTCATCATCTCCTCAGTTGGAATATTTGCATCATCCAAAATTCTCATTATTTCTAAATTGATTTATTTATTTTTTTCTTCAACATAATTGTTACATTAGGCATTTCTATGATATCATCATCAGAAGGGGTAGCTATTGCCTCTGTACTTACTGTAGGTGCTTTTCCCCTATCCTGAACATCAAATTGTGATAGGAATATCAGTAAAACTATCATAAAAACTCCAAAACCGTAAATAAAATAACATAACAATATAACATTTTTCAACTATCTAATTTGTACAATTTCAATAAGGTTTACCCTTTCTTAAGAATGGGTGGGAGGAGCATCCTCATGACCTCTATCATGTGCGGGATCCATATCATCCCGTGACAAAGATAAAATATAAAAACTTCAGCGAACTGAAAGCAATAGACTTAGCAAAAAAAAAACTTATTAATAAAATGGTATATAGTACTTACCACCCTCATGATAGTAACTTTGTTTGTATCTATGCAATTTAAATGGTAATCTATTAGCATTTCTTCCCTTGCACTTATTGATTTTATTGCACATACAAAAACTTGATTCCCCTCATGGGCCTCAAATATGCAATTGGGTTGCTTATTAGTTGAGGAAGGTCGCGTACTATTTATTAAATCCACAATATTACCTATTGCTTTTGTTCTCCCATCAATGTACATTGCAAAAATTTTACTTTGATCATTTTCTTTCCATTGTATATAATTAGCTGATAGTGCATACCTACACATACTTTTTCTATATTGAACAATCTGTATCCAATCATTGTAATTGTAACACAGACCAACATACTTGAATAATTAAACAAATTTGTTGTAACATACCTTTATCCCATCCATGGAAAATAGGCCCAAACCATGTAATGAGGATGGAGCAATGTGATATATCCTCTACTTAACACAAAAATCAATGTTAATTGGAGGTAGCTCATTGGATACCCATTCTTTCTCAATGTGTGTGTACCAAAAGGGCACCTTGATGTTGCCTTTGGTCTCATCATCATAAGAACATGACCCCCCATTAGCAAGGAAAAATTGCATGCGTTTATCAATTTTTTTTCTAATTTTTTGACCTCTAGTTGATCTCCCTACTTTAACCGTACTACATGTAGAACTTTCATCTAGCATTCCCTCATTTCCCTCATTCGATGTAGATAGATCTGACAAGTACCTATTTGGTGGGTCCTGCAATCCATCAAATGAGATATTGTCATGTCCCTGCTTCAAATAGAATTTTGAAAATATTTAAATAATATATATAGAAAATCAAGTCGTGACCCATACGTATGGTTCTTCTTGGTCTATACGTGAAAGATATAAAATGTACTAAGTTGAAAGTGATTATATAATTATATTTCTATACAGTTCTTCTTTGTCTATATAAACATTATATGATTATATAATATGTCTATTTATAACATACGTGCTCAGTGATAAACAAGAAGAATATAAGAAAATTATGTCTATTTATTGACTTATACCTGCTGATCCATGTCACTGTGCATGATCCATGCCAAAGGGGTTAAATTTCTTACATATGTTAATCATTTATCTTAAGTTACCTAAAAATTACATGATACGTATGCTACAAATAACTTAGAAGACAACATGATCAATATGCAACATCGTAAACATGAACAAATTTACCTTATATATGGAATGCAAGATCGTCAACAGAAGGGGTGATGATGTCTGTAGTCAATTGCCTATTTGCAAAAAGGGTGATAATCAAACACAATATATACATGTATCAACAATAATTAATTAAGCATCGTAAGCAAAATATTGGTAATTATAAATCACATATGTTGTAATCATTAAAATTGAACACAATAAATATGTAATCATTACAATTGAAAGCAATAAATCATGTCAATCATTTCATTGATCATCTTCTTCATCATCATCATCAACATCATCATCTTCATCTTCATCATCACCATCATCATCGCCATCATCACCATCATCATCATCACCATGATCACCATCGTCATCATCATCATCATCATCATCATCACCATCATCTTGATCTTCATCATCTGCTTCTTCATCATCTTCAATATCTTCTTTTTCCATAACATTATACCTTATCGGCCTTCCTCTTGGATCATATCTAACAACAAATGACCAACCTTATTTATGTGGAACCTCTGAGTAAAACACTTGTTCACATTGGCTTGGAAGAACATAGGGCTCATCTCCAACTGGCTCAAATGACCTTGTATTAATCATTGCAAATCTATTATCATGTTGAATAACAGTTCTATCTGGATCATTTTGATTCAGTCATAGCTTGTACCATTTGATGATGAATAGAACTACTTTGAAGGATTTAAAGTCGCACTCAATTATATCATCCAAGATGCCATAGTATTGATTTTGAGATTGTTGAGGATGCATGTCATTTCTAGATGTATGTCATTTCTGTCATCCAATTTTTCTATGCAAAATTTGTGGCCATGATAGTACATAGCTTTGTGGTGCTTGACTTGCAATTTTTCAAGCATGTGTAAATTATTTGCATCGTGAGTTGATATGAAACATACAAGTCATGATCATTAATAAATTTATACGTACCTCTCCACCTCTTAAACCATGTGCTAGATCAATTACCATTGGCGTAACATTGAAATATCCATTACGATGAGCTTCTCTAACCAATGAAGCAACACCTTCCCACATTAATGAGAAACCATTTTGTTGACATCATTCAATCCATACTGTCATCCAATCAAGATTGTTCAGAATATACAAATGTATTGCATCCCACTCTCAACCAACTATATCAAAAAAAATACACCAATTATAAATAACTTATATTGAAGATTTATAAGAATTAATTAACTACAATAACATCTTAGATTTACCTCTCACTTTCCTCAATCTACCTTTTCCCATAAAGTACTCCCCTTCGAATTTGTTAATGGAGTTGGGATCCTAAATACGATCTACATGGATCTTTGCTGCAAACTTAGGAAGATATTCACTAATGTACACCATGGTCTAGTATACCATATATCCCTCCACCATAGAACCCTCAGGATGTGCTCTTTGTCAAACCAAGCCTTTCAAAAATTTCAAGTGTCTCTCAACCATCCACATTGACCTAGTTGGTACAGATCCACACAATTCAATCTCATCAACTTGATGTATGAGGTAGTGTTCTTATGCATTGAAAAAAGTTGAAGGTAGACACTTTTGCATTTCACACATAAGAAGAGGAATTTTTCTCTTCCAATATTTTGTATCTTCTTTATTAATTTTTTTAGATGACACCCACCTCATGTATTTTCCAAGATCATATATAACTTGTTTGACACTATTGGCAAAGTGGTGTGGGAGAGATAGAGGTAGAACGTATTGCAATATTTGTAAAATGATCTTGTCAATATTTTATAAAAGAATGCAATGAAAACTACATGCAGTATACAAGTATATAGTGAATACAAAATAACATGAATTACCATAATAAATGTATGCCAATCATGTGTTTTCATCCCTGGCCCAAATTCACTTTTCTTTGATATGAGATCATTTATGTTCGTAGCAAATCCTGTGGGAAATCATATTTTTTTTATGACTTCTTTTATAGCATTGCTCTACTACTCCAACAATAACCAACTAAGGGCAATTGTATCAATCTAGTCTCCATTGTTATTTGATCAAATGACATTTTTCATTACATGGTTGGATTCTTCAATGTCACTAGAAATTTTGACAATTTGGTCTTTATGACGCCTTCCATCCAAGATTTTCCATAATGTCTCTCTTACATTCTTTCCAATATGCATAGGATCAAACAAATGCACGATTGGGAGTTTCTCATAGTACAAAAACCTACTAAATTGCATAGGATAACTTTTTAGTCCTTTTGGAAGTTGGTTATTGATGCTTTGACGACCTTCACAAGCATCAATTACATCATCAGTAAATAAAACACAATATCAAAATATAAATTTGAAACAAAAACCATCAGATGGAATGACATTACCTCGATGATTTATTTTATTGTATGCTAACTTCCATAGGCAAGGTGTCATTCTCCATGGCTTTGATGTAGTCTCTTCTTTCCCATTGAAAAGATATTTTTTGGTTATTCAGTACTTATGATTTCTGTGGAGAAAGTGTCTATTCTCATTGAACACATGTTTTCTTAAACTTTTTGAATAATGAGATTTCATCTATGGACCACAAACTGGACATGAAAATTTTTCCTTTGTCTGAAGACCTACAAGATTGTGTATAATTGGATTAAATGTGTTAACTTTGTGTTAGCACTATAACATACCAAAAAAGAGGTGTTAAGAAGAGAACATACCACAAAAATGTGTTATCCCAGGGGCATCATGTATTGTCCATACAAGCATTGCATAGAATTGAAATTGTCTTTGTCATATTGGTTTAGAGATGTCATACATAGTGACCCCATTTCATAACACCATCAACTCATCGATAAGGGGCTCAATATATACATTGATATATTTAACTTGGTACTTACCTAGTTGAATGAACAAAAATATTACATAATTATTATGACCATTTTGATGGATTATTAATAATAAATTAATTTAGATGACCGTTTAAACAAAAAATACCTGGAACAATCAGTGCCAACATTATGTGCTCCCTCTTTATGGACAACTAAGGAGGAATGTTATTGTTGATAACAAAAACAGGCCACACCAAGTAAGTAGATCTCATCTCTCCAAACGGATTGACATCATCCGCTGCCAATGAAAGCTTGAGATTACGAGGTTCTTCTTTAAAGTGTGGCCATTTTTCCTCTATTTCCTTAAATGCTAAACCATCCGTAGGCATTTGCATAATGTCATCTTGAATTTTTTGCGTGCATGGTAGTCCATAAGTTGTGCCAAGCTATTGCACTTGAATAATCGTTACAGACGTGAAATAATGGGAATATGTCGAAGAACCTTGCAAGGCACCTTTTTTGTTATTCAATCTAATTAATATCTACTAATATGACAAATAGGGCATTTTGTTGCAAATTCATGTTGTTTATGATATATAATATGATCATTTAAACATGCATGTATTGTTTGATACTCCATTCCAATATCTTTCATAATGGTAGATAATTCTCAGTACGAGCAAGGTAGAATGTTTGATGGTGGTAACAAACACTCACCTATCAACCTATGACCAAAAATATAATTTGTTAATTTAAAGAATATTAATTGTTACATGATTCATCCAATGTTAATTGTAAGGGAATTATGACTAAAATAATGAAAAAAGATGACATACCTTAACATACATGTCATTGCTATGTTGGATAAACCATTCATAACCTTCAAGTTCACCAACAACAATACAACGGCAAGAAGAGTTTTTTTGGAGCCTTCATACAGGGGCTTGTGTGCCTTCTCAAGTATAGGTACATCAAGCTCTACATCATCATCATCATCATCATCATCATCATCTTGATCATCATGATCATCTTGATCATTGTGATCTTCTTCATCATCATGGTCTTCTTCCATGGTATCATTACCTTTTACTTCTATATTCACACATCCATGTTCCCTCATTTGGAAATCCACATTCTCCAGATTGTCATGGTCCATAACATGAAACTCAAGGACATTGACCTATATGAAAATGATGACCTTATATTAACCATGACCATGATGTCATCATCAAATCATGTCTTATGTAATATTTTATAAATTATTAAAATACATACCAATGGATGAAATTCATTTCCCCCTTCAATGTGACCATGTTGCCTACAATGTTCCTCAGCTGTTTTGATTAGATATCTTCGAGTCTTTAAGCCCTTACAAATTTTGCAAGGACAATAACATTTTCCATCACCTTTTCTTTTTAAGTTAGACCACAGTCTAGTAATTGTCTCCCTATTTTTTTGTGCATTGATATCATCAGACATGGTCTTTCTTGAATGGAATGCCTCATTGGTGGAAGAAGGATGATTTGTTTGCAACCCGTAGATACAAATCATTACTAAACAACCATTTTCTCACCTATAATTTTCTCAACGCAAAGGGACATTTATCATACCAAGTCAAAGTTTAGAAATGGACAGTTCTGATGCTTTGCCATTACAATAGCAATAGAGGGTGTATAGATAGAAAAATAGTTGTAAAGAGTATCATGTGAATACAAGCATGGATTTTTTTATTTCATTGTTAACTTGAGCACCCTATTTCAAATAGAACATTATCATAAAATCTCGTAGGCCTTAATTTTTTATATTTTTTTAATGACCTTAACATGGTAACTTTCCAAAGGTAAGCACCTCCAATAATACTCCCAAGACCATTCTTGTGGCTTACCATAATGACAACTTATTTCTTAGTTTCCTGAACTATTAAATTGCCTCTACAAGTCTATATTCAAGAAGAACACCTGGCCAAGTTAAACAAACTAACGGCTAAAATAAATGTCATTGAGGAGGAAAATGCAGACTTTGAAATACTTCTTGTCAACAACAGATAAAAGGAATTGTTCAAATGTTAAATGTTGATTAAAGGAACAGTCTTGTAACTCAGAAGAGCTTAGCTCATTTGACCACAAACTTGACAAGTACTTGTTTGATATTCTAGGCAAGAATAAGATTAGTCCCTTTATGAACCGTCTCTTAAATATGTGCTTTGATTAAGAAAAAAAAATTGTTATTTTGTCATATATTTTTCTATTACAATAGTATCTAGTTGCATAATGACTTTGATGATGTATTGGTTACAAATATTTTACTGTATATTTTATCAATAAATTGTGTGTATAGCTTTGCTGGATTGATGAAATGTTATCAAGGAGAAGCATAGTTACACAGAATATGAAATGAAAATCAGTTGGTCATACAAATATGCAGTAAGGTAAAGATAAGAAGTAATAAGACAATGAGTAGATCGTAGGAGTAATGATAATCCTTCTTAAATATGAATGTCTACCAGTGATCAAGATGACCATTCCCAAATGTTGATGAAATCGAGTAATTCTTTGGATCTCATTCTTTGGTGCTCAAAGAAAGTTGTAATCAAACTCAAAGGCATAATGATGGGCTCCTCATTTTCCTTTCCAACATTACTATCGCTTTGGTTATTGTGGATGACAATAAGACTAAATAATGATTTTTAAGCGAACAATGAATTAGCACAAATAAATACAAATTTAAGAAGTGCATGTACGGTCATGTGCTATAATTATGTTTGATTTAGATTATTCTACATCTTTACATTTGAACTCCAAATTTTAAAATTCAAACCTGGCTATCTTTTTCATATTATTCATTGAGTTGGTTGAAGTGTGAGTCATTCCAAATTACATGCTTGGAGGTTGTAATTTAAGATTTAACACCAATTCAAATGAATCATGTAAAGGGAAGGATCTAAGATTGAGCACATCTAGAATTTAATTGTAAAACTGCATTTCTCATTATAAGAGTATTGTGTGCAAGTTTATTATTTTGATCCTATCTCATTGTTGTTGAATTGGTCTATTTAGGGTTATGCCTAATTGGAACTTGACCCGTAATACAACTAATTGGAACTTGATCCTTTAGATTCAAGAGAATTCCCTAATATGTTCAATGTGCCATATGCCTATACGTAGATTCAAATATAAAAAATAGACTAATGTCTAAATACCCATTAATGGATTGTGCATTATTGATGGATCATTTGTCTTGGTCCTCATGATTGTTTCAAAATCATCTTCATACATATAACAATGATTAGAAGGTGTTCTCATGTTTAATTAGTTCTTATACTTTGACCTTGGGTAATATGAAAGCCTTCTTTCATATCAATGATGTTTCATGTTCTAGGAATGACTGTTCATACATATAAGCTCCAGGGTGTATGGAAAATAATAAAGCCAATTAATGCTTCTAAAAATGCTTCAAATTGACCCCTAATGACCTAAAAATTGACATTTGATGCATCCCATACCAAAAAATATTATTGGCATCAACCTGACAGTGGGCAATGGAATTCCATGAAAGCAGGCAACATAGACAAGTGCAAGCAATATCATCCCTGCCGCATATGTAACAGGCTAACGGGATAAAAGGAGATTTTGGGGGAAGGTAGAGAGGAGAAAAAAGGCAGCTTATCTTTACTCATATCCCTACTTGGTTTTCTCAAGGGAGGATACGCTTGGATTCATGGAAGGAGTAATAACCCCTTTGGCTGTGAGACATCCATAAAAATGTACAAGTCAAAATGTCGAGTAACCTATATACAATTGAGCATCCTAACAAGTCGATACAAGTTTCCTTGCATTTGCAGAAGCCAAACCAGACAGAACATACTTCCATCTCACAAAGAAGACCGAACAAGTGGTAAGGATCAAAGAGATCATTCACATTAAACATAGAGCCATATCAAGACTAGTAAAAGAACACCTTAATCATCAAGATGGCATAAGAGCCAATCCTATCCAGACACAATTGGTATCGATACATTACTTATAGATCACATAGTGATCAAGACTCTCATAATAAAAGAGTGGTATCAATAATTTAATTCTAAGAGTATATCCAAGGGACATTACAGCCACCCAAATTCAATATACACATCATTTAATCATAGTGTTCATGCAAATAAGAGGCATCAGTTATCACAATGTCCATAAACTATTTCTTGGTAGCATTCTATCTCACATATAGCAATTAAGACAATCAACACTCCTTAAACATATACCAGTAATAGAGGGATATACAATAGGATACATTCTTCTTACTGGGATGGT
The DNA here is from genome assembly GCA_027943335.1 of Chamaecyparis obtusa. Taxonomy (NCBI): domain Eukaryota; kingdom Viridiplantae; phylum Streptophyta; class Pinopsida; order Cupressales; family Cupressaceae; genus Chamaecyparis; species Chamaecyparis obtusa. The sequence continues at coordinate 103,796 of BSBK01012123.1, read as the reverse complement.
TCCCTGATTTGATACAATAGTAATATTGCTCAAACAATGTCATCAGTCACTGTCCATATATAGGCTAGGAGAACAAACATGGTAAAAATATAATTATTATTAGGAATTGCACTGAGTATAGATGTATGCTTCAGATCACATATGCATAATTACTTAACTAGATCCATAAACATTATCCCTTGAATAATTATTACAAATACATGTTTCCCTTAAATCAATTACATAAACATTTAAGGAGGTATCATAGATTGTGCTTCACAAGAATGATCAAGAATTCAGAGAAGGAAGTCTCTTGTTGTTAGTTCTTCGAGGAAATCATCATAAATCCCTAAGGGATCTTAGAAGGGGCATTTGACCTAAAAATTGACATTTGATGCATCCCATACCAAAAGATTTTATAGGGTTACTTTTGACCAACACACCTAACCATGACTGAACCCATGTTTTCAATGCATGAAAATGACCAAATTTTCAAAGTAACTACTCTCCTCACATTCCCTTATCCCACAAAACCTTCATAAAAGTTATAAAATGACTCAAAATGGTTAAATCCACAAGCAATTAGACTCACGGGCCCTACAACACCAAAACACCCAAATCTTGACTCTAAACCCTGGTTTGCTAGGGCTTCCCCAATCTCCTGTTACAACTCACTCTTAGTGATCGAATCACCATTCATTCAACATGAAAAAATGTTTTCAAACATAAAAACCCTTCCTTATTTGGATAGATCATCCACTGCTACACATTGCATCCAATTTCATTGTATTTTCTCACTGTTATTTAACTGTGATCACCTTTACTCCCCACAACTCTACATATACATGGTTAATGATCTAATAATACAGGTTAGACTTAACATTCCATGGTTAGAATGGTTCTCATTATTAGATAGACCACTGGCATAACAATAGTTAGAATGGTTCTCATTATTAGGTTAGAATGGTTCTCATTATTCTAAGTTCCTATTGCAATAATAGTAAACTAAAATAAGAAATGTTATTAGATAGACCACTGGCTCAGTAACAATAGTTTCAATATAAAATGAGACTCATTCGAAAATGGCATGAATTGAACAAAGAAACATTGCAATTCCCTTAATGCATCAGAATAACCAAATTGAGACTTCAAGATGAATGAATTTTGTAGAAAATAGAGTATTTCTATTGCTTACGGTTTTATCCATTTTCAACTTATATAAATTCTAAACAACTAATTCAACCAACTTTTTGTAAATCCTAAATCCACAGTTTATATATAGCATTCAATTCTTATTGGAAATCAATTCAACATACCTTAACCCTCTGCTTCAACTCTTCACCCTTAGCTTCTACCGACTCCTTCGCGCACGCTGAAATGAAATGCTCAAATGAAGTTTCAAACTTTTTTTTTTTACTTTATGTTATGCCCGTGTTGGTCACAATTTTGACTAACACCATGTTAGTCAAAATTGTGACCAACATGGGGCATGTATTAAAAAAAAACAAAAGTTTCCTTCCATAATGCGACCAACCAAAATATTTCTACTTGATGGTCGAATTGTTTAGTCAAAATTTAAGGTCAAATGTACCAGTGCCACTACACCCAAAGTGGCCTGCTTGGGTAGAATGGCCAACGTGGTGAGCATTTTCAATTTCATTCAACTGCTCATCATGTTGTTTATGGTGGTAAATACTTTGAAAAAATGTTGTTTGATTGGTCTGTGTTGTCAAACCTTTGAAACGATCTTCCAAACCTTGCATTGGTGCATAGACAATTAATGAATATTGACAAAATAAAAGCACTATTAAAAAATGATATATAAGTGTGACAAAATCCTATTGATTATTTCATTAAAGCTCCTTATTTAGACTTCATCACAATGGCTAAAATTAATATAATTGAGCTAAAGCATATAACAAAAATAGGCTTCCTTCCACTTGATAGATGTCCTTGTTGTTGAAAGTTTATCTATCAAATGACATTGATTGCACCTAGTACTACCTAATAAATGCTACTTGCATGACTATGAAAAGGTGAGTAATAACTCTTGACCTAGCCACAGTAAAATATTAGGATGTTTCTAAAAGAAAAATAATTTTTTTAATTATAAGAATTAATATTCTATAGTCCTAATTTTTACCCAACAGCAAAAATTTAAGAATCCTTTTTATTAAAATTAACTAGGGCTGAAAGGCAATGCAATTATATTTCTAGAAGTTTGAATTATAATAGATGGCATGGTCAAAGAATAGACTATCATCCTTATCAATTGTATTCATCTTTAAAAACAAATCGCTAATATGGTGGACTATAATAGAACCATTCCTTTCCCTTATCAAATTATAAGTCTTAATTTTTTTAACTATTTTTAAAATTTAATAGTCTTACCATAATATACAAAACCATTCAATGCCTAAATACTAGGCGGATACATGCTGAAGTGATACTAGGTTTAGGCTAACAACATATTTTTAATTAAGGTTAGGCTGAATAATGTGTAGGATCATGCTCACAGGTAGACAAAATCAATAGCAGCAAGTAGTAAATAGGCCAAGAATGAATTAAGACTAAGGTAATATCCTACCTACACCATGCAAACATGGTGTCATTAAACCATGACTAAGAGGTTAGGTGAATATCTAAGACGTTACATTGAACGAATCCCATTTGATTTTAGAAAGCACGCAATAAGAGTTAATGAAAAAATAATAATTAGGGAAGCAGTTTATTTTATTGTGATATTCTTATCAAGATTTAACAGTTGAATTGTGATAATAATGTCACAATTCAATTTTGTTTATTTTAACTGATTGAAATAACCACACTATAATCCTTAGTATTCAAGAACATGAGTAATAAACAAACCCATCTCAACTAACGACTATGATAAAAGTAATAGAAATTACTTTTAAAATATAAGCTTATAATTAATGACAATCCATAGGTAACCTCTCTCTCTCTCTCTCTCTCTCTCTCTCTCTCTCTCTCTCACCTTCCTACCCTCTATATTTTTCCTTCTTACCCCCTCCCCCCCCCCTCTCTCTCTCTCTCTCTCTCTCTCTCTCTCTCTCTCTCTCTCTCTCTCTCTCTCTCTCGAGCGACCCTACAATAGTGGGTTACACTTTTTTAGACATGCTGATTTTTGCTGAAATAACACATTTTTAATAAAATATAATTATTTAAGCCTTAAGAGGTTCCATTTGAAGGAATTAATTACAAATAGTTATCTCAAAGCCTCTTAGATAAAAAAACATTCATATAACATCTATACTCCTCATTCATACCTACAATAGAGTTTCCTTTGCACCTATTAAAATGCTGACAAAAAATCACTTTGAATTTATCTTTTGGCATATCAAATGAATCCATTTGAAAAACCTATCTATGTAGTAAGGTACTACTCAAAACAATATTTCCAATGATTATAATGTTAATATATATTAAGTTGATTATGACTTTGTATTTTTAGCTTTACTAAACATAGATATTTCACTGTATGTCTACCTCTATGTTTGATGCTTATGGAAAAATAGTAAATGAGAGAAAAAAAAATCTAAAAAAATCTATGCCTTAGGTATTGAAGTTATCTTTCTATCAAAAATAATAAAAATGAAATTGGACAACTACACAAGTTATAAGCTATGTAGTCAAGATATATTAAAATTACAGTTTAGTCAACTTCAAATGTTAATAAAATATGCAATAATCATGATAATGTCATCAAACCAATTGCATGCCCTCTGTATGGATGTTAAAAAACTAAATTCAAAAGAACCACATTCATATCTATTTTGGAAAAAAATTATGCTCTATGAAAATAATGTAACTCTTTGAAAATGACATTTTCAACAACATACCAATTTTCATGGGAGAAAGAACAAACAATTCAAATCAATTCAAAAGTAAAAATAAAAAATATATTTATAATCTAGATAAGAAATCCTAAAAGACTCTAATTTACTTCATCTTTCGATTTCAAATGGTTTAATGATAATATGCATCTGAATCTAAAAGTTTTTTTTTAAATGTAGAGTTCAATGTCCATTCAAGCAAAAAAGTGTAACCCACTATTGTGGGCTCTCTCTCTCTCTCTCTCTCTCACACACACACACACACACACACACACACACACTTACACTCTCTCCCACCTTCCTACCCTCTACATTTCCCCTTCTTACCCTCTGTCTCTCACACACACACACACTTACACTCTCTCCCACCTTCCTATTAGAGTAAAGTATTAATTTTATTAATTAAATTTACTCCTTTCTTAAGATGTCAACACTTTTTTTTAGTTGTTTATATTTAAACACACATGCATGAGTTGTTTTAAACTCATGCACTAGTTGTTTTAAATAAAAACTTGCATGCATTAGTCTTGTAATAATTTAACTAATTATTACATGCACTAGGGTTTGCTTTTCAAGGCTTTCAATCTCCTTTATAAGGATGATCCATTGTACATTTGATTCATTATTTGAGGATATTTTCTTCTTCATATTTTTGAGTCAAACCCTTGCCCTCTTCTTATCTCTACTTCCTTGTAATAGGTTTTTGTATGCAGGTGATCTTCGGATTTTGTGGATTTGTATTGCTCAAATCCTACATGGTATCAGAGCCTAATCTACCACTAATACATTTGGGGTGAAATTGCGATGACAATTTGTGACGACAGGCAAATGTTATATGTTTTTGGCTTTTTTTTTCAATTATAACCCGACAACGTCGCAATTGCGACATTAACGGGATATAAGAAAAAAAAAAATGTTGGTCATTTCTATGTTCAATAGCACCAAGAGGGATTTTTGCATCCATTGGATAATTTGTATGTTGGATGAGGAGATCTCTACAGCCAGGCATCTCTACGGCAAAAGGCATTGTACATTCAAAATCCAAAAGGCCGAGAAAGGTATGATTTTAAACTTCACTTCCTCCTCCTTTTGTGTCGCCCTCTCTTCCCTTTATCATGCACTCAGGTACTTCAGGCGTCGCTTCTGTATTGTACACTAATTCATATCAGTGCCTCCATTAAATGGAACACTGCCCCTTAAACTCTTGATAGCACCGATAGGTGAAAGCTTTGTTGTATTATTGTCATACATTATTCTTTATATTTCTAGGTCATAAGACCGATCATTAACAGTGTGCTTCATGGAGATTCTAAAAATGCCTTGGACTGTGCTTTCAAATGATATAGTCACGATCCCAGCTAGGGTTTACAAATATCATTTAAAAACCTAAACATTCCTTTGACGATGTCCTTCATTTCAACAAAGCACTCAACATAGTGCACAAATCTGAAAATGCCTTGTAGAACGCTCTCAAGACTGCACTGAGTCTTTTGATAAATCTACATGTTTGTCACTGGGGTGTAACTATTACCATTTTAGTTACGACGACAATTCGATGGTTTTGCATCACTTTGTATGAAGTGTTTAAGTTGTAGAAGTATAGAAGTTATAGAATGGTTGTTGAGAATTTTTGGATATTCTAAAGTTAACCAACCAGGGCATGTCATGATATCCACTGTATAAAAGTGCACTAAAAAATAGTAGTGTTTAAAAATTATGTTATGATTTTTTAATTAAAAATTCTTTTAACTATCAATACACCAAATCATTTTGTATGATCAGTTAAAGCTGTAGAAGTTCAGTAGCTAATAGAACGAGGGTTGAGCATTTTTGGACGGGATATTCTAAAATTACATATTTGGTTTGATAAATATACCTTCTAATTTTTGTTGAACTTTCACACCAAGGAAATAATGCATGGGTCCTATATTTGACATTTCATATTTCTGTTTCATTTCTTTCTCCATGAGAACTTTGTTGTTACCTATATAAATAAGATCATCGACGTAAAGGTAACCAATGAGAATATCATAATCAATATGTTGAACATATGAGGTTGGCTCTTAGTTTCTTCTACTAAATCTCTTCTTCAAGAAATAACTACTAATCCTTGTATACTAGGCACTGGGAGCTTGCTTCAACCCATAAAGTGTTTTTTCTAAAAACTTGTAAACTAATTGTTCTTTGCCTAGAATTTCATAGCCCATAGGTTGTTGAATGTTCCACATAGATATCCTTATCTGTATAACTATTAAGGAAGATAGATTTTACATTTATCCAAGATACTAGCCACTTGTATTGTGTAGCAATAGCCAATATAATCTTGATTGTATCAAGTCCAGAAATTGTAGCAAAAGTTTTTGTAAATTGCTTGAGGTGTTTGTGCAAATCCTTTGGTGACTAGTCTAGCCTTGTGTCATTCTATTGAACCATCAACATGATATTTCACCTTATAAATCCATTTGACATGAATCACTTGTTTATCTTTGGGAAGTTGCAAATAATTTCCATGTTTTATTTTTATTAATGGCATTCATCTCATCATTCATAGCATTAATCCATACTTTGCCTTTGACTACTTTTTCATACATAGAGGGTTCCACTTGAATTTTACTAAACAAAGAAAAATTAACGATTGGTTTTATATTGTAGTCCTATGATAAATGTCAAATAGTCTTTGTGAATTTCTTGAAGAGCTTGGAGTTTATGCTTAATGTGAATTATCATCAAAATTTGTGCTACTAGAAGAACTTGGTGGACTGGAACTTGAGCTCCTATTAGAGCTTGAACTTCCACTTGAGCTTGTGGGGAGGAGGAACACTACCATCTTCAATGCCCATGATTATTAGTATATTTTTTTGTACACCATTTTTCCATTGATAGACTCTCCCTTCATCAAAAACATTTTTTGTGCTAGGATTATAGCACCTGTACCCTTTAGTTGCATTGGAATATCCCACAAGGATACAAAGTTGGGATTTTGTATCCAACTTCGTCTGCCTTTGAATTGGAATATGAATAAATGCTAGACAACCAAATACATGAAAATGAGCTACAAAAGTATTATGACTACTTTGAGTTTCCTTTGAGTGATGTTCTTGATTGATTTTGTGGATCTCAATTCAAAATATATACTATTGTTGCCACAACCCCCTAATAACTATTTGGAAGACATTTTGATTGCAACATACTTCATGCCATTTTCATAATGGTACCTTTCTTTCTTTTTGTATTACCATTTTTTGGGGAGTATAAGCCATAGTAAACTTTCTTTATGACATAGTTGTTGCAAAATTAAAAAACTCTTTGGAAGTAAATTCTCCCCCTCTACCTGTTTGAGTATTTTGAGATAATACCCAATTTGCTTTTCAAGCATAGCTTTATAATTTTTGAAGCATTGAAAAGCCTTAGATATCTGCATAAGAAAATAAACCAACATGTGGCAAGGAAATCATCAATAAAAGTTAAAAAATAAATATCCTTACCCAATTTCTCCTCTTGCATATCACCACAAATGTCAACACACAAGCTCTATTGGAGATATTGCCCTCCATGATTTGTTCACTAAAAAATTATCATGATGGTGCTTGTGCACACCTTGAACAAATTTCTTCTTTGGATTGAATTGTAGGAAGTCCTCTAGCCATATTCTTCTTGTGAAGCAAACTTAATCCTTGAAATTTAAAATGACCGTATTGTTGGTTCCATAACCACGAATCATCTGTTATTACCATGAATGCATGCATCTTAGTGGAAACCAATGGGAGAGGAAATAATATATTCTCTATCATAGAAGACTTTGCTACAAGTGATATTTATCTGATTTATTAAATATCTTGATGTGGTTATCTTCAAATACACTTTTGTAATTTTATGCTACTAGCTACCCAATATTCAAAAGATTATGTTTTAGTTTTTGCACAAGTATCATGAATATAATAATTTCTCCTTGCTTAGTCTTCAATGCAAGGGTACTTTTACCCATTACATCATTTTCTTTATCATCACTAAATTTAAGTTAGACTTCTTATGAATCATCTAATTTGACAAAGAGGGTATATGTACTTTTCATATGATTTGAATAGCTGCTGTTTAGGAACCACACATTCTTTTGGTGTTCTTTTGTCAAAATGCACGCAAAGAATGTAGAGTAATTTGCATCTTTGGAAGACTTTAATTAATTGTCTTTCGACTTATTCAAGTCAATCTTTTTTCCCTTCGTGTCCATATTGTTTAGAACACCTACATTGAATGATTCAGTGATCCACTTCCTATTCCTTGTTCTCTACCATGTCCTCTATTAGCTAAAATTTCCTTGGAATTTATTTGGGTGAGGAAGAGTCTTTGGAGAGTTTCTTCAATTTTTGTAGGAGATTGGAAAGCTTGCGCCAAGCTTTCTGTAGAACATTGCATATACTTCTCATGAGATTGTAAAGAACTTATCTATTCTGCCACTTTGAATGTGGTTAGATCATTCCTTTCTTCAATGGCTATCACCACTGAATAAAAGTGAGGAAGAAGAGATCAATATGTGTCCTCCTCACTTTTCCTTTTTTAAATAGAAATTTCATCCAAAAGATATAAATCGTGGGAGAGTTTCTTCAATTTTTGTAGGAGATTGGAAAGCTTGCACCAAGCTTTCTATAGAACATTGCATATACTTCTCATGAGATTGTAAAGAACTTATCTATTCTACCACTTTGAATGTGGTTAGATCATTCCTTTCTTCAATGGCTATCACCACTGAATAAAAGTGAGGAGGAAGAGATCAATATGCGTCCTCCTCACTTTGCCTTTTTTAAATAGAAATTTCATCTAAAAGATATAAATCTTCAAATTTCCTTCATGAATTTTGGTTGATATTGGAGAGGAATTATTTAAAATAAAATTTAATGATAAGAGACCTTCTTTTATATTTTCACTTTACTTGAGGCCCTCTATTATAATTTTAATCCCATTTCCTTAGTTCAAAATTCCCAAAATCCACTTAAAGAATTTAAATATATGATGGGCATTTTGGGTTTCAACTGGGGTTCATTTTGAAAAAAAGGACATTAGATAGAACAATTACAAGATGATGTTTGCATTGACAATTAACATAGTCAAATTCAGCCACTAAATTTAGTTCATGAATTCCTATATTGGCTTTACATTATGGGGGCTTATTATTTGGTTTGGTGTTTTTATTTTTTTATAGCCCTTACTATATATGTTTTCACAAGGATCTCAAGGAGTTTTGATGTATCCCCACAAAATTATGATAGTGAAATAAACATGTTAATTCAAGAAGAAGAGAGTATTGAATGTTGATATAGACCATGAGAGAAATGCCTCTGAAATCTGATTCTATGATCTCATAAGTGAGTTATAAATAACTTTTAAAGATTAAATTTAAGTGGATGCAAAATGCCTTCTTGAGCATGCCTAAACACCTCAACTAGACTAGCCTACATGGAGTTATTCAAAGAACTACGCAATTTCACCCCAAATTACCAAATTGTCATCGTAATGTCCCCTCTTTGAATAGGATTTAATTATAAAAAATAATAAAGTAAAATACAAAAGGATAAAAATAAGATTAAAATTAAAATTTAAAAGAATAAAATTAACTTTAACGAATAGTCAAAAGGCATGAAATGAAAAGTTGCGACTCCCTCAAACATGAGATATAGAAGGGAGAAGAGAAACTCATTTGAAAGGAGGCTACAGGGAGGAAGAAGAAAGAAGGGAACATGTGAAAATAAGAACTAATGCAGATATCTTTGAAAGTTTAAAATAGAGATCCGTTAAATGCTTAGTTCATCAACCTCAAGGTGCCTATTGTAGATGTTGGGTTTATGTATTACACAATGAAATTAAGTTAGATGCCTTAAGATTGATACCTCTCCATATTTAACAAATATTTTTATTGAAGATAACTGAGCTAGTCTAGTATGGTGGAAGATTCACAAAGTTGGTCTAGTACAGTGGAAGATTCACAAATTTATTCATTCTATAACTCCTCTTACTCCGTGCCTATTCCATAACCTTTGCCAACATACTCCTTGTCTGTGCCAAAATAGGATCTTTGGAACAGGGTATGGATATCCATCAAAGCATAATGAAAGGGGGGTTTTCATGAGATATTATAGTTGGAAATTCTGTTATAGACATATATGCAAAATGTAAAAGCATAGACAAGGAACATAAATTGTTTCAGAGAATGCCTCAGAGAAACGTGGTCTCGTGGACTGCAACAATTGCAAGATATGCACAAGATGGATTTGTTGAAAAGGTTGTAGAAAATTTCAATCAAATACACTTGGTAGGTGTAAATCCTAATTTCACAGCCTTTGTCAACATTCTCTCTACTTGTGCTAAAATGGGAGTGATGCAGAGGATAGAAAGATGAACCCTTTAAACAACCCAAAATGAGCAAAATTGTAGAAGTGTTCCAAGTGACCCTTCTAGGTCCTGATGGGCAAAATCTACAAATAGTCAATTCTAGGAGGTTTCAAGGATTCAATAGGTTTGTTTTAGCATATCTAACATGTTCCAAACATCACCTTCAAGTTTCAACACCTCTGAAGTAAAAATGCATAGCAAACCAAAATGTTGTCAATGACAATTTTCAATTTCTATAACAGCAGCAAGGTAAATTGATAGATATCTTTTGTTTTTATCAAGTGACTCTCTGAAAAAACAACCTTTTCAAATACCCTTTATCCTTATATAAAACATATGTCAAGATTGGATGGGCTTCCTTTGGAAAAAATCAAAGTTTCTTCACAATGACCCTGTCTTTAACAATGGAACAACTAGTGCATTTACAAAGCAACATATAGCAATACTTAATGTATGGACTTCAAACTTTGTATAGGCTCATCAAATGCCTTCAATTAGAAAAATACACAATCAATTTCAGTCTATGGGTTTCCCATCCCCAAAAACCCCAATTCATCCCTTATAAACCCTTATTCCTAGGGTATCACCAATCTCACGTGTAACAACTTATTTGACTAATTCCAAGTGCAAAAATCAATGTTTCAACATCATAACCATGAATCAAAACTCAAACACTACCCTCCTTAAGGCAAATCTCTCTCTATAGGACTGTCCCTTCAATCCTTAACCCTTGTTTTCACCTTTTTATTGTTGGTGGCCACCAAATATTTTGGTTAGATATTCATTACAGAGTTAGAAGCATTTGTACATGTTAGAAGAGTGACATTCCATGAAGAAATAGTGGACATTTCATGGGATGAGCATGATTTAATGAAAAAAAAACTACAAAATTGCTTGAAAACTGTCTGCTACAGCCAGGCAGTGAATAAAATTGAACAAAAAACTCACCAAATGGATTCAAGACTTGATTATTATCATCAAAAAATGTTTGGTAAGATAGAACAATACATTCCCAATCCAAAGATATGCAGAAAAACCAAGAATGCTTCAAATTGCTGTTCAAACCAAGGTTTTTCTATTCACTTTTCTGGGACAGTCTGTCCATTATATCTTCCAGTCTGTACAAACACATATTTATAGACCTGGGAATGGTAACTACCCCTCTTAACCATCTCCAAATAGTTTCATTTGCTAATCCTTCTTAAAATTTGAATTATGGAGTTTCCTTCCAAAATGGCTTTATAGTCGTTAACATTCAAATTTCAAATTTTAAACTACTAAACTATGCTCTTAAAGAGTTTATTGAATCTTCTGATTTATGTAATGAAATGGTAAGGTTATGATAACCTATAGGACCCTATCCAATGTCTTTTCTACCCTAGGCAACCCTAAGATGGAATTACAACTTTTTTTCAACATAGAAATCCATTAGGACATTATGCAATTTCATGACTTCCAATGCCTCCATGTGCCATGATTGGTTGAAGGATTGCCCAATTGAATCCAGGAGATGTTGCATGACCTCTATAATGCCTTGGATCTCCAATGTGCCTTTGACAAGCATATGATGCTCCTGCATCAATTTCACCACCTTTAAAGATGTTCTTGTCCCAAGAACCGTGTCTAGCATAAATTGCTTCTTTTCCTCCATATCTCTACATATGGTGCATAGGAATGAAACCTCCTAAGGTAAAGTGTCTCTTCTATTGATGTCCTGCATGCAAAACATTCAAACATTTGTTAGAAATCATAACTCCTGCCCTTGGGGTAGTCACCATTGCTGCCTTCGTTGTTTTCTTGACTGTTTGGACAGTCTTTATTTCTACCTGTTTGGGGCAGTACCCCTGTTGTCCTTCCAACTGCTGCTGCACCATCTTTTCATTGTCTTTTTCATGTCCTCTAATAGGACAGTACCAATCCCCCACTAACACTCCTTCACCACCTTTAAATCTTGTCCTTATCTTTGTCACAGAATTCAGAATTCTTTGTCCTTTATTCTCCACTACTTGTTGTTCCAACTTTATGCTTTTCCCAGTCTGACCTGTATCCAATTCTCTGATTCTTCCTATGAGGAGAGATTCATTTTCCTTGAAATGAAATGGTATCAACTCAAACCTTTTTCCATTACTCCACACTTGGTAGATGTTAGTGAAGCAATCATGTAACACTTTCCTAGAAACTTGCCAAGATCTTCCTAGGATAACATGTGCACAATTCATTTTTACAACATCACATAGAATCTGATTAGAGTACCCACCTATTGAGAAATTTAACATGGTCTGATAATGCACTATGAAATTTTGATTTTCCTCCACCCATGTAGCATAATAAGGCCTAGGATGGTGTTGAATAGGCAGTTTCAAAGCATTGACAACATCCCATGATATTAGATTGATGCAAGTACATGAATCTATGACTAATTTATAAACTTCACCTTGTATTAAACAATTAGTCCTAAAAATACTTACTTGTGGTGTCCATTCCTCACCTCTCCTAAACATTAAGAATTCTCCTATCTCAGGGTCTGCATTACCTTTTGGCATTTCTTCCTTGTCTTCTTCTTGGACCAGGTGTACTCTCTTCTCTTTGTCAGGACATTGGTAGGATTGATGCCCCACCTTTCCACATGTGAAGCATGTGTCTATAAACAAACCACTCCCTCTTCCTTGTCCACTCCTACCACCTCTCTGATTTTGTCCTTTGGAATCAGAACTAGGACCTTTGTCCTTCTCCTCCCAAACCTAGTTTGTCTTTCCTCCTCTTCCTCTCATGGAAGATCCTCCTCTTGTGTTGTTGTGCCTTTCACTCTTCCTTTTCAGTTTCTCCTCTATCCTCAAATCCATCTGATAACACTCCTTCACACTCCTGGGATTAGTAGCAGCAAACTCATCTTGAATAGCAAATTTCAATCCTCCTAAATACCTTGCAACTTTAACAACTTCTTCTTCATCCAAACATGATCTCATACTCAGTTTGTAGAACTCATCCGTGTATGCCTTTACATCCATGTCCTTTTTCTTTAAGCCCTGCATCTTCTTATGCATTTGAACTTCAAAATCTTTAGGAAGGAAATTACTTTTCATCTTTGAAACCATTCTATCCCAAGAAGTGATTTTAGACTTACCTCTTTTTCTTCTTTTAGCCTCCTCATGATCCCACCATAGGAGTGCATGCCCTTTCAGTTTGGTCTTTTCCAACTTGACCCTTTGTCCCTCAGGTATATCATCACTTTCAAAATAAGCATCCATAGATGCAATCCATGCTTAAACATTTAATGTCATTATGGTTACATGAAATCTATATGACCATTTCATTTCTTCAATATGCCCTATGGATGTCCCTATCTAACTATATATCTTTTAATTGCATATAATAACTAATTTATGTGCTTTTTCATGACTATGTTTGACTCATATAATTGTGATCTCTCTAGCACTATGATGTCATTTAATATGTCTTGCTAAAGCTTGTAAATTTTGTTCCTTTTGCCATGTCATGTAATATGTCTTGCCTTGTAGCTTATATGTTTTGAAATTGCTGTTAGGCCTTGTAGCTTATATGTTTTGATTGTTGGAGAGCTTCTAGATCTAAGAAAGAAGACCATTGCATGAGTTATAGCCACGCGCTCAGGTAGATTGTTGATTGTTATTTCTTGAGTTATAGTACTTTCGACAGTTTTGCTTAGTTTGTGAAAGTTGTAGACCGAAGTTTTCATAGCCTGATTTTTGCTTCCTGCGAAGAACGATCATGTCAAATAATATAAGTGAAGAACAAAATAGGGAGACAATCGCTAGATTGTGGTCTAACTTGAAAAGAAAAGGTGATGGAAAATGTTATTGTCCCTGCAAAATTTGTAAGGGCTTAAACCGTAGAAGACTGCTAATCAAAATAGTTAAGAGACATTGTAGGGAGAATGGTCACATTGAAGGGGGGCATGACTATCATCCACTGGTAAGTTGTTCATTATATCATTTTAACAATTTATATACATATGAAATCACTTGATGATGAGTTGATGATCATGGTTTATTTATGTTAATCAATTTTATATAGGTTGATCTCCCCAGGGAAGTACATGATATGAACCACAACAATCTGAAGAATATGGTTTTCAAAGTGGAGGAACATGGAGGTACGAATATCCAAGGTGAAGATAATGATCTCATGGAAGATGACGATCATGTGCCAAAAAACACAATTGAAGATGATGGTATAAATACATTGATCCATGACACATTTAGTCCAAGCGTATCTGATCATGATGATGATGATAGCCTCGATGTACCTCTACTTGAGAAGGCATACGAGCCCCTATACAAAGAATCCCGAACAACTCTTCTCTCTGTTGTATTGTTGTTGTTGAACTTGAAGGTTATGAATGGTTTATCCAACATAACAATGTCACGTATGTTAAGGTATGTCATATATGTCTTTATAGTTAACAAATGGTGAATAATGTACCACTAATATTGTTTATATTAACAACTTATATTTTTTTTTGTAGATTGATAGGTGAGTTTTTGTTACCACAATCAAATATTCTACCTCGTTCATATCGAGAATTATCTACTGTTATGAAAGATATTGGAATGGAGTATCAAGCAATGCATGCTTGTCCCAATGATCATATTATATATTATAAAGAACATGAATTTGCAACACAATGCCCTGTATGTCATACGAGTAGATATTAAATAGATCGAATAACAAAAAATGTGCCTCATAAGGTTCTTCATTACATCCCCATTATTCCACGGATGCGACAATTATTCAGGTGTAGTAGCTTTGCACAATTTATGGATTAATGCACGCAATAGAAGTCAAGATGACATTATTCAAATCCCTGCAGATGGTTCGGCCTTTATGCACATAGAGGAAAAGTGGCAACACTTCAAAGAAGAAATTCATAATCTCAGGCTTTCATTGGCAGCAGATGGTGTCAATCCATTTGGAGAGATGAGATCTGTTTACTCGGTGTGGCCTATTTTTGTTATCAACAATAACATTCCTCTGTGGATGTCAATAAAGAGGGAGTACATTATGTTGGCAATGATTGTTCCAGGTATTTTATCATTTGATAGTTATTAATTTACATGTACTTACAAATCTTGCAGTAAAATGGTCACAATAATTATGTAATGTTACTTTTCATTCAAGTAGGTAAATATCAAGTTAAAGATATGAATGTATATATTGAGCCTCTTATCAATGAGTTGGTGGAGTTATGGAATGGTGTCACTATGTATGATGTGTCTAGACCAATAGGACAAAGACAATTTCAATTCCATGCAATACTTGCATGGACAATACATGATGCCCCAGGGCTAACACATTTTTGTGGTATGTTATAGTGAATTCAAGTTGCGCATGATAATTCTAATTATAAAAATCAACATATTTAATAATCCAATTATATCATTATCTTGTAGGTCTTCAAACAAAGGGAAAATTTGCATGTCCAGTTTGTGGTCCAAAGATGAAATCTCGTCATTCAAAAAGTTTAGGAAAGCAAGTGTTTGACGAGTGTAGACACTTCCTCCACAGGAATCATAAGTATCTAAGTACAGAAAAACATCTTTTCAATGGGAAAGAAGAGACTACATCAAAGCCACAAAGAATGACACCTCACCTATGGAAGTTGGAATATAATAAAATTAATCATTGAGGTAATGTCATTCCACCTAATGGTTTATGTTTGTAATGTATATATTTCTATTGTGATTTTTGTTTACTAATTATGTAATTGATGATCGTAAAGGTCATTAAGGCACTACTGACAACCTTCCAAAGGGACTAAAAATCTATCCCAGACAATTTAGTAGGTTGCCCTACTATGAGCACCTACAAATTGTGCATTTGTTTGATACTATGCATATTGGAAAGAATATAACAGAGACATTGTGGAAAATATTGGATGGAAGGCGTGACAAAGAAAAAATTGTCAAAATTTGTAATGACATTCATGAATCCCATCATGCACTGAAGAATTTCATTCACTCAAATAGCAATAGAGATCAGATTAATATAAGTGCCCTTCCTTGGTTATTAACGGAGCAACAAAGTGATGCCATAAAAAAAAGTCATACGAAAAATTTGATTTCCCATAGGATTTGCTGCAAACATAAGAAATCTCATATCAAAGAAAAGTGAATTTGGGCCAGGGCTCAAAATGCATGATTGGCATACTTTCATCAAGGTAAGTTATGTTCTTCTGTATTTACAATATATTCATAAACTACGTGTACTGTTCATTATGTTATGTTAGAAAACAATGAAATGATTGGTTTATAATTACTGCAGTACGTGCTACCTCTATCTCTCCCAAAGCACTTCAACAATAACATCAAACAAGTGATATATGATCTTGGAAAATACATGAGGTAAGCAGTAATATCTATTCAATTTGTTGTATATATTTATTATATTCACGATTTGTTTTTCTTACTATGTAATCTATTGTATATTATTTTGTAAAGTCTCATATTTATATATTTTTTGTGACTTGAATCTCTTAATGTAGGTGGTTGTCATCTAAAGAAATCCATAAAGAAGATATAAACTATTGGAAGAGAAGAATTCCTCATTTACTGTGTGAAATGCAAAAGTGTCTACCTCCAACTTTTTTCAATGTACAAGAACACTACCTCATACACCAAGTTGAGGAGATTGAATTGTGTGGACCTGTACACTCTAGGTCAATGTGGATGGTTGAGAGGCACTTGAAATATTTGAAGGCTTTGGTTTGACAAAGAGCACATCCTAAGGGTTCTATGGTAGAGGGATATATGGTATACCAGACTATGGTGTACATTACTGAATATCTTCCTAAGTTTGCATCAAATATCCATGTAGATCGCATTTGGGATCTTGACCCTTTTTAAAAATTCGAAGGGGAGTACTTGATGGGGAAAGGTAGATTGAGGAAAGTGAGAGGTAATAAATTATAAGATGTTATTGTAATAAATTATTTCTTAATCTTCAAAATAAATCGGTTGTAAGTCATCTATTTTTTTTTTGTACAGTTGCTCAAGAGTGGGATGCACTACATTTGTATATTGTAAACAATCTTGATTGGATGATGGTATGGATTGAACGATGTCAACATTCTGGTCACACATTAACATGGGAAGGTGTATCTTCATTGGGTAAAGAAGCTCATCATAATGGAGATTCCAATGTTACGCAAAGGAAAATAGATTTAGCATATGGTTTAAGAGATTTCTAGGTACGTACAAATTTATTAATCACCTATATGTTTATCAACTCATGATACAATAATTTTGACATGTTTCACATATTATTGCAGGTTAAACACCACAAGGGTATGTTTTGTAATGGTCAGAAATTTCACATCAAAGTGTTGGATGACAGAAAGAAAACTTATGATTCTGGAATAACTGCAGTCTTTCAAGTGACTAATATTTCATCTGGAAACGACTTACATTCTCGAGAGTCTAAAAATCGATACTATGGCATTTTGGATGATATACTTGAGTGTAACTTTAGTTCCTTCAAATTAGTACACTTCATTGTCAAATGGTATAGGCTACGACTTAATCCAAATGATCTTGATAGAACTGTTATTGAACATGATAATGGATTTATAATGGTTAATACAGTCATTTCAGCTAGTTGGGGATGAGCCCTATGTTCTTCCAAGCTAATGTGAGCAGGTATTTTACTCAGAGGTTCCACATAAACCGGGTTGGTCATTTGTTGTTAGACAAGAACCGAGAGGAAGGTCGATAAAGTATAATGCGATGGAAGAAGAAGATACCAAAGAAGTAGAAGATGATGTAGATGATGATCACAATCGATAGTTATTGGATGATATTCCTGACACAAGTTTTCATGAAGAAGAAGAAGAAGATGATGATGATGATGCTGCTACTGATGATGATGATGAAGATGATGTTGATGTTGATGATGATGATGTTGATGATGATGATGACGATGATGATGATGATGATGATGATGATGAGGATGATGATGATGAGGATGAGGATGATGATGATGAAATTTAGAGGTATGCCATCAATCCTTAATCTATTTAATATTCAAACCATCAAAACCAACCATCAAACCCTCCTTCCTAGGTGCATAAGCCTAGGGCTTTACCAAAATGACCACTCCAAACACTTCCAGATCGTACCAATGGATCAAACACCATTACATGGTCCTAACATGACATTCTATGCCATCAAACTCTTTATTCCTCTCATAATTGGAAGTGTGCACTTGATCTGTGTATAGGAATTCTCCTTGAGTCTCTATTGGAGATTTGATGACTATGGCAACCATTATAGGGGTGTAACAACAAGAGAAAATCCAAAAAATATAGCAGCAATTGGACTACTCTAAGGCTTTGTTAGGTATTGACCTTAACATGTGCTCATAAGTTAGGTATTGACCTTAACATGAAAGTTTTATGGTCATATTTATAAGATAATGAGATCCCTAAAGATAATGTGTATGAATAAAAATTTAGAAACTTACTTCTACTAAAAAGTATCATTAATAAACTTTGGCTTCACCATACAATCCTTTTTCATTCAATAACTTATGTCCTTTGTTTGCAGCAATGAGGATACATTATTACCTAAATCGATTGGTTTTAGAAAACCTCTTTTGGAGTGTCTTTATTTCTCATTCAACATATTGTCTCTATGTATCATGATCATCAAGAAGGCTTGTGTTTCACTATCACACATTGGTGCAGATTGGCATTTCTTGCATTCTTTCCTATGTGCTATTTCTTACTATCCTCTTGTTGCTATTATAAGAATAGCTTTTCTCTTAATTGGATAGTGAATGCCTTGGGGTTGTATGCATAGGCTTTCCATGTCACTTTACCATAGCCTCTTGATTGGTTCTTCTTCTCCTCAACATCACTATTTGCTCCTAGACACCCATTGTTATGCATTTTTCCTTCCTCCATTGTCAAGTTGTTCACACCATGTGAAGATTCCCCATTTCATTGGCACATGCTCAAGTGAATAAGTTCTATTAAGGAAGGACTCTTTCTCAATTTCAATCCTAATGGAGTGCTTCCTTGCTCATCCATTTGGTTTTTAGCATTCACTCTGTCTCCTCCATTGTTCATCTCCTACTAGGAATAGACAACCAAACTTTGTCACTCACATATCACATTATTGAAGCAAAGTTGACACTTCAGAGCATTTGGCACTCAAAATAAGCAATACCCATCAAATGTTTGTCCTAAAAACTTATGAACATATCCTATTAACTTACCTATTGAACCAAGTTCATATACTTGATACGTTTAGAACTTGAAGTATCTTGTGAATCTACATAAGAGTTCTTCATGTGGGCTTAGATTTTCTCATTACTGACTAGACATGAAAAGAAACTATTTGGCAATATATCTATGGTTGCCTGTGATGCAGTAGGGAATGGCAATGGACCCTCTACTGAAGGCAATGATCAACAATCCTTTCATCAATCTCAACACCTACCCACAGGGATAGACCTTATGCTTTGGTCTATGAACTTACTCACTTGGAAAATGAGTAAACAACAAATTATTTTAGTTCATCCACAAGACACCCTAGGCAAGATACATTCAACCTTCAATGGTTACTAACATGAGTTTGTCTCCATCCCAATCCTGCACCTCCAACTCAACACAAGCTTCACAAATCTAATGGCCTCATTAGGTATGGCACCCTTGAGATGAACAAGAGATGGGTACTTAGGCTAGGAACACCTTCAAGACACCAAATACTCTATAATTACTTGATTTCCAAACACATACTCCAAGGTGAGTTGATGGATTAACAAGAAACACAAATTTAAGTGTTATAATGTGTACCTTTTAATGTTTTTAATTTTTATGTGATGCTTATGATGGATGTGATTATGATTATGATGTGATTATACTCATGATAATTGAATTACATTTGCAGGAAACTGAACCCCTTTCAAGAGCATCCCGCACAGTCTCATGGATCGACAGGTATAAGTCAATACACCTTATAGATAGTCTATTTAATACACTTATCAAAAGTAAGATTGATGTCTTCTAAGATCTCTCCCATTTGTAGGTACCATCGAATAGGTATTTTTCAGAAGTGTCTTCCTCGAGTGAGGGAAATATAGGAATAGAAGAGGAAAGTGAGACATGCAGTTTATTTAGAACAGGGAGATTAATAAGAGGTCAAAGGACTAGAAGGAAATTCAATAAATGCATGAAATTTTTCCTTGCTCAAGGGGGGTCATGTGCTTATGATGATGAGATGAAAGGCAACATCGAGGTGCCCTTGAGGTACCAACATCTACAGAAACATTGGGTACCCAAGGAATTTCCTCCAATAAACACTGATTTTTGTGTTAACAAGAGGATATATCACATAGCACCATCATCATTACATGGTTTGGGCCTATTTTCTATGGACGGCATAAAGGTGTCTTACAACAAAGTTTCTGAATTGATGGAGTATGTTGGACCATGTTACGATTACAAAAGTTGGATGCATATTTTTCAATATAAAAAAAGTATGCATAGGTATGCACTCTCGGAAAATTATATACAATAGCAAGACAATAATCAAAGTAAAAGTGTGGCTATATACATTGATGGAAGGCCAAAAGCAACAAGGAATATTGCGGGTTTTATAAATAATACACGACCTGGGTCAACTATAAAGCAACCCAATTGCATATTTGAGGCACACGAGGGAAATCGTGTATTCATTTGTGCGATAAAGTCAATATATGCAGGGGAAGAGCTGCTTATTGATTACAATTTGAACCACATAGATACAAACGAGGCTACTATCATGGGGGTGGTACATACTATTAAACCAACTTCTAATCAATGACTCCAACATACCATTTAGTTATTAAATTTTTGGCTAACATTTTTATACTTGATCTTTGACACAGGGGCACAATACGGAGCAACTGCCTGGAGGGGATGGTGATGATATTCCCAACTTATCTAAACATGAGCAGGTAAAACTCATTGTAATTGTGCAAACTAGATAGAAGCAAAATGTTATTTTTTTAATGTTGTTTCTTCATTGTTTTGGAGTAATTTTGATAATACTAATACTATTGTTGTCACAGAGGGTCGGTGGTCAAAGAGAGGGAAAGCAACCTGTAGTCCCTCAGGAGTCCCCCCTTGAGGAGGACCCTTTTTTTATTGATTTAGCGGAGACCGATGACCCGATCGGTTCCATTAAAAAGCTACTAAAGAAAATTGGAAAAGAACTTTTACGTTTGGCATCCATACAGCCTTAGACTCAGGAAATAAAAGAGAGGGGAGCTGACTTGTTGTGCACTTCTGAAAACTTAAAAGTAAGTATTAATGAAATTTTTAATTATAAAAAGAGTTCAATAATGGTTTTTATGTTATGCTTTTTTGTGGCATTAATTAAAATATGGATGCGTTGTCTTTATAGAGTTATTTGTGTAATTTTGAACCCCATTCCCATGATGAGGGTATTGTAGGTGGTTCAGGTAGATTGCATGTTCCATTCCCCACTTGTGTTTTCCACTAAATATATATAGGAATGATCATAATCATTGACAATACATGCTCGAACAATCCTTTTTTTTAATGCTCTAACAATCTTGTCCATGCTAGTCCACGCGTTCTATATTTATGCATGCTCTAACAATTTTATTCTTCAGCTCCTTTCCATGATGCTATGACAATGCCACCTACATCCAGGACAACCACAAATGTCTTTCCGACTGTTATGTCAGCAACACGCAGCCTACAAGCATCAACTATTGCACCATCTATTGGTACACAAATCCCTCTTTTTCTCTCTTTTGTTATGTGTTTAAGTGTTATGTGTTTACGATGTAGATCCCTTGATTGTGTTTGTGCCATGGGTGCTCTGCACCAATTTATTTCCCTTGAAGTATTATTTCTTGGAGGCATTTGATAATGGTTTTCATTTTTTGCAATAGGAGATGCAACAAGTCCCGATGCAGCATCATTTCCTGGATGTTCCCGTGTTCCTAGTACGGGAATGGTGAAGGATTGCATATTGATCATCAGCAATGATGAAGGCATTCCCTTAAAAGTAGCCAAAGTTCTAGGTACTTTAAAGTTATTATTATTCTATAGTGATATAATAGTAATTTAGTTTTTGATCACTCTTCATCGACTAATGATCCCATGATTGTTTTGTAGGGAATGATGTTTTCTAGCGAAAACTTGGTGATGAGTGTTTGCGGATATTTGGGCCCACCCTATGTACATGGTGGAACATCATATCCTAACTAAAACCCCAAACCACTATTTTGATTTCATATCATTGCTAGAATAGTTTTCCTTTTCATCCATTTCTTGAACTATATTAAAGGTAGCTTCACTTCATTTATGAGTCTAACATGTTTTTTTTTACTTAAAAGGTGGAATAACCAAGGAAAAAAGTTGAAGGATGATCTTGTAGAGAGTATGACCTAGCTTTTTGGACCTTGTGTATTCGAGAGAAACAGGCTCCTTGAAAGAGCTGGTTTATGTTTGAAGTATATTAGGGACTAGTATAGGAAAAATTTACAGGTTAACCCTACGCATGAGCGTCCACCCTATGTTCCTAAGGCTAAGTGGCAGGCTCTAATTTTGGATGGAAAGTATAAAGCTGACATGAAAAAAGGAATTACACCAATAGAGAGTAGAGCAAGGTATGTGATACTGTTGAGAATGTAATTATGTACTAATTAACCTCTATATTTATATGATCTAACATATTTCAAACTTTTCATAGATTGCTTGACACATCAAAGGCAACAAAGGCAAGACTAGAAAAGAACGTGACACACAAGCTTGGCTCTGGTGGTTTTTCAAAACTTCAAGCACGAGTTGTAAGTATTAGTAAATGAAAAATTGTATCAAATTTTTTATATATTGCAAGGAATTTTTTTTGATGAAACAATGCAAGTAAAATTCACCATACCAAGAAAAAATGTAGGGCTCAGAGTTTAATAGATGCCTCACATAAGAGGACAAGAGAATTGGCTTCCAACAAGGCTATAGAGCCATGGCTGAACGGCTACGAGCTAAAATTAGTGTGCAAGGTTCTAATAATGATGCATATGAGCCACAGGTAAATAAGCTAAATGAAATTTATTTCAAATTGAATACTTTACCAATTAGTCTATTTGATGTTAAGTTCCAATATAAAGTGAGTATATCTATTTTAAGCAAGCAATTATAACAATGCGTAGGATATTGGAATGCAGCCTGACAATCCTTCTACACAATTTGTGCATGATGAAGGTTCGCATGATGTGCATCCTAGTGGTGGAGGTATACATTTGCTATTAAATTTTTTATATGTAATTGCAATTGGTGTTTGGATTAACGTAACATTTTGTATAGCAGCTGTAGAGGATTGAGGAATTGGTGTTCATGAGCATGTTGAGGTTGAGTCCAAACAAAATGATGTGGCCAGATCAGGTAAAGAGCGCCACAGTTATATTCTTTAAAATAATTAAATACTTGTAACAATTATAATAAAATATTTTTAATTTAACTCTTTTATTTGTTATTGCAGAGGACCCCCCTTTGCAGCAGCATAGGAATTTGAGATCATCAAGAACAGAGAACAAAACAACTGATGAGGGGGGAATTGATGATAACACTGATGCTCCTCTTAGAGCTTACATAGAAAAAAAAATTAGAAAGAAAAAAAAGAAATGATTGTCATCTACATACCTTAATTGATAATGACTAAATTTTATGTCTCAATGAATTTAATTATGTGCTAATGAATGTTCATGAATTATATGTTAATGTAGAATATTGATGAATGTTGCGTGTTAACGAATCTAATGTGTTAATGAATGTTATCATGTGATATTGATTGAATGTTACATTTTATTAATGGTTGAAAGAATGAATGAATGTTAGATGTTAATGAGGAATGTAGAGTGATGTCAGGGGGAGGGGGGGTGGGGCCAAATGAGCTTCCACCATCATGTGGTTGGCCCTGTTTAGTAGAGAATATTAAACTATTCTCGAAACAAAGTGAAGCTCAATAAGATACTAAATATTTCTCTATTTTGTCAAATTTATACTTTTCGAAGTCTTTTGAAGATTTGTATCTGATAGTACTCTAATGCTCTATGACTACTCTAAGGTTCTTGGTACATCTTCTTGTAGGTAATTCTTCATAGACTCAGAGTAGAGTTTGAGGCAGAGGAACGGAGGGAAAAATATTTTTCCAAGTAATTCTTCATAGACTCTTCATTATTATTGTATGTAAGGAAACCCAACACATTCATTTCCTTCATCTTTACCACATTTGTACCCTCCATTTGAATGGATTCAGTCCCATATCAGGAGGAAATGGTGAAATAACCATCATAACAATAGTAATATAGAGCAAGTTTAATTGGTCTTTTCATATGTCTATCTTGTGCATTTAGAGATCATGGCACATCATGAGGCCATTTTCTTTGAGCAATTCAGTCAAACAGTTCACACACAGTGTCTATGGTTCTACATTACTTTATGGAAATTCTGTTAGAGTTCACGAGCTAAGCCTAGGGTTCCACATTCCACTGCATACAAATCTGCCAGAGCATTTCTAATTTCTAACTATACTTCACTTACAACCTTAAAATAAATATACCCATCGTACTAATAATTTATTAATTTAGGAAGAGTGATTTTGGCTAGGTGAGCAGATACAAAATTGTTGAGGGAATGGTAGTGTTGTCTGCACCATGATTGTAATCCAATTCAATGAGTATATTTTGATATAGGAAATAAAACCTTTAGTTGAGCTCAAATATTTCTTTATAAAATATGGTTTCTTTAAAGATGAATAAAATAATTATAGATTCCTCCATGTTCTATACTTCATTGTCCATTAAAATATTATGTGTGCTAAAAACACGATTCACAAATTAATGTCTCAAAGGTCATTGCTTAAAATTATTCCGTGCTAAAAACAAAACATTCATTTGATATCATGGATTTATAAAGCCTAAATGTTTATTACACATATTTTGACCAAATGTTAATTATAGAGTTCTATTGATAAACAGTCATGTAATGGATGTTTTTTATACCAGCACTAAGTTGACATACAAGCTTATTTGGGGTTTGCTGTACTTTTACTTCATTGCAAGTTATGTAGCTCAGCAGTTCACTGACCTCATAGGACATACAATTGCAATGCCCTATTGAGTATCTGGTATGTCTATAGATGTCTCACTCTGCATTATTTTGTTGTAGCATTCCATTGTTTATTGACTTTCAAATATTTTATGGAACTTACACTAGTAAGGCCAAAGTATCAATTAACCGATCTTTATTGTTTATGTATTTTACCAAGTACTGAAGTTTGTTTACCATATGGAATTTAGTAATTTTAATTCAAGGTGTAATATTATTTTGGATTCCTTGTTTTTGGGAACATTTGTTGGTTTTATTCATTTTCTTTAATATTTAAAATGGAGTAGAGGGATACAATTTTCTTTAGCATCAAGTTTCATAGAATTTATAGTATTAAAATTTTAAGAATGTTTAAAATTTTATTGGGTGGGTGCTATTGTCATACATAGAAAAAAAAAAAAGTGATTGTTTCTTGTGTATACCGTTCCTTTAGACTTGACTAGAATCTACTATATTATTAATAGTCTGTTATGATTCTTAATAAGAATAATATGAAATGATATTTCAGTTCATCTTTTAAGCTGTTTCCAATTCAAGAATTATATTCAGTAGGGATATAACTAGGATTGTGAATTTATTTTCACTAGATTAGTAACCTTCCTACAATGCCATGGATGCTGTCAAGACATGAAACGCTATGTAATACAAGTCTTCCCTAGAGATGCTATTCACATGTAAAATAGCTACCCCTCATGTTTTAAAAAAAATTGTTTCAAGCATTATGGGATCATCCTATTCAGTTACAAATGATTAGAGCATAGTTATGAACGAGAAGAGCCAAATCATGTCTAAGATACAAAGATAAACTCTTGTCCTGGTACAGATCCAAATTTTGTATGGACTATTTTTTTCTAGTTGCCTTGGTTTT
This sequence comes from Chamaecyparis obtusa, assembly GCA_027943335.1. NCBI lineage: Eukaryota > Viridiplantae > Streptophyta > Pinopsida > Cupressales > Cupressaceae > Chamaecyparis > Chamaecyparis obtusa. The sequence goes on along the minus strand of BSBK01012123.1, from coordinate 77,551 downwards.
TTCGATGTTTTAAAAAGGGAAAATTCACAATTGGGGAAATTTACCCGATATTGTTTGGCAGTGCACCTATATTGGCGGCTCCCATAAAATCTCATGAATGCTGCACTTTTGCGAAATGAATCCATCTGCTCAAATTTTAGCATAAAAATGTGAAACCCTAAACTCAAATAGTTCTAACCATTTTATCTTTGTTTCCACTGACACTTGTCATCTTTAGATGATAAAAGAAAGAGCTTGAAGTCTTGCAAAAACATTACTAAATTTAGAGGCAGCAAGAAGCTTAGTGATAGATGTAGCATGTGTTCGGTTAGGTATTCATGTGAGCACAAAAGAAAGACCAGTCAGTCGCTCAATCAATTCACTCCCAATAGGCCTACTACTAAGAAATATGTAATTCAGCAGCAAATATGCTAACCAGATAGGACCACATTAATAACATCTTAAATTCATTTATGTTGTCCATAAACACTTACATTTTAATTGAACCGTCACGCTTTATCAAATTTATTTTTTACTCTTAACTAATCAAAGATTACCATTCATAAAGATTGATAAATAGTCAACAGAGCATGATTATTCTACAAGAAATGCCTTTGTTTTGGGTAGGTTCCCATCCGTCAAGACTGGAAAACTACAGGTAGGCTTATTTTGTTGTGAGTTTCAGTAGTGGAACGGTAGTGAGAATATTTGAAGACATCAAGGACGTAGAGTAGTATTCAAATATCCAAATATTGTTGCAAGTAAAATATTGTTAAACAAGTCACCTTACTAGTTTTATAAGAAAATAATAACACCCATATACACATATCTTCTCCTTGATAATCTGCATATAAGGAATCACCTTGATAATGTGCATTTAAAGAATCGCTTGTTAAGATAAAGTAAGCAATTGAACTTTTAATGAGGAATGAACCCCAATATTCATTAAAATAAAGCTACATAACACATACACCATAATTATTAGCATTAAAATAAATATTTAATTTTCATTAAATTGAAAATCAGTTCATACATATTTCTTATACAAATAATGATATTATAGGGCCTACATTTATTTCCCCTATTCTTTTAGAATTCGAGCGCCTTCAACCTTCCTTGGTAGTGGATGCCTCCACGTATGTTAGGCTCCCAAATGAAAATATAAATTATCAAAAATAGTACAATTCTTATCCTTTATAAAATATTCTTCCTATCATCTAACCATAGCTTCTCATTTAGATAAATTATTATATCTTGTTCTCATCTATGTAGCTTTCACTCATCTATCCTTTTTCTACCTTCGTCTACTACTCTATATGTTCACCCTCAGTGTTCCTATATGATAAAATGTTGTCCAAAAATTTTATTTGACACACTTGCGTCATATTTTTTATTATGTTAAACAAAAAATTGTTTGTATTCTAGTCAATGATGCCTTCATGGGATTCTTATGATATTCTAGATTATTTAGGAAAGATAGTTATTTTTACCTCTTTTCTTGTTCATTCTTATGGTAGAGGCATCAGGTATGTGTATAAGTAAAAATTAAGAGAATGAAGATAAAAGGATTTTATTTTCATAATGGAAATGAATCTAGTTTTTCATTTCAATTTTTGTGACACAATTTTTTGGGGGAAATTTCAATTATAAGTATTCATTGGTATGGTTATCAAATATATTATCAGTATTATGGTTATGAAGAAAGTATGTGAGATTTTTAGAGGATATTGTGAATATATTTTCTAATAAGTAACTAGTTTTTTTGTGTTATAAATGTTTTGATGAAATCTGTCTGAAGCTATCATCTTTGAATGGGAAATATTTGAGCCTTCCACACTATGCACACTTACAATTAAAACCAACAATCTGAGAATAGATATATACATAATCACCCTTATATGTATGAGATGCAGCATCATAAATATGAAAGTTAAAATTAAACAAATAATTTGAGAGAGCATTGATTTTCACATATAAACCTTTAAAGCTGATATTAAAACATTACCTGAGGTAGTACTTGCAGAAGCACTATCATCCTTCTTTCCATCAAAATACTCTTGCACTTTCTTCAACCAATCAGGATCTTCAATAACTCTGCCTGGTGTCGGAGAAGAGAACACTTTGGTACCTCGCACACTGAGAGTAATTGAAGTTTGGCCATAAAATTTGGACCTTTTTAAAGTTTGATACGGAGCACTGATAGAGTTATACACCTTCACTCCATGGATATACTTCTTCCCCAGCATTGTCTTGCTCTTCAGCCACTCCCACCCTTTCAATGCTTCCGGTAATTCCCTAAAGTAGAAACTCTCGTCTTTAAAGTGCCCCAGCCAAGACATTGTTGCACAGCCATTTTTAAAAATTTTTTATCTTGAATCCATCGCAATTGCGGCTCTGACCTCCATTATTATGATGGGTTTGCTATATTGGTGACACCCAAATGTCATCACAGTTGCTTGGGTGTTCATCGCCATTGCAACGTATACGCATAGAATTACGATGGATTTGCTATATTGGCGACACCCAAATGCAGTTGCAGTTTCGGTGGGTGTACGTCACACTTGTGATAGTTACACATAGAATTATGATGGATTTCCTGTATTGGCGACACCCCAAATGTCATCGCAATATCAGGCAAGTGCGTTGTAAGTACTATGGTATTCGTCGCCATTGCGATGCTAATATAAGGAATTGCAATGGGGTTGATGTCACAATGAAGGGGCTGCATAGCAACGGATTGAAGTCGTAATTGCGATGAAAAAGGAAAGACGTCATATTTTGTGACTAAAAAATAGTGACGTCTATTACTATCGCAATTGCAACACATGGCTGTCTCAATTGCGACACATAGCCGTCACAAATTGATGCCAAATTTATTAGTGTGCTACAACTTGTTCATGTTTGAAGGATTCAAATTAGGGATTTTTTGGTTGATTTCAGATCTGTTGTTTCAGATTAGGGCTTTTTTTGTGTTTTGAGAGCTCTAGGCATCATTTTTCAACAAACGAGATATCACTAGAAAGTTGGTTCCAAGCCCGATGCTCTCATGGAGGTTAATCTGGTATTTTTTGTCACCTAGCTTGCTATTTTTTCTGTCAATGCCAAATTATCTTTTTTGCATTCTAGGGGGGCTAATTTTCTCAAATTAGCTCCATTTTTTGATTCGAAAGAAGCACCGAAAAACTCTTCTCGAGCACCATCTAGATTTTTGCCTATTTTCATCAGAATTTTTCAAGGTACACAAGATTTAGATTTGAATCTTTTTTTCTCTTCTCTTGATAAAGCATATCATTCTAGGCTTAGGGGTTCATATTTGGATTGTGAGGGGGTGTTATTTTCTTGTTTCTATCAGTTAAACTGGATATTTATCAAAACAAAAACCCCTTCTAAAAAATATGGCTGAGACCTCTTCTTGTCTAGAACTTCTAACCCCACATAATTATCACACATGGAAAACCCTAATGACACGGCTTCTCCATTCAAAAGGGCTCTGGTCTTATCTAGATGTAGTACAGCCAGTATTATAGAGGCCCTTTGAGATCATGCAGCATCGAAACAAGATGGATAAGGCTATGGGGTTGATTTCTTTACAAGTATCAAATAGCTTGCAGTTTCATCTTGATGGGTGCACTACCCCTCTATAGATGTGGGCTAAATTTGAGACATTATTCAGTACCATCAATGAGTTTAGAGCACTTCAAATTGAGGCAGAGCTTACCTCTCTTGTACCTGATTATTTTCCCTCTATTGAGGACTTTCTGATGAAGTTCAAACAGTAGAGATCTTTGTTACACGGATGTGGAAAGTGAAAGACTGATAAAGAATGCATTTATCTAATTCTGTCTAAGCTTCAGGGAAACTTTTAGATGTTCCCTTCTACCTTTCATTCTACCATGGACGCTTTGGGACCTACATTCACCATGCCCACTTTTGAGGTGTTCTATGATCATTTGACTAGAGAGTAGGACAATCTTACTTAGTTGGACTCTCTAATAGGATCAAAGAACCAAGCATTGATTGCCCAACCATCCAAAGAAAAGCAGAAGCAGAAGCAGAAGCTAAAGTAGATATCAGATTCCTCTTCTCAACAATCTACTGGCCCACCATCTTCTTCTAAGAAGGAGAAATAGAAGACTGAGAGACCTACATGTTCCTATTGTCAGAAGGAACCTCATGATGAGTCACATTATTTTCAGAAGAGACTTGATGGCTATGAGAAATAGATTGCAGATTTGCAAGCTCTTCTTCAGAAGAGCATTATTTCCTTGCCATCCTCTTCTACCTTATAGGGGTCTTCTTTTCAATCTTCTTCCACATCTTTGACATCTAGATAGGATTTTGGACAGGGTCATGCATTACTGGCATCCATTACATCCCCTTCACAGGTCCCTTGGATACTGGATTCAGGTGTTTCTCACCATATGCAATCTTCTCAAGGGGTCTTCTCTACTATTAAGGCTTCTCCCATTCCTCATATTCTCATGGGGAATAACATTGTCTTGACAATCTATGAGAAAGGTTCAGTAGGCATTCAGGATGGCACATTCAATGATGTATTGTATGTTCCATCTATGTCTATAAACCTTCTCTTGATTTATCAAATTACACATAGTGGATTAGGGAAGACAGTTGAGTTCACTGCAGATTCAGTCTTCATTCGGGATAGTGCGACAGGAGGCATTGTTTCTAAAGGGATAGTTGATCATTCCACCTGTCTCTACACCTTCTCACACTTTGGTCCACCATCTCCATTTTTGGAGCACAACTCTTCTCTTTTGCAAGAGCATCATGTGGTGCAGTCAGGTCACTTGAACTTTTGTATTGTTCCTGAGATCACTGCTCATATGATTGCCACACCACATCCTATTGAGGTCTTTTCTCTTTAGTAGGATTCTTCTTCAGCACTGCCTGACCCTCCAGCTCCATTCATCGAGCCACCAGGTGCACTTTTTAAGGATTCTACAATGGACATTCATCTCCTCTTTCATGACAATGTCAGCACACCTGTCACACCACCTACATTGGGGATTCCCTTTTAGGATCCTTATATTTTCTCCTTTGAGCATCAGTTAGGCCTTCTAGTTTCACCTCTCATTCAGGGGTTTCCTTGTTCCGTGCCTTTGTTTTTTTCATATTGGAGTTGCATTGGTTCAATCATTTCCATAGGGGTTCCATCATTCTAGGGGGGCTTTGGTGTCTCATCCCTCTCTCATGGGGGGGCTGGTTGTACTTATGGTTTTGAGAGAGTCTCTTGAGCCATTTCTTTTTCTGCATTTTTCTATCTCTTTTTGGAGTAGGGTTTTTTTTCCCACTGGGTTTTCTCTATTTCTCCATTTTACAGAGATTTGGTTGTGTTGGGTACTTGATCAGGCCATGTTGCCGGGACCCATTTTTTTTCTTTCAGCATTGTAGTTTCCTTTGTTTTCTTGCATTGTTTGTAGCTGCATTGTTGCTCATCTTAAGGGGGGTGTTAGAGTAAAGTATTAATTTTATTAATTAACTTTACTCCTTTCTTAAGATGTCAACACTTTTTTTTAGTTGTTTATATTTAAACACACATGCACAAGTTGTTTTAAACTCGTACACTAGTTGTTTTAAATATAAACTTGCATGCATTAGTCTTGTAATAATTTAACTAATTATTACATGCACTATGGTTTTCCTTTCAAGGTTTTTGATCTCCTTTATAAGAATGATCCATTGTACATTTGATTCATTATTTGAGGATATTTTCTTCTTCATATTTTTGAGTCAAACCCTTGCCCTCTTCTTGCCTCTACTTCCTTGTAATAGGTTTTTGTATGCAGGTGATCTTCGGGTTTTGTGGATTTGTATTGCTCAAATCCTACACTTCCTAGCCTCTATATTTCCCCTTACCCTCTCTCTCTCTCTCTCTCTCTCTCTCTCTCTCTCTCTCTCTCTCTCTCTCTCTTTGATGTAGAGTGCACTGCAAGAAGTGTCCTTGGTGGATTATTACTTCTACAAGTTGATGACTTGTTTCTTCAATCAAATTTTATTACCAACTCCACTCTATCACCCCTAAGCCTTCACAAAGTCTCATAGACCTTATTGATCAATTTAGGCTTGGATTGTTCAAAGTCCATACAACAAAGAAATACCTAGAAAATTCACTTTATTCCTTCAAAAATTCATCAAGCTTTTCTAAATCATTCCTCCCTCATTCATAAAAATCTTAGAAAAAGTTCAAATACATTCATCCAAGTGATCTAACCAATCCTTAGATAGCTAGGACTATTGGAAACCAATTTTGAACTTCCTGAGCAACTTTTGGAAAAGTTAGTCAACAACATTGTGTTTGCATTTGTAACAACTTTTACATCTTACTATGTTTTGAACCCAAATAACTTGTATCTGATACCTATCACCTAAACATGATGAAATATGACCAATATGATCCAAAAACACTTGAAACAACATAAAACTTCTAAATCACCTAACTCGCCCAGAAAGTCTACTAACTCAAGGTCCTGAATGGACTAAGGGAACTGAAGATTTATAGATGCACAGGTTTGAGACCCTTGACCACACAAGATGGACCAAAACACATGAAGATGGTCTCAAGGTCCTATCTCCTTATTACAATGAAAGGAAACATCCTAAATTGAATCATGTGTATGGGGTGCCCAGCATCTCTCTCTATCTCTCTCTCTCATCTCCCTCTCTCTCTCTCTCTTGTTGGAAATATAAATGGGAAAGTAATACTGAGAGGGGGGTGAATCAGATATTATCTTCTTTAACCTTTTAATCTGATAAAAATTTATGCATGAAAAAATATAACTTGATCATTGTAAGAAACTAAACATATTAAGTAGTATAAATGAAATCACTCATAACACCATGATTTTGGTAACCCAGAAACCCTTGAAAGGTAAAACTAGGGTGGGGATCACACCCACAAATCTTCACTACTGCAGTAATAAGTTTTTCCTGTTAAGGCTTACAAAATGTGATCAAAACATGATCTACCCTGTGAAAGATCTGCTCAGTCAAAAGCAAAAAGACTTACATAGTCTACCTTGTTAAAGGATTTATGAACTTACAAAAAAGTAAGCACTTGGTAAAGAGATTTACATAAAGTCTATTAAGACTACTCGGTTAAGAGATTTACCTTGATACACTGGTCAAAATGTCTCAGTACCTGATCTTTCAGTTTTCACTTGTATGCAGATTATAGATCTCCTCTTTACTTTATATTTTGATCTCTTCTATCTGATCTTTCTTGATTTTGTCCTTTCACTACTTAGCTCGGTCACTGGACTCTATCTGAATACCATGCTATTCTAAATATACTTCTCTGATCATCTTCTCATACTCATTTAATCTTACCTCTCTGATTCACACACACACACACTCCTCTTGGTTTTAGATCTTTCCCTTATATACTAACAAAAACATTTTACCATTTCAAGATTTACGGTTCAGATTTATTTCTATTGCCACCTAAGCTATACAATTTTTGGATTGGCTCTAGGTATTAAATAGGGGATCAATGATAATAAAATGGATGCGTAATTACCTCAAATAGACAAAATAAAAAACATCATTATCACCAAAAATGGTTTACCTCAATCATTGTGCCATTCCAAACTTGTATGTCATTCCTAGCTAACTCGGCAAAAACTATTCCTGGTACTTGGCATTAGCTGTACTCAGCATCGATTAAACTTCTTTGTCACTTGCTAATCATTGATATATGTAACTCAGCAACAACTATACTCTCGACATACTACAAACACATAGTGACCATGGCTTTACTCAGCAGTACTACTGCTTGGTAAGTATACAATATATAACTCGGCCTTTACAAAATGACTCAGTCGCAGTGATGACCGACCATCATTGCCTAGATATATGACTAAGTGTGAAGCACTAATGGTCAACAAAATTATAGAGATCTACAATCTCCCCCTTTGACATTAGTGGAAAAAACACTTTGTCATGACATTTGTATTTACAATTACAAAAATATGTTTGTACTAGCCTAATACTCCCCATACTCCCCCTGAGATATATATACATTCAAAAATTTTGTTACATGTCCCTGTCCAATCCTTGTCCATACTCCTATCATGATGATTCCCCCTTGTTTTTGACACGATGAATTTCTTCATCAGTAGGTAGCTCACAAATTTTCTCCAGAAAAGGTTTATGCAGCACTATGATCATGTAGAGTGCATCCGTCCAAGTAGTTGAAGCAATGTACAAAACTTATGTCTACACTTCTAAATCGGCAGCTAAACTCATGAGGCTCTTGGCTGTGGACAAATGTGGATCACTCTGGATCAATTCTTTATCCTTTGCTAACTTTCTCTGTATAGCCTCCAGATGAGGTGTCAAAACAGTTTGTATAGAGAGTAGGCGAGAATGAATCTTGCCATCATTAGCCATCAGCTCGGCTAACTTACCTTGGTTCTCCATGATTTTGACATAATGTGCAACATTGGTGTCTTCATCTAAGCTTAGGGACTGACTTGTAACTTTGATCTCTTGCTTGAGAGTATCAAGAAATCATTGATTCTCATCAGTGAACAATTCAACATTACATATTTTGGCCAATAGAGACTGTCCATTCACAACTAATCCCTCATTCTCCTTTACATTGGATAGCTCAACCTATTTTACTGCTATCTTGGTAGATATCTTCTCCAACATTTTTGTCTCAAACCTCTGTTCTAACCATTCAAATAACTTATCACTTGCACAACTAACTTCATTATTGACTTTCTGAATAATGTGTACAAGTTGTTCCAATATGGGAACGGAACTATTTACATCTGATAAGTCATATACTTCATTAAATATATCTTTTATTTCATGAAGAACTTGTTTATACTAATGCTCTCTTCGGAGTTCTGCTTGCCTACTTTTCCTTGTCAAAAAATCTTTCATTATCTGCAGTTGCTCATAAGAAAGGTTATATGTATCCCATTTAGGAATAACAATGACTTCATCAATTGTTACCTCATCTTTCTCCTTCTGTGCTCTCAGTGGGGTGCTTCCACTCAGCATCTGTACAAGGGCTTTGATCACTTCTTGCTCCTTTGGCTCTTTCTCTTCAATGAATTTTCCTTTGATATTTTCTTCTCCTTTCCCCTTATCCTCGGCATGAGGACTAACAACTTGTTCATCTAATTTGATTCCTTGTACTTCTTTGCTATGTTGAGGACTTTGAATTTTGTCTTCTGCTTTGTCTTCTTCCTCGGTAGATGGAGATTGAATTAGTGGTACCAACTTGATGGGATCCTTGGTAGGGCTTGTACCGACTAACTTGTCACTAATAGCAACTCCAGGTAGAGTAGGATTCTCATTAGCAGATTGTGTGCTATTAATGGTGGGATAATCCATGACTTGTAACAGTATAGTGTTACTACCTAGCAAGGGTGTGTCAGTTGCTTTCATGTTCTTTAAATCATCCTCAATTAAGAATGAATTCTTAATGGGGCTCTCCTTCGGTATGTCAACAATGTGAACCTCAGATGTATCCCGTGTTTTCACTTCCTTAGGAGTATCAGTCTCCATTTTATTTTTCTTATTTTTAGGTTCAACGGTTGTGGAAGTAGTAGCATCCTTTCCTTCATCCTTGTCAATCAACAATCCAAAGAGTATCTTCCAAATTTTTAAACTTTCTTGTAAAACATCTTCAACCTTGTGTTGAAGAATTAGATAGGTTCAAAGTTTGGGATCAAACTTACCTCTGTATTGCTCAATTATCTATTTGATGTTGGCCAGGGTGAGAGTGGATTCAACTTGTGCTAATGTACTCTCCCTTATTTCCTTCTCTATTTGTAGAGCATACTCCCATTTCTATGCAACCTTGTTGCATAATTCTTTTGGAATTCTATTTGCAATTTCAATTGGCAGCATCTTGAAAATGCATAACATTTCAAGAATAGCATCCTCAACTTTCTCTTTATCTCCAATGCTCATTTTACCAAACTTTAATCTTTTCACCTCATCCACTACTGTAGAGCTAGTAATCTTAAGACATAATTCATCAACAATGAGTTGATGTGCACCTTGTTGTGTGACCTTCCCCTTTATTCCTTCATCACTTTCAGTTTCTTCATCATCACCTTGTGTTAGAAAAAGTTTCCTTCTCAGCTTCTTCACAACCTTAGTCGGCACCCCCTTGCATTGAGTGGATTTTCTCTTAGCAAATGTAGGAGGCATCTTAGGAGTCTCCATAGTAGTTCTTCTAGTTCTAGGCCTTAGTGATGGTGTCTCTGACACTTTACACTTCAACACTCTTCTCTTTGGTGGGGACTCGGTGATTACTGGTTTCTTCTCTTCTTCTTCTTCTTTCTCACTACCACTAGTTGCACTCTATTCATCTTCTCCCAATCCTTGGGTCAACTCTAGTGGTGCATCCTTCTCAAATTCTTTAACATAATTTTCTAGATTTTTCACTATCTTCTTTCATTTCCTCTCTATGGTGGCAGCCAATAATCCCAAAGAGATCTTGGATTTGGCTTCTTCAAATGTTCCAAAGTAGGGTGCTTTATTGTCAATTTCTTTAGCTAAGAGGGTTGTGATTGTAGCAATAGCTTCATCTATGTTGAGTTCATAGGGTAAAGGCATTAACCATGAAACCCTAGGTAGGACTACATGTGGATAGGTAAAATCTATGTCTACCATAAAACATATATCCTTATTGTATTTCTCAATCAAAGACATAGGGACTCTAGTCCTATTTCTCATCTTCTTCTTAAACTCAATGAAATAATTATCCATTATCCCTTCAAAATCATCACCAATCTGGTTTATAAAATCATTTATTCAAATAGTGATTGGTTTCTTCTTGTCCCATGTTACATCTCCATGTGTAGGAAAACACTTCTTGACATAAAAGAATAGACAGATCAATAGGGAATCGAACTTACACATAGAATTCTTCGCCGTCTGGATGGAGTTCAAGTTCTCAACAAGTTGGGTCAGCTGGAGCTCAGCAAGGTCATATGTGTGTCCTTTCTTAATTATCTTCCATGTCTAGTCCACTGCCATACAGGGGACGTTGTCCAACTGACTGGATTGATAGAACTTGTGTGAGATGACTCTAACAAGGAAGTCAATTTCTAGATCAGTTATGGTGGAAATTGTCATTCCGCATTTGTTCCAAACTGCCTAGGTGTTAGCTTGAATATCCTCTTTTCCTACACATTTCATCATTCTCTTTCCTTCAATTGTAGGGTAACCAGTGACTTTGTGTATCATTTCCTTTGTGATTTTTACCGGTCAATCTTCTAGCCATAAATGCATGTCATGAACTCAACCCAAAATGATCTTTATCCATTCCACTTTGAAATTTTGCGAGAAATTTAGGGCATGCACTAACCCTTGATCGGCAACAACCTTATGTCTTGGCTTCAGCACTCCATTAACACATAGTTTGTCATATTCTTCCCTGATCTCATAATCACCGATTTCTCCAATTTTGCACATATAGCAAGACCTAACGTCGTTCATCAATAAAACATTCTCCGGAATGGAAGATAGGGCTCCGTTCAAATCTCCTTTAATAGCACTTTCTGATATTGCCTTGAATACCTTAGGTTTGCAAAATTCATTCCTTACAAGTTGCACATTGAAAACTTCCATCCCTTGTTTCTTGACTGGTGCAAATGAAGATGATGCCATTTTAAACTATAATTTTTGAAAAGAAAATATTTGCTCAGTAAAGTACCTTTTTTTCAATAACCCTATAGATGAATTTTTCCAACAACACACTGAAAAATTTAGAATCACTTTGCTTAATCTGGTTTCACAAACTCTAAATCTCTCTCTAAAATCTCGAATAGCCTGGTGAAATAAAATTAACGACAATTTTCCACTTTATAGAATCTAAAAAATAGAATTAGGGCCTCATAAATGCTCCGTATAGGTTTTGGTAGATTACAGCTATCTTGGAAAACTCACAAGCTCGGTCGATATAACCATTGCGATATAGCTCAGCATACATAGCATTTCGGCCATAGCAGGTGCTCGGCATACATTGATAGCTTGGTCAAGACACTGATGCTCGACATCAAAAATGAAAATCTCTATTTTTCTCAAATATGTCCTAATGCATCTTTATCTATGCAAATGTGGACTTTTGTAGATTAATTAGAAGAGGTGTGATCACCTGATCCATCAAATTGGGTGATTGCAGATGTGCTAGCTTCACTTGAGTTTTCTTCTTCTTTCTTCCTCCATGTCTTTTCCATCTGATTCTTCAGTTTCTCATGGATACCTTCATTCTAATTATCATTGCTTGGCATTGGTGATCTACAATCTTTCTTTAAGTGATTGACCTTATTACATTTGTAATAGACCATGCTTCCATTCATCCAGCTTTTAGATTTGCCTCTAAAATGAGTATTCATGCAATTTTCTCCGATGTGTCCATATTTACCACAATGATGGCAATTATACCAAGTGTTGTAATCCCAATTGTATGAGTTGTTCTTTGTAACTGGCTTGGTTTTCTCATTTAATGACCACCTTGGTTTAGATCTGCATTCAAATGCTTTGTGCCCATATTTCTGACAATTGAAATAACTTCCTTGAAACTTAGGTGAGGTGGATGAATTGCTAGCCTTAGATCTATATTCATGTGCTTGATGTCCATGCTTCTTGTAGTTAAAACAATGTCCATTAAACTTAGGCTTAGAATCAAACTTACCATGTTTTCTTCTACATATGTTGGCTGTATGTCCTAGATTTCCACAGTGATGACATGTGGGTTTGGTTTTCTTTGGTTTAGCAATCTTTTGTTCTCCATTCTTTGATGATTCTCCTTCTTCAGTAGATGAATGTTCATTCAATCCAAGTCTAGATCTATCACCAGATCTTCTAGGTGATCTTAACAGTTCTTCAAAATATTTTGCAGCTTCATTGGGTTTGTTCATCCTTTCATTGATTTCCTTTTCAGTTCTCAAATCATGTTTCAACTGATCATTTTCAGACCTTAGTTTATTTATTTCCATATCTTTCCTACCCAATTCCTGATTAACCATTAGTAGCTGATTTAACATGTCTAGTTGATTATTAGTCAACCTTTGCATGTCACTTGTTCTTTCATCTAGCTTGATTTCAATTTGTCTTTTGTCTTCTTCAGCCATTGCCTTATCATCTTCAGAGTTCTTTTTCTATTCCACTAATTCAAAAAGTCTGACAGATTGAATTTCTTGTTCTCTCCTCAGAGTTCTAATGTCATCATTTAGTATGGTATTTTTCTCCAATAGTTCTTTTATAGCTTTATCACTCTCGGCAAAGTTACCATTGTCAAATAGTCCATAGATGTCTTCTTCTTTGTATTGTGGCTCATTTTGTTGAATTGCAATCTCTCTTCTCTTGCTCAAGGATTTCTTCAATTCTCCTCTGGCTGCTTCCAGTTGTTGTAATGCTAGTTGTACTTCAATCTTTTGATTCTCTATGATCTTCCCCAGTTTATAAGCTTCCATTTTAATATCTTTTTCCTCAAGTGGTTAGACTTCCTTAAGAGAAACCTTGTTGCTCTGATACCAATTGTTGGAAATATAAATGGGAAAGTAATACTGAGAGGGGGGGTGAATCAGATATTATCTTCTTTAACCTTTTAATCTAATAAAACTTTATGCATGACAAAATAGAACTTGATCATTGTAAGAAACGGAACATATTAAGCAATATAAATGAAATCACTCATAACACCATGATTTTGGTAACCCAGAAACCCTTGAAAGTTAAAACTAGGGTGGGGATCACACCCACAAATCTTCACTACTGCAATAATATTTTTTTCCTATTGAGGCTTACAAAATGTAATCAAATCATGATCTACCCTGTGAAAGGTCTGCTCGATCAAAAGCAAAAAGACTTACATAGTCTACCTTGTTAAAGGATTTATGAACTTACAACAAAGTAAGCACTCAGTAAAGAGATTTACATAAAGTCTGTTAAGACTACTCAGTTAAGAGATTTACCCTGATACACTGGTCAAAATGTCTCAATACTTGATCTTTCGATTTGCACTTGTATGCAGATTATAGATCTCCTCATTACTTTATATTTTGATCTCTTCTATCTGATCTTTCTTGATTTTGTCCTTTCACTGCTTAGCTTGGTCACTGGACTCTATCTGAATACCTTACTATTCTAAATATACTTCTCTGGTCATCTTCTCATACTCATTTAATCTTATCTCTCTGATTCACACACACACACACACTCCTCTTGTTTTTAGATCTTGCCCTTATATACTAACAAAGATGTTTTGCTGTTTCAAGATCTATGGTTCAGATTTATTTCTATTGTCACCTAAGCTATACAATTTTTGGATTGGCTCTAGGTATTAAATAAGGATCAATGATAATAAAATGGATGTGTAATTACCTCCGTAATTACCTCAAATAGACAAAATACAAAACATCATTATCACCAAAAATGGTTTACCTCGATCATTGTGCCATTCCAAACTTGTATGTCATTCCTAGCTAACTCGGTAAAAACTATTCCTGGCACTCAGCATTAGTTGTACTTAGCATCAGTTAAACTTCTCTGTCACTTAGCAATCATTGATATATGTAACTCGGCAACAACTATACTCTCGGCATACTACAAACACATAGTGACCATGGCTTTACTTGGCAATACTACTACTCAGTAAGTATACAATATATAACTTGGCCTTTACAAAATGACTCGGTCGTAGTGATGACCGACCATCATTGCCTGGATATATGACTAAGTGTGAAGCACTAATGGTCAACAAAATTATAGAGATCTACATCTATCTCTCTCTCTCTCTTGAACTCTCTCCCACCTTCCTACCCTCTCTCACTCTATCTTTCCCAAGCTCTCTCTCTCTCTCTCTCTCTCTCTCTCTCCCTCCCCCCTCTTGTCACCCTCTTTCATCTCCCTCCCTCCCTCTCCCCTTGGCATGCCCTCTCTCCCTTTACTACTTTTGTGTTTCTTTTATAGTGTGTACGCACTATGCAAGACTAAAATAAATGGTATTATCCATTACATAACTTGTGAAAGAGGCCAAAATTTTCTGTATAATGTTTAATTTCTGCATTTTTTTGACAAATATTTTCTTTTCATGGTGTTCAAGGTGAAAAAGAAGCATATTCTATCAATTTGCACCACCTTTTTGTTTAAAATTCAACATCAAATTGTAAAAGTCAATCATTCTTCACCAAAATTTGTCGATTGAGGTAAGTTTTTATTATTTTTTACATGTGAAATGTGCATAAAGAGTCTTTTTGTTTATAATTGGTATGATATAGACTTGTTCAATACATAATTTGATATAATTGTAATAAATTTATATTATAATTTGTCATACTGTAAGAGATTTATATTATATAATTTGGCTTATTGTAATAGATTGATATTATAACTTGACTTATTGTAATAGATTGATATTATAATTTTAAAATTGTAATGAATTCATATGTAGAAATCATCATCATTCCAAGGAAATGAGAAAAGACTCTAACACCAGAAGAGCATGAAAGAGACAGAGAAGAAAAGGGAAAGAATGAGACAACATTGCGAACACAAAAAATTGCATACCATAGAAGAAGATTTATGTTTGGATGAGGAACATGAAACATCAATAAAAAGTAAGAGAGAATTGATATTGGAAAAAAAAAAAGAAAATGAATGACAAACTTACGTGTAACAAGACAATTGAATTATGAAGATGCGAACACATCATCTATGAGTTCCCAAGTTGAAGAGACACCATCATCCAATGTTGGAGGAAAACCATTGTATCATGTTGAAGGCACACCATTATCTACTTCCTAAGGTGTGGGAACACCATTGTATCATGTTGAAGGCACACCATTGTTTACTTCCCAAGGTGTGGGCACACCCTTGTATCATGTTGAAGGCACACCATTGTCTACATACCAAGGTGTACGCACCCCCTTGTATCATGTTGAAGGCACACCATTGTCTACATCCCAAGGTGGAGGCACACAATTGTATCATGTTGAAGGCACACCATTATCTACATCCCAAGGTGTAGGAACAACATTGTGTCATGCTAAAGGTACACCATTGTCTACATCCTAAGGTGTATGCACCGCTTTGTATCATATTGAAGGCACACCATTGTCTACATTCCAAGGTGGAGGTACATAATTGTATCATGTTGAAGGCACACCATTATCTACATTCCAAGGTGTAGGCACAACATCGTGTCATGTTGAAGGCACTGAAGATGGTACGCAATTCACACATAATATTTTTGATGCTCCTAGAATTGTTTATTAAATGGAAAGCCAAAATATTTGATTGATATCGATACTAACATTTTGCAAGAAATGCCTAACAAGATTCCCAAGCGTACTTGTCAAAGAAATGCTAATCGTATTTGGAGATCATTTTTTGAGAATTTAAATGTGACAAGAAGATGTCAACTATTTGTTGAAATGATGAGAAATCTAAAATTTAGGCCCATCATGAAGATTCTTGGGCTAAGAATGATGGATGAGTCAAGTGAAAAATCTATTGTAATGAATCTAATGAGTGCATATGAGTGTCTGGGTTCCACATCACGCACAAAATATAGTAATGTCACACAATGTGTACTTACATCAACAATAGTAAGCACTCAAATGAAAAAATCTCAACTCATTAAAAAGATAAGAAAGCATTGAAAATAAGTAGAAAGTCTCTAATGAGAGCCCTGGGAAGGTGTCAAAGAGTGGAAGATCCAAATAGCAATGAGCTATAGGCATTTTTCGGTAGACTACTGTGAAAAGATAAAACAATTGTTGAAGCTTTGAAATTCTTGATTGAAGAATTTTGGAAGAATAACACATGGGTATCTCCTAATCAAAGAGATTTTGTAAGGAGGATTGGTAGTCGAATCCACTTTCCACATCCAAAACATTTTTTGGATTCAACTTAGACACAATTATTTGCAAAATTTATACATATGTATCCTCAAATTAAAACTAATCAGAGATATTTTGAAATGGGTAAACCTTTTTATGTGAAGATAAATCACACATGCACAACTTGTTGTTGTAGGGTACATATTGAATTTTCTAACCATTTTGATGTCTATAGGAATATATATGTAGATTTGCACTCTAACAATGTTTTACAGAATTGTAACATAAATGACCCACCTAGATCTTCAAGGGAATTAATATCTACCATTTTATGTGAAAGATTTGATGGTCAACAATTTTACAAGCTCTCATGCTTGAATGGTACATGCATAGATTGCAGAGGTTTGTGACATTTGTCAGTTTATCAACATATGGAGAGTACGCATGCAATCGGTAATGAAATAGTGGAATTTGGAAAATATAAGACCGTGACATACAATCTAAAAGATGGAAAAGAGGCTAAAAGATGTGATTTAGTAATTGAAAATATTCCAGTGTATCATCTAATATTTATGAGTATGCAATGAATACACATAGAGCGGGATGGTTGGATATGCAATTCAAGTTGTGCAAGGACACATTCCCACTTGATACTATTGTTTTAGTTGTGGACTTTGCAAAGAACTACACACTACAACCACAGAATGAGGTGCAAGCAAAGTATTACAGCTCTCAACAGGTTGCTATATTTTTTCATATAGCATTCATGCATTCACTTGACAATACAAAGGAGAACAAGAAGATATTGAGGGAGTATCATTTTTACCTCAACGATGATCACTCGCATTCTATAGAGTTTGTACACAGTTTCTTTCAACTATTTTATGGTGATTTGGCTAACATGGGCATATCATAGCATCGACACATCATATGGTCAGATAATTGTGCATCACAATTCAAGAATTCTCTGATGTTTTATTGGTTGTGTAGGATGCATAAGATCACTAGAATTTAGTACATGTGGAATTTCACAGATGTCAGTCATGGAAAGGGAGAGCACGATGGTGTAGATGCATGTATTAAAAGATCCTTTACATGTGAAGAGTTAATGTACAAAGAGAAAGAAACATTGTCAGATGCGAGATGTATTGTCTTGTGGTGTAATTCTACAATGGGTCTAGGTAATGAAGTTGAGTCTGCAGCCCATATATTTTTTTGGTTGATGGATGAAACTAACATTGCACCATATTAGGATTGTTGTACACTGATAGGATTGAGTGAGCTACACTCTTTTAGAAGTTGTAATGCAGGTCCATCGTCACATCAAACTGTATGTGCCAACAGCTCTGATAGGCTAGGTAAACGCTAGTGGCAACCTTGTTTCACACACGAACTCACTCGAATGTTGTCAACTATTCCACAATGAAGTATCCCTCAAGGTGCACTTAGTATGAAATCAACGATCTTTATGGGGTCATATCTTGGAGCTCATACGAGGTATCATTGAACTATCAAGTGTTACAAAATCATGTTTTCGAGGCCTCCAATGTCATTTATTTGATGTAACATGGCCTTGGAGCCATTTGGATGTAATAGGATGATGCAAAATATGCAAATTTGCAAAATAGGCAAAAATGTAAAAGATTGTAATGTTGTCAATTTTGATGTAATAGGCCTAGCGGGGTGAGATTAGCTCTATAGATGAATTTAGGGGCTTTTATATGTTATTGGGGTCCTAAAGGGAAAAATTTATGCAAGGGTGAGAATGGTGGACTTTCAATCTTCAAGTTTGAGGGACATCACATGAGTTCTCCACAACACTAACTAGCTTTTCTCAAGGATCATCCACATTGATCCAATCCACACCATGCTCTAATTAGAGTGCACAAGTATCTTTTGTATCACCACCTACTCTACACCTTTGAAATATAGTTCAATGTCCCTCAATCCAATTAGTGGGTTCATCTACACAACTTTTCCAAGCAATAATCCTTCAACCGGGTGCTCAACTAGGCCTAATCCCCTAGTACAACCCTGCCAGACCAATTTTCCTAGGATTTCACAAAATTCCTCCAAAAGACTCAGGAAAATAAATACATATTTGAATACCCTTTTTCAATGTTATACAACATATCTCAGGACCAAATACTACTCCTTTTGACCATATGTCCAAACCATGCATAGTGACCCTGCTTTTAGCCCTCCATTAGGCCTCCCATTACAAAGCAACCATTAGTTACTCATAACCCCCAATCCTCCCAACCTTCAATAGAGTTGTAAAATCATCCCAAACAAAGGATTTTCCCATTTACAAAAGGTTCCATCAAGTTTTGACAACCAAATCACTAAACCCTCCTTTTTAGGTGCTCTAACCTAGGGTTTTCTCAACCAAGCACTTCCACTTACCTCCAAACCCCCTCATTGGGTTTGAAACCATTACATAATCATATTATGGCACTTTAAGTCATAAGAGATGGCTCTCCAATGGAAAAAAAATCTAGACCTTGACTAGTTCAAGGGCTAGTGACCCTTCAATCAACAATCTCAAGTAATCAGAGATCTTTTCATCTTACCCCTGTTCATCCTTGTAAGTAAACACATGTGGAGACATTAAACTCAAATAAATACATCCCTCTACATTCCAAATCCACCATGGAAGTTGGGAATCACACATATTCATTGTTGTCTCAAAGCATATGACTATTGCACATCATCCTTGTTTAGGAACGATCAGTATAACCAAGAGTTCTTTGTGCTTAAACTTCAATAGAAATGAATACTATCATAGAACCTCACTATGAAAACTAATTCCAAACCATTTTTTCTTTGAAAGAGTAATTTAAGAACATAAAACATGGAATGTGTCCTCACGGGCAGAGACAAGGTTGTTTGCCAGTAAATTACATTTTCATTAATACAAAGTAGTTTTACATGTATTCATTGATTCCCACATGTCTATCTATCTCTCCCTAACCTCCTCTCTCTAAATCCACACTCAAAACATGGATAAATAACTATCAAGAACTAGTTGGTCTCCTAACTTCGTTCCCTCAATCAGCACAGTCAGTTATGACTATTGAAATCTTTAGTTTATGTTTTTAATTTGACAACAAAGTTGTCAATTCAAAATCTCTTTATCCTTTTATTTTTTATATTCATTTGTCAATGTCTCTTAGGCTTCCTTCTTTATTCTAAATCCCTTAGATCCTCTCTTAAACCCTTAAATCCACATATGATCCTTTAAGGCTTATTTTTCCATTTTTAGGCAACATTACATTTGTGGCACTTCTAGTGCATTACATAACATATAATGACTCTCATGGCCCTATTACAAACATCATTTACCTTATATGTGACTAAACAAATACATTTACTTAGGATCCTTAAGTGACCCTTAGGGGCATTCCT
This sequence comes from Chamaecyparis obtusa, assembly GCA_027943335.1. NCBI lineage: Eukaryota > Viridiplantae > Streptophyta > Pinopsida > Cupressales > Cupressaceae > Chamaecyparis > Chamaecyparis obtusa. The sequence goes on along the minus strand of BSBK01012123.1, from coordinate 57,332 downwards.
ATCCTTCACATGCCATCAATAGCTTACAATGCTTTAATCATTTACATGAGGATTCACCTATAATCCAAAACATAAGAAAAACATATTTAAATGACCATTAGTGGTCTCATTACAATGCCAATAACCTTGTAAGGTCATGTTTGTCTTCAAATCCTTCCAAGGTCTATCAATGACCCTAGTGTATCCTCTAAGCCTTGTCCTTGGCTTTGGTGCTCCTGCACCACAAAGTCTAGAGTTAGGAGTCATTAGGAGTTTATTTAAATAAGTTTGCAAATTTAAAAATTTGAATTCCAACGGTTACATGGAAGTTGGAGGGAAACTTCAAAAATGGTGATTAGTTGTTTTGTTAAGAATATAACTGCCTTGGATCAGTTTGAGAAGGTAGAAGAAGGTTATTTAAACCATGTAAATGATGAAGAAAAGGTATGGTGTGTGGTGGTATGGTCTGAGACCATGATTGTATGGATTGTTCCAATTTTTGAGCAATAAAGATTGAATTTCTTGTATTTCTTGAAGTTTTTTTTTCATGTTCTTGCATTCTAATTTCTAGAAGTAATGTGGAAAAGTGATAAACATCATTTTGAAGCACTTTAGATTCAGTTACTAATGCTTTTGAGTGCATTCTACATGATTGTCCTATAGCAACAGTGGATTTGTGCATTGAACAGAGGATGAATTAGTTGGATCCATCCACTTTTTATGGTTACTATGGTTGTGAGATGGATCCAACACTTTTATATTATGTAATTTGCCCATATTATGTAGGATTTTAATAAATATGCACGGTAATTACCAAATTGTGCAAGTTGACAGGGTGAAAGGTGCATGAAGTAAGGGCCATGGGTGTAGCAGAAGGAGTTTGGGCTGAATGAGAGGATGCTTTTCCTTTGGAACATGTTAGGACATGTTGAGGACATGGTGTAGGATCAAAGAGTGGATCCCAGAAGTTAGTTTTAAGCCATTTGTGAGAAAGCCCTAGTTATAGGCTTGATTTGGAAAGGGTTTGTGAGTTAGGGTATGTGTAGAGGGTCCATGGCCTAAATGATGTCAAACTCCTTGGTTTTACTTCATTTAAAGAAACTATAGTAAGTGGCAATGTTAGGGGATACAACCATGATAGGATTGCTTTGTAAAATGGGGCTATCAAGGCCTAGACATGAAAATGGAGCAACAGTTTTTGGAGAAGTTCTAAAACAAGTGGCCTTGGTTTCAACATATGTTTAATAAATTGGAAAAGGGTATTTGGATCTCTAATTTTTTTTGGGAGTCATTTGAAATAATTTGAAGAAATATGCAAATTTCTCATTGGATATGGCTAGTAGGACATGCCTAAAGAGAGTAGTTTGGTTATGGGAAGATAACCGCTGAAGATTATGAGTTTGAATATGGGAGATGAGATGTTTGGAGTATGTTGAGAACCTTTGAAATTTTTGGAACACCCATCAAGAGATTCAAGGGTGTTTGAATGGTTAGTTTGAGAACAATCATGGGACATGAAGTATGGTTGAGCGATTAGGTATGAAGATGTCAGAGAGAATCTAAAGTTGTGGAGTCTAGTGGGTTGTAACATGTTGAGTTTGAACTTTGATAGGTCTAGTATGTGGGTTGGGTCTTGGAGTTAATCCTTGGTTCAAGGAAAGATTAGAGTGTTGTTACAAAACAAAGGAGAAATCTGATATTCTCTTATGAAGATTACAAATCCACCACTAGCCTTTGCATCAAAATGAAACATACATATTCTAATAAAGTATAAATAATACAATAACAATATACATCAATAAACATACATGAACAACTATAAGGCATGGGAAATTTACAAAGCATGAGACATCCACATAAACATAAATTAGTATACATCAATACACCTAACACATGAATTACATACCTAAAATAAAAACTATATATATTCTTTGGGCGTGAAGCCAAATATATATGCCCAATAATGTCATACATTGAATATATCCAATACAGTTAAACTGGCTTCCTCAAAGGCAAATGGATGTACAATGTGTCACTTATACAATATACAAAAAATATGTCCACTAATGCCATATAGGCATACAATCTATATCCCTAATCTAGTCCTTTCCTACCAAGGGAAGAAAACAAATCTCGAGTTATCTTCGATTGTCATGCCGATGGAGATGCCATGGATGTTGTAGTCTTTCGAGTTCGCTCACTAGTCATCTTGTCTAGACTCTTCTGCAGCTTGAGCTGATAAAAAAGAAATATAAGCATCAATAACTGATATACATCAAAATTGAATTATACAATGAAATAAAATAGAATATTCTCTTACCGCTAGCAAATAGTCACTATGTACATCCACTGAAGGCACATGCTAATGATCTAGAGTAATAAGTCTCTACAACAGTGATCAAAATAATAATTAAAATATATACATGAATATCATTAAAAAAATCAATACAAACTGTTAAACTAACAATTAAAATTAAGTGATATCTTTCATACCTCAGCCAGTGCTTCAAAACTAGCTACTGTTGTAGCTACTCCATGATCCAAAGTATCACAAACAGAAGGAGGAGACTCTGATGTCAATAATTGGAAATGAAACAAAAAAAGTATTATGTAGTTATCAAGATTACATATATTTTTACAACTCAACTAATGAATAAATGGTACCTCTATGAAGGTTCCACCATGTCCTTTAGTGTGCAGTGTTGATGTCGAAGCTCCAACATTAAACTAGTGAACATGTACATGGCAATTTATAAGACAACCATTCATATAAGAACGTACTACTGACATGTTAATTATAATGCATTATTACATATATACCTTTGGACTAAATGATGACATCACAAAGCCAGGCGAATGAATGTGATCACCACAATGACCACTTTGCCTCTGTATTTTGATCATAATTTGTCTAGTAATTTAGTTATTCATTCATTTATTAATTAGATATAATCAAGTAAATCAAATTAACATGCAAATAAAGATACCTCAAGGAAAGTGGCACGATGCCCTTCGCTATCTATTGTGAATGTCGATGGTCCACTAGTGAACTAATGCACATGCACAATAAGTTATGATATAATCATTCATATAATTACATAATAATCAAATATATTAATTGAAATGCTTTATTTGATACATACTTGTGGAATTGATGATGAAGTGTAGAAGGGGACTGGAGGATCATTGCCACTGCCACCAACACTCTTGCCCTAAATTTTGATCATAATCAATATATACTAAATTAATTAGTTGTTCTTTTATAAATGAAATATGATCAAATAAATTTAATGAACTCGCAAATATTTACCTGTGTGTCAATGCAAAAAGTTATATTTAGAAAATCATCGGGCATCAATCCATGATCCTCTTTCTCTCTCTTGGCACTACCAAATCTGCACAAGGATTTGTTTGGAATAGTCCCAAGAGATAACTGAGAGGGGGGGGGGTGAATCAGTTATCTACAAGTTTCAATTCTTTATCCAATTAAGTATACTTAAACTTTAAGCACAAACACAATGAAAGAAAACTTGAACACAACACCAATATTTTGGTTACGAGGAAACCCAAATAGGTAAAAACCCTGGTGGGAATTAACACCCACTAATAAACTGCACTACTGTATAATGATCCTTGTTAGAAGATCTTACAACCCTGTTAGGAGTTGGTCTTTACAATGCAATAAGTATAGTGACCTGGTCAAAGGTCAGACCCTGTTAGGAGTCTTTTATGATTGATTATGTTAGGGGTGATGATACACTTTCTGATAGCTCACTTGTTAAAGGGTGAAGGCTGCAACCTTCTAAATAAGAGATATACACTATATCTAGATCTTGGTGAACTGCGAGGTAGACCTGTTGTCTTGATCAGTTCCAATGAATACCACACTCTATCTTCTCTATGACATAGACCTCTTCTTGATGACATAATACTTCGCACTTACTGCTCTGCTCTAGCCTTTCATCTTCATGTCATACTTCTAGCTATCACAAATGATCGACTATAAGTATCTTTCCTCTAAATGATATAATCAAGTCGGTCTGTTAGAACCACCTTCAAATTATATTATAAAAATAATAACACTCTTCAATAACATCTCAGTCGTCTCTACTAAGCATGCAACACAAACTAGGACCTGTCTAGATCAATAAGTGTAGACGCACACTACACATGGTTGGCTCTACCAAATTAACTGATACTTTCTCCTTAAGTTGAATTACATCATGCTCTCTTAACCAAACATTGTTATCTCTTCTCCAATCACTAATCCAAGCATGCATATCAAAATGATAGGCGCAACTCCTATACCAATATAATCTTTGTCAGCTCTTCTAGATAAACATAGGAAACTGCAACTAGTGAATAGTGACTACATATATAACTTCACTTCTACTGAACATCAGACTATGTGTCCATGCATGTAACAACACTTACATGTCTCCATCACATATCCAAATGTACAAGGCCCCATGATAGTTGTACAAACAATCACTCATAGAACACTGCCTGTAACTCTGTTAGGAACACTGCTGACACAAATTGCAACTGTATGTACTAACAATTAACCTCTGCATCCATGATATCATGTTGATAACATGTCCATGCTACATATACTCAAATATTACTGCATGAGTCTTCCACGCATGCTACTTACCATATGTTGTCATCAATGACAAACATATAGTTAGCACTGGCTTGCTGGAAAATCTCCAACAGTCTCCCCCTTTGGCATTGATGGAAACATGTGGAATGAAAAACACCACCAATCCAAATGAACAATTCTTTTATAACATTCTTCATTTCCTAATCAAAACTCCCCCAAGGATGAATCCTTCATCTGCTGCAATATTCTTTAATATTCTCCATTTCCTCAACTGAACTGCTTCCATGACTGAATATTACTCCCTCTTGCTGCTATATATTACTCATCCTTAATTCTATATGAACTCCCCCTTAAATACTATTTTTCATGACTATATACTACTCCCCCTTTGACATCAATGGAAAAGGGTGCCAACCATTTAAGCACTAGTACTAATCCTAAAGTAGAGTAGTCAACCATCCATCAGTCACTAATGACTGATGTTTTCTCCACTTTCTCTAATCAGAATCAGGGAAGGGAATTACTCCCAACTTCTCCCTGAGATACTCAAAAGTATCCTTTGGTAAAGGCTTTGTGAATATATCTGCTAATTATTCCTTTGTATTCACATAATCTAATTTGACTTCTTTTTCTACCACCTTCTCTCTTAGGAAGTGATACTTAATCTCTATGTGTTTTGTCTTTGCAAGCATAACTAGGTTCTTTGACATATTGATAGTGCTAGTGTTATCACAATGAATAACAATAGAATAATCAATCTGAATTCCAAAATCCTTTATCATTTACTTGATCCAAACAATTGTAGAACAATTCAAAGCTACTACAACATACTCTGCTTCTGCTATTGACTGAGAAATATAATTTTGCTTCTTTCTTGTCCAAGTGACTAGTCTATCACCAAGAAATATTGCTCCTCCTGATGTACTCTTTCTATCATCCACGCATCATGCCCAATCTGCATCTATATATACATGAAGCTCAACATTCTCTGAATTAGGATACCATAGACCATAATCTATAGTGCCCTACAAATATCTGAATATTCTCTTTACTACCATGAGGTGATTTTGTTTAGGCTCTGCTACAAATCTTCCAAATATACCAACTGCATTTGAAATATCAGGTCTGGTTTGGGTAAGGTATATGAGTTTACCAATCATAGACTTGTACAATGTTATATCTACTGCTAAAGAATCATCTTCTTTTGTAAGTTTGCATCCTGTTATCATAGGTGTACCCACTGGCTTGCAATCATCCATCTTGAACTTCTTTAATATCTCTTTCACATACTTAGACTGATTAATGAAAATACCTTTCTCTATCTACTGCACATTTAATCCCAAAAAGTATTTGATAGGTCCAATCATGCTGATCTCAAACTCACTCTACATTTCCTTAGCAAATTCTGCACTAAGTTTGTCATTACCCCCAAAGATAATGTCATCGACAAATATAGCTACAAGTAGTAAACCTTCATATGTCTCTCTCATAAATAGATTACAATCTACTGCTCCTTTCTTGAATCCAATAATTGTTAGATATCCATCAAGTCTCTCATACCAAGCTCTAGGGGCTTCCTTAAGTCCATAGAGGGCTTTCTTCAATCTACATACCATATCAAGCCTGTCTGATAAGGTGAATCCTTTTGGCTACTCAATGTATACTTCCTCCTTTAACTCTCCATTTAAGAATGTTGACTTAACATCCATTTGATAAACCTTGAAGTTTTTGAATGTTGCATAAGCTAGAAACAATTTAGTAGCTTCTAATCTTCTCACAGGTGCAAATGTGTCTAAATAATCAATACCTTCTCTTTGCGCATATCCCTTACATACTAACCTTTCTTTATTCCTTACTACTATACCATCTTCATTCATCTTGTTTCTAAATATCTACTTTGTTCCAATCACATTCTTATCACCAGGTCTTGGGACCAGTTCCCAAGTATCATTCTTGATAATCTGATCTAATTCTTATTTCATAGCATCATGCCAATCTGAATCATTACATGCATCTTCAACACTTAAAGGCTCAATCTGAGATAATAAACATACCGCTTCATTTCCTATTGAACTCTTTTCTTTTGATCTTGTTGTGACTTTTCTTCTCTAATCTCCAATGATGTCATCCTTAGAGTGATATCTAGATGTAAACTTTGGAACTTTAGGTGATACTGTCTCATCTACCTTTTGAGTTTCCTCTTCACTTGTTTTAGGGTCATTGAATAATACATCAATACTATCAAACATTTCTTCAACAACTATCTAACTAGTGGAATGACTGGGTTCTTCTTCAATCATAGGTTCATAATCATGATATCTTTCTTGAACCATAAAATTTTCATCAATCTTAACATGAGCACTTTCAATGATCTTCTTCAATCTCAAATTAAAACATCTATAAGCTTTTCTTTTAGTAGAGAAACCAAGGAAAATACCTTCATCACTTCTTGCATCAAACTTGCCTATTGATTCATCCCTCTTGATGTAGCACTTGCTTCCAGAGATTCTAAAGTATTTTACTATGGGACCATTACCAAACCATAGCTCATAAGGTGTCTTGTTCGTTCCAAGCCTCAATTGTATTCTATTGATGGTATAGACTGTTGTGTTAACCACATCTCTCCAATAGGTGTGTACAACTTTTCCTTCAATCATGATGGTGTGCGTTGTATCAAAGATGATCCTATTCCTTTTTTCTACTATCCCATTTTGGTGAGGGGTTCTAAGTGCACTAAACTGTCTTTTTATGCCATGTTCTTCGCAGTACTCATAGAATATGTCAGAGGTGAACTCTCCTCGTCTATCTAATCTTAGACACTTTATCTTTAGTCCAGATTCATTCTCAACCTTAGCTTTGAATATTTTGAACTTATCAAATGCTTCTGACTTATCTTTCAAGAACACAACCCACATCATTCTAGAATAATCATCAACAAACAAAATAAAATACATTTCACCATAGTATGATCTTGTTTGAGTTGGTCCACATAGGTCTATATGAATTAGATCCAACTTGTTCTCTGTTGAATTGTGCTTGCTTCTGAATGAATTCCTCACATGCTTTCCCATCACACATTCCCTGCAAATAGTATCAACTGGCTTTTCTATGCTAGGTAGATCTCTTACTTCCTTTACATTGCTTATCTTTACTATGTTATCAAAATTGACATGACAGTCTTTTATGCCATAACCAACTATCATCAACTTTAGCAAAAAAACAACTTTCTTCTGAATTAAGGTGAAAAACATTACCTTTAGTCTTTGAACCCGATGCAATCATTACACCATCCTTGTTGTTAATGATGTATTTGTTGTCTTTGAACTCCAACTGATAACCTTTTTCAAGAAACTGCCCAACACTAAGAAGGTTATGCTACAAACCATCTACATAAAGAACATCATCAGTATTGTTCTTTTCATCCAATGTGATAGCTCCTCTACCTATAATAGGTTTAGGAGTGTTATCTCCAAATCTAACCATGCCACCTTTGGATTTGTCCAGATGAACAAATCTATCCTTATCACCTATCATGTGATGTGAACAACTGCTATCTATAATCCAATTTGTCCTTATGTCAGCTTGTGAAATTAATGCTAGCTCTTGTTCCTTGTTCTCATCTTCACGATCCATCTCATCAAACATATTCTCCATAATAGTGCAATGAATCCAACTTCATCTTCAACTGAATCATCAATAGAAACTCCATCACTAGCATAGTAACATTCTTTTGTATACTTAGGCTTGTAGTCAGTTCTGAACTTCTTAACTCTTGTAGGACACTTAGATGCAAAGTGACCAATCTTATTACATGGGAAACATTTGAATGGTAACTGACCTTCATACTTTCCTTTTCCTTTTCTTTCTTTCTTAGCAATCATAGCAATAATATCATCTATCTCTTTATCTTCTTCTTCATCATCAAAATTACTAGAAGTGTTTGAGGATTTCTTACCATGGACTGATGCTTTGAAGGTTGTCTCACTTTTAGGCTCTGTCTTCAATCTTGAAATCTCAAATGCTAAAAATTTGCTGATCAAGGTCTCTCTCTTGAAATCTATTGTAAGCTGCATGGTCTCATCAAGGATGTTGATCTTGTTTTCATATTCTGTTGTAAGAGTAGTCATCAACTTATCCATAATGTCTTCCTCCGAGATCTCTCCACCATTGTTTCTGATTCCAGCAACTACTTCAGTAATCATTTGGTTGTAAGCTCTGATGTCTTCTTCAGGTAGCATCTCTAATGCATTATATCTTTTCTTCCATGTCTTTCGGCATGCATTCTTTTCTTGTGTATCTCCTTCAAACATGTCTTCTAGGTGCTTCCATATCTTGTAAGTTGTCTACTTTCTTTATCTCTCAAAACTCACTATCAGATAAAGCATTGATAAGGGATTCTTTGGCTATTGCATTCTAATGGAATAAATCCTTTTCCTTGCTAGTAGCATCTTCCTTTGCAAGATCTTCTATAGAAGGGATCTTAACTTCTTTCATAGCCACTTCAAAAAATTCAAAAGCAATGCACTATAAATGTGTCACCATTTTGTTCTTCCAATCAAGATAGTTCTCTCCATCAAACTTAGGACTATCTTTTCTAAAGAATGCCATCTGATCAACCTCAAGCTGATAAACTTTTTCTCTGAGGCACTTGGCTCCGATACCAATTGTTAGGAAAAGTCCCAAGAGATAACTGAGAGGAGGGAGGGGGGGGTGAATCAGTTATCTACAAGTTTCAATTCTTTATCTGGAATTAAGTATACTTAAACTTCAAGTACAAACATAATGAAAGAAAACTTGAATGCAACACCAATATTTTGGTTACGGGGAAACCCAAATAGGTAAAAACCCTGGTGGGAATTAACACCCACTAATAAATTGCACTAGTGTATAATGATCCTTGTTAGAAGATCTTACAAACCTGTTAGGAGTTTGTCTTTACAATGCAATAAGTATAGTGACCTGGTCAAAGGTCGGACCTTTTTAGAAGTCTTTTATGATTGACCCTATTAGGGGTGAGGATGCACTGTCTAAGAGCTCATTTCTCAAAGGGTGAAGGCTGCAACCTTCTGAATAACAGATATACACTATAGCTGGATCTTGGTGAACTGCGAGGTAGACCTGTTGTCTTGATTAGTTCCAATTAATACCACACTATATCTTCTCTTTCACATAGACCTCTTCTTGATGACATAATACTTCATACTTACTTCTTTGCTCTAATCTTTCATCTTCATGCCATACTTCTAGCGATCACAAATGACTGCTATAAGTATCTTTCCTCTAAATGATATAATCAAGTCGGCCTATTAGAACCACCTTGAAATTATATTAGAGAAACAATAACACTCTTCAATAACATCTCAGTCAGCTCTACTAAGCATGTAACACAAATTGGGACCTGTCTAGACCAATAAGTGTAGACGCACACTACACACTGTCAGCTCTACCAAATTAACTAATACTTTCTCCTCAAGCTAAATTAGATCATGCGCTCTTAACCAAACATTATTAACTCTTCTCCAATCACTAATCCAAGCACACATAACGAAATGATAGGAGAAACTATTGTACCAATATAATCTCTACCAGCTCTTCTAGATAAACACAATAAACTGCAATTGGTGAATAGAGACTACATAACTTCACTTCTGCTGCACATCAGACTCTTCATCCATGCATGTAACAAAAATTACATGTCTCCATCACATGTCCAAATGTGCAAGGCTCCATGATAACTGTACAGACAATCACTCACAGAACACTGCTTGTAACTCTGTTAGGAACACTGCTGACACAAGTTGCAACTGTCTATACTAACAATTAACCTCTATGTCCATGATATCATGTTGATAACATGTCCATGTTACATATACTCAAATCTTACTGCATGATTCTTCCATGCATGCTACTTACCATATGTTGTTATCAATGACAAACATATAGTCAGCAATGGCTTGCTGGCAAATCTCCAACAAGATCCATATGACCAAAAAATATGCCCCCTTGAAGATTGACCATGGTGACCCTCAACTAAAGGAGTGGCACACTAAATGAGAGTCTCTGTTAGAGCAATAATTGTGCCTAGTGTGTCCACCTCTACATGTTCCTTCACAACAAAAGGAATACTAACATGATCCAGATGTGGCTTTCCAGTAAGAACCCTAGGTGTGTTAGGGTCACGATGTGCCCCCGCTCTATCAAATGATGACCCCCCTACTCTACCCTAAGAATCTAGAAAGTCAAAATAGTTTGGCACCTCCTTGAATAAAAACTCGCAATAGAGTTTCCTCAAGAAATATATAGGAACGTCATGATTGTTACAGGGAGGGGAATCAAAGACCATCCACCATCTCTCCCAAAATTTGTTTCTAATGTCTTCATTCAAGCACCAATGAATTGGGAACCTCTTTGTTATAGTTCTAAGAGTATCAGTGTCCCCTAGCTTTTTAAAGAGTTTGCAAATGCCATATTTTGTGATTTTTTTTCTTTTTTATGTCCTCATATGACAATTTATTTACATAATATTGTTTTTATTCTTCTCTTTTATCATGTCATAAATTAAGTTACCTGCTAACTGAGCCTACATGGGTCAAGATTGATTCCAATGATTCTGCAAGTCTTTCCCTTCTAGGATTTGTAGAAATAGAATCTTTTAGCCTCCTAATTAAAGATTCTAATTCTATTTCCCTCTTTCAATTTGGTTGATCAAATTTTTGTGTGTTCCAGGAGGAGGTTTCTCGATTGGTAGAGGCAAATGAGGTTCATTTTCTTGGTTATTTTCTTCATTAATTTGTTCATGAGGAGAAGATGGAGGGTTTGGTTGAAGGTTTTCTTTAGGGAGATCATTTCTTCCTAGCAATTAAAACAAAATCAATTTTAAAATACTAATTAAACTTCAAATCTAACAAAAAAAATTTTGACAAAAAAAATTGCTTCAAAACTAAAAATTCAATACAAATAAGAGGCACTAGCTATAAAAACACTTACCTCTTCTTCCGGTTTGAACTTCACAATGTCATGGAGCCATTCTTTATCTAATTTGATGAATCAAACAACAAGAATGCTTTGTGTATGCCCTATGGGAAGCTCTCCTTGGCTGAAAATGTAGGTTTATGGGAGAACAATGATCATTTGAAAGGTACACTTGACTTTTTATAGCATTTACATAGCGTGTGCACGCTATAGTGGGCACATGCTATGTTTTAAATTCAAACCATAGCACATGCGCACTACGTTTTGAATTTCCCAAGCCTAAGGCTTGGGCAACTCAATCTTAGTGTGTGCGCGCTTTAGTGCATACACACTATGGTCATTGGGGGCCAAAAAAGAATGTGGAACCTTTTTGGTCCCCCATCTTTGTGCATATACCCATTTTTTTCCATTCAAGAGGGCACTGGTAGGAAAGAATGGAGTCAAGAAAACCTCCAGTCTTGTTTGGGACCTTTGTCCCTTCCAAAAAGATTACATATTATGAAGGATAGGGGTATTCCCATATTTACATCAATTTAAAGATTTACCCTCGATATATTGAGAGAATTATATAATGCATACATTTTTGTTTCTCATTTACATTACATCATTTTTGTACTATTTTCCCTTTTTTTATTACATTGGGAGGTAGTCTTTCCATCTCATTTTGTCTCGGCGAGTGATCATACTGTGTATTTTTGACCGAAGCATCCATCTAGCTCCTGTTAACAACACTTTTCTCATGCCATTCTAAGATCATTGTTAGTATCATTTAGATAATTAATAATAAAATAATAAAATAATAAAAGAGGTGTTCATTTTATTAGACAGAAAGATCAAGAGGTTACCTTTTGTGATCCTCTATTAACTAATAGGGCTTGTCCATAGAGGTTAGTAGAAATGTGGCCAACAATTATCAAGGTGCTAATTACTATGCGAGTATGTGAGTATTAGTAAAAGTTAGGGGCTAAATCCCTGGTAAAACCAACTGCTCTTGGTAATTAGAAACATTAATTTATATAAAATTATGACTATCTATATTCTAGATTAATGCCCATAAGGATAGAAATATATTTTGGTTAGAAATATTATTCTAAAATGATTTCTGATTATATGATTCCTTATAATATTTGTATAACTATGTATTATGAGCTTAAATATGGAATGGATATGTAAAGTAGTTTTGATCCATAGAGAGTGCTTTGTTTATAGTGATCTCAACTTAGATGTTTGAGGAGCCGAACAAGGATTTGTTGGCTAAGCCTAGAAGCCTTGGGAGATAAGAAAAATTGGTTAGTCCAAACTCAGATCATTGATTTCCTTCATGCATCAGAGGTTTTACCTTATTATAATTATGTTTGAGCTTATTCATGAGGGCCTTGTACAATGTATCAGCCCAAATTTTGATCGAGAGACATACTTTGGTTTTGATAAGATTTGAATGAGATAGTTTAGTGGCTCGAACATTAAATATACCTATATTTCCATATGGTCCGAATTCCAATCTAAAAATGCTAGAAGGGAAGTAATAATCCTTAATTTATATGCCAGAGACCAGACTAATATTGTTTGGTTCAATATTCAACCAATCTATTGAAGCAGAAACCTTACACATTGCATTATACTATTAGGGCTTCTAAGGCTATAGCCAAATAGGATAGACAAAATGCCTATACCAAGACCATCAAGTTTAGGAAGGCTATAGCCAAATAGGATAGATAGAATGCCTATACCAAGACCATAGAATTTAGGAATGCTAAAAAATATGAAGTTTATCTAGTCTAAAATTTGAAAGAAAAAATAAAACCTTTATATTGCCAGTTCCCTAAAATGACAAAGCAATTTAGAGACAGAATGAAGAGGATGTTCTATCGAATGACAGGTTTAGTTCCATTTTCCTATGATAGTTAATTTGTGTAATTCTTAAAAGGAAATGTCCATCAACCCGAACTTCTAAAAAACCAAAATGAAACCACCTAGAGAGGAAGAAGCAGATCAACTATTAAATTTTAACTGAGGGTATGAAAGCAAAGAGAATATATAGTTAAAAGGAATTGTCAAGAAGCATTTTATACTAATAGATATTTTTATTAGAAAGATCTTAAGAGTCTGAAAGTTTTTAACTTAGTAAATAAAGACATAGATATCCTGTAGGTATGAAAATAGAGCTATAAAAGCAGAGTATGTTCTTACCTAAATATATAACAGCGAGCCCTAAATACCAGTCTCCCAAAAGGGGCTAATTTATAGTGTAAGATACTAACAAATGACCATTATGGCCCTACTTGACTGTGATGGACAATGATCACTTCCTCCTACTTGATTTGCTCCTTTGGAAGTGAAGATAGAGAATTTAGAAGGTTGAATCCTTCCTCTCTAAAATACTTAAGAATCCAGACATTGTTGTCTACAGGCTCCACATTCAACCATTTGACCATGAATTATAAATTTTGTTTCATCTTTGGTGAGTGAGAGTTAAATAAAACCTAGTCCTTGATGAAAATTATTTGGTGCCATGTGAAGTTAGTGTGATTGAGAAGCGCCCCAAATTCATCCCTCATGCATTCCTTGGTTAAGGGAATATGAAAGTGGTCATTAATGCTAAAAACAACTCTTTCTAAACCACAAAGATATTTATCTAAGAAAATTCTCCTACCTGTCTTTACTATCCTCTCCTTTGGGATGGCTGCCATTAAAAGGCAGGCAATTAGAGTACCAACCAGGTGCCCATTGGTGCATAGGGAAAAGCCATAGTAAAAGTGATGGTCACCAAGAGACTTGATGAGGGCTCTCCTAGTAATGTCATCTAGCGGTTTCAAAATCATGTTCCATCTCTATCGGGTAATAGGACCAGTAAAGGCCATAGTCCTATGGCCATCTACTTGGAAATTAAGGATATTTGACTCCATTGAAGCTTACTCACTCTAGATAAAAATACAAGTTTGTCTATGGGGGACACGTACATAGAGGCTACTAAAAAGCCAAGGTTCAAATATAAACCCGTCGAAAGTTTATGGGAGATTATGGAGAATGGCATCCAAATCCCTAACTCTAGTGCAATTGATGTGGGTAAAAAGGTTAGGTTAGTAAATATAATTAAAAGGTTACCTGTGTCGAAGTGTATTCACCACTTGGATGTACTTCTTTATGATTATTAATTAATACGTGGGAGGGGGTAATGATGAAAGTATGCCTCATTTACAGGCACTGAGTGTATAAGGATTATTAATCTATGGGGTTATCAAATATGGAGATTGTTTAAAGGGGAATGATTAGACTATGGAAAAATTGTTAAGTGTGAGAAGATAGGTGTGCTAAAGTGTAAGAAAACCAAGGGAGGGTGGTGGATTAGTCAAGTGCATAGGATGGGAATAGACATGAGCCTAGGTAGACCTTGTTAAAGTTAATGCCCATGGGGAAAGTGAAGGGGAAATTATAAAAGTTTTTTTATGGGTTTGGAGAAATCAAGTGAAAATGGGAGGGAAGTGATATAACATTGGTTATTTGCTAGGTAGGATATGTGTGCCTCGGAAGTTTTTGAAGCCTAGCTCTAGCTAAAGAATAAATGCAGGAATTTATCTAGGGAGGGAAGGGGTTCAAGATTAGCCAAAGTTAGGTTGCGAGAGAGCTACGTTTTGGAGCCTTAGATTATAAGTTATGATGAATTAGTTCTATGTATTGGATCCTTTTACCTTTAGTTGATGGAATCAAGGTAGATTTATGTGAGTAATTGGGCTATAATAGCTGAGAGAGGACAGCGTTGTAAATCTAGAATAGTCCCGGTAAGGAATCAAATTTCCCAGGGGTTTATTGAGGTACCATCTATACCAAGATTGGTGAGTTCATCAGCCCTCTTGTTTCTTTCTCTATATATGTGATTAAAGGTGATAAAACTAAATTTTCCTAAAATGGATAATTCAAGGTCTAGGATTGCTCTTAGTTTCCAGTTGGGAATGGATTGGGTTCTAAGAGAATTAATGATGATGCCAGAGTCCCCTTCCATATCAAGGTCAGTAATGCCCAATTTTATACATAATTTGAGGCCTCCTACCAATGCATTCAATTCTTCCATATTGTTAGTAGTGGTGCCTAGTGGTTTGGCAAGGGAGGCTATTTCAAGGCCATTTGAGTCATGAAGCACACAACCAATGCTAGCAGAACCAGGGTTGCCTCTGGAGGTGCCATCAAAGTTGGGTTTAAATCTACCTTCAGGAGGGGGATACCATACACATTCTCTTCTAGCTTTGGCTTTATCAAAGTTAGACTTGTCAGAGAAGGGAGGGATCTTAAGACCAACCCAATGTTGTCTCATTGTACCATCCCAAGTTGTCATTGTTTTATTTGTTTGTCATTGATTCAAAATTTTGTTGTTTATTACTTCGATGATGATTCCATTAATCTTGTTTAAAAGTTGGTCCACTTCCATGTGTTTTTCTTTAAAGAGTCTTCAATTTCTTTCTTTCCATATTTCCCATATTAGAATCAACGAACAAACCTTCCATAAGATGTTATAAATACTATTTTTTATGATAGTTGGGCCAAATTTTGAACATTCCTTTCAGGCTGTGAGGAAATGAAGATATGTACCTAAGTTTAACACAAAGCCATTCCCAACATTTTCTAGCATATAGATAATTTAAGAGGATGTGGTCAATGGATTCAGAATCTGCATTACAGAGGCAACATCTATTGGGGTCCTCATAGCCCATTTTGGTAAAACGGTCAGTTGTGAGTATTTTATTCTGAATAGCGAACCATGAAAAGAATCTTGCTTTAGGTAGGACATTCTTGTCTAGACATAGGTGCAAAGGGAGACCTATATTAATGTATTGATGCATAGATACAATTAGTTTATAGTCATCTTTCAAGTTATATCTTCCATCATTGGAGGTTATCCATAGGAGGGTATCCTTTTTGTTGTTAAGGATTATTTTTCTATTTGCTAGGATGTTGGTTAGCATAACTTTATGCTAATTTGATATATTGATGTTGTCAAGTATTTTCCATTGGGGGCTATCAAGGGCCATATCTTATAGGGTTAAGGTGTAATTTTGGACATGTTTACCCCAACATTGTTGGAGTGTTTGGATGGTATCATCCTAATTGTACATGCTAGAAATGGGAGGGAGACCTTCCCACGAGTCTTCCCAAAATAATGTATCTACACCATTATTGACTTTCCAAGAGAGATATTTTCCTATAATATTTTTGCAGTCTTTCATGAAGTTCCATATTCTTGAGCCATTCGAAAGGTTCATGATTCTAAAAAGAGTTGTGAAATCCCTGCCATTGAGGTATTTGTATTGTATAATCTTAGCCCATTTCAGATTGGGTTTGTTGAGGAGATTCCAGATTAGTTTGGCACTGAGGGTTTTACTTTTCTATTTAATGTTCTTGAAGCCCAAGCCTCCATATTCTTCAGGTGTGTATAAATTTTCCCATGCTACCAAGGGTATTTTATATTGATAACTAGTTCCTTGACAAAAGAATTTTTTAAGGTGTTTATTAATTTCCTTGTTGTTTTTCAAAGGGAGGTGGTGGCAAGACATCTAGTAAATGAGAATAGAGGCTAGTACTAACTTAAGCATTACCATTTTACCTAGTGAAGAAATCCATTTACCCTTCCAGGATATTGTTCGATTCTTGATTTTTGAAATAATGGGCTCCCAAGAGTTACCATTTTTAGTATCTTTATCTAAGGATAAGCCAAGGTATTTGCATGGAAGTGATGCTTTTTTGAAGTTAAGGGAGCTACAGATGTTGGTTTCTAGAGTTGGATATGTATTGAGGAAAAAGATTTCAGACTTTTCTTAGTTAATTTCATGTCCAGAGGCTTTGGCATATGCTTGGAGGATTTCCTTAAATTTATAAGCCTCTTGTAAAGATCTTTTTCTAAGTAACATGGTATCGTCGACAAATTATCGATGTGTTATGGGTTATACATTAGAGGTGACTTTAATGCCTTCAATATGATTGTCAGTCCTAGCTTTGGTTATGGAGTGTCCTAGGGCTTCAACCATAATGATGAAGAGAAAGGGGGAAATTGAGTCACCTTGCTGGATACCTCTAGAAATATCAAAGAAGCCTTCAGGGGATCCATTCAACATGATTGAGAATTTGGGAGTGGAAATACATTCAAATAAAAGATTGATCCATTGCTTATCAAAACCAAACTTTTCTAGGATCTTGCATAAAAATATTTAGTCTACTGTATCATAAGCTTTGTTGATGTCAAGCCTAATAAACATAATGGGTTTTTTATTCATTTAGGTGGAGTGGATAGCTTCCTATGCTATGATAACCCCATCATATATGGATTGTTCCTGTACAAATCTAGTTTGTTCTTCGCTGATAATTGTAGGTAGGATTTTTTGCATCCTATTGGCTAGGGTCTTAGACAGTAGCTTGTAGATTGTGTTACATAAGGCTATAAAGGTCTACAGTCAGTAAAGCTTTTGAATTTGTCTTTTTTTAGGATTAGAACTAAGAAAGTATTACTGATTTATCTGAGAAGCTTACCTAAATTCTTTACTCCTTCTAAGGCATATGTAACCTCCTTGTTATCTCTATTTGAGCATTAATGGATTGTTATTAGTATCAATAAGTTATTCAGTCGGTAAAGGTTGGAATAAGGATACAAATAGTCAGTCGGTCAAGTAGACAAAGCCTTCACACCGAGCAAAGACATGGTAGAACTTCAAGATCTCTGAATACAGGTTTGACCGAGCACACATACCGAGTGTAAGGAAATTACCGAGTACCGAGCTAGTGATCACCGAGCATTCATACACACCGAGCATCAGTAATTTATCGAACAGTGAGTGCAATGATTACCGAGTAAATCAAAAAATGACATATTAATCAAGAATGACACATATATCTATGCAAATAGTTTACACCAATCATATAAATAGTTTACCAGGATCAAGACATATTTAATATGGATGTAATCATTAACTTTTGTGATGATTCCTAGGTGATGGTAGATCTAGGTTATTTTTGTATACCATTGATCTTAGGTTTTCTAAGATGACATAAATCCTAATTAGGTCAAGTCAGTTTGATATATAATTGTAAAGATGTCATTATGATCATGTATCATGAAGCAGTAGCTGAACTAAGGACATTAAGAGATCAAACACAAGGTTTTGTGACAGAAGGTTTATGAGAGGCAAAATCATTTTTTTAGAACAACATACAAGTCTATCGAGCAGAACAAAAGAGCATATACATCACATTGAAATGATATATATTTGATACTTCACAAATCTAAATCAGACAAGTATTAGTTGTCATTTTATAGATACTTTATTGTTATCAATTTAACCATTGTAGTAGATCAAAATCTCTTAACAAAGTGGACTTAATAGTTCTTTTTTAAATCTCTTAACCGAGTATAGACATACTTTGTGTTGTTTAAATCCTTCAACCAGGTCGATCTAGTTAATATTTTTGTTACTCCTAATAGGGTAAGATCATTAGAAGTGATGAATAATTGTAGCCTTAACTGACATACTTTATTTATCATAGTAGTGAAGAATTGTTGGGTGTCATCCCCACCATAGTTTTTACCTTCTAACAAGGTTTATGCATAACCAAAATATATGTGTCATGAGTATATATTTTCATGTATGATTTATTGTTTTGTTTACATGCACTTTACATTTTCATTCATATGAATGTATGTTACAAACAATGGAATCAGTCGGTTAACAGATATCTACTATTGCAAAGTGTTAAGTGTTAAAAGTTTTTGAGGGTACTGATTCACCCCTCCCCTCTCAGTACTTTATCTTTCCAATCCCAACAATTGGTATCAGAGCTAGATCTCTTGTTAAGGAAGTTTAACCACAAAAGAGGAAAGATCTAAGGATGGAAAGATATAGGTTGGACAGACTATTGAGAATCAAAGGATACATATGCAAATCTTCAACAATTCAAGCAAGCCAAAGATGAACTGAAGAAGTTACTGATTCAAAGGAAGGATATGGAAATTGGGTACAGTGAAATTGATTATCATGAAGAAGAGATAGATGACCCATTTGAGACATCTGGATCTAGATATGGCAGTATATCTGATGCATCTAAAGGAGAAATATCTGATTTATCTAAAAAGAACCTACATCTTACTGAACAAGTCAAAGCTTTACAGATCGATCAAGAGACACAAATGGTTAGGATGATTGATGTCATGAACTATGCTAGGCAAGAAGAACAAGAAAGGAACTTGGCTATTGAAGACAAGAGACAAATGACTAACAAGTTGCAAGAAAAGGAATCTAAGATATTGAGACTCACCGAGCATCACTTTGAAATCTCCAATCAAATGGTTGTCATAAGTCAGGAAGTCAACCAAGTAAACAATGAGCTTACAAGGAAACTAGAAGATATCGGTGAACTAAGAGAAGAAAATGAAAAATTGAAAAATGAAGTCAAAATGCAACAAAAACATAATGAAATGATCAAGAAAGCTGAAGACAGTTCTAAGAAAATAGATGAATTTATGATTAGTCAAAGAGGACTTGGCAGCACAACTGGTCTAGGCTACACCGAGCAGGGAGAGTCATCAAGACAAGCTGAACAAAAGAACAATGCCTAAACTAACCAAAGGCCAAAGAAGCTATCATGTTATCATTGTGGAAAACTAGGCCACACAACAAATGTTTTTAGGAGAAAAGAAAAAGGTATTCCTAAATCTACTCCTAATTTTAATGGTTATTGTTATAACTATAACAAGTTTGGACATCAGGCACATGAGTGCATATCTAAGTTGAATAGGACTCCTAAGAAACCCTACATGGATAAACATTATCGCACTTGCAATATGCATGGACACATATCACAAGAATGCGGCACAAAGATGAAACAAGTCTAGACACCAAAAGAACAGAACAAAACCTATCAACCAAGAAAGCAAGGTAAAGCATACACTTGGGATTACAACATATGGGTTAATTTCACAACATGTGGAAGGTATGGACATATAGCAGCAAATTGCATGAGAAAGAATTGGAGAGGTAGATCTTGCAATTGGACAAGCATTGGTATGGCATGTTTACATTGTCACAAAGTTGATCACTTAAGTAAGGATTCCAGAGACCGAGCACCAAAGACACAAATATATGAAAAATGGCAATAAAATAGAGGAAATCATGAGGATAAGAAACACAATGTGGAGAAAAGCATCAAGTGATAATGTTGAATCAAGAAATGTAGTCGGTGACACCTCATCCATTGGATTGGGTGACATCACCACTTCCACCTAAGTCATAAAGGTATGTATAGAACTAAATTTCAAATCGATTATATCTAACAAACAGTTCCTTATATCTAGCATTTGAATACCAAATCTGCATGAAACAAGATGCACTATGGTTTTATATGTTTTGAGCTTTAATTATGTACAGTCGGTATAAGCAAGACCGAGTATGTATTTGCTAGTCGGTAACTATTGGCAAGGTTAATTGAGTTGTGGTACTAAGTGATATATCAGTGTTAATCAAGCATATGATCTTTTGAAGTATAAACCAAGCACAACTACTCTTACCAAGTTGTGTTAGGTCAAGCATTTAATGCTAAAGTTTGAGCGGGAATTTGAATTTTGGGTATAAATACATCATGGACTTAGACATTTTTCACATTACGAACATGAAGAAAAGAGAGATTTCAAGCGATAACTAAGTAGAAAGATTCAAGAGCAATTTGAGCACATATCTGAAGGTTTCCAAGAAGATTAGTCATAGTCACAAGTAAGTTTCATCCTCACCAAGCTATTTCAATGTTATCTCTTGAAGCTCTAATTTGAAGAACAATGGCGTCCTCATAAAAAGATGATAAATATATGACTAGAATTGATAAGAATGTTAACTTAATCAAGTTAGCAACCTGTAATGAGCCAAAGTATAAACTACATCCTAAGGTTTCATTGCAAATCGATAAAACTAGAGCATTTTCGAGCCTACCACCTAGGGTTTTGCTGGTCGAAGGCATTCGTGCATATATACACTGCAAGATTGGTGAAATAGGTGATTTTTAGCTCCAATCCACCTTCCAAGAGCTAAGTGTCGATGGAAAGCTCAAGGATGAGCACACACATTTGGAGGTGAAAGTTTTGGTTAACACCTTGTATTTCCCAAGGGTTTTCAAGAACGAATAGATCAAGATCGTATTGAGTCATGTGCACGAGGGTAAGTTATGGTTAGATGAACCTCTGAAAATCACTAGAGATATAATACATGTAGTCACTAGTTACCCCATAACTGACAATGTTAAAGCACTAAGGAGTGCACCGAGAACCGAGATTGAAAAAGCTATAGGAGTCGAATGGGACGGTTGAGGCATGAGAATCAACACCATTGTTGATCTCGAGACTAGGTTGGGTGCATACACAATTCACTACAAAATATTTCAGTCTAGCAGACCTAACAATGTGCCATGTAGAGTTGTGGACATAGCATATAAGATGGTAAAGAAAGGTTTTCAACTAGACCTCGCCAAGCTCCTATTGAAACAGTAGAAGAGAACATGAGAACCATCAGGTCGAAAAAGTTTAACACATGTAAGTTTGGTTCACTACTACTTTGCATATTTTTCTATGTGTAAAATTTTGTCCCCTCAGTCGGTAATGTTGATTGGAATACTGACAAATAAATGATTTTATTCAAATTTTTGGACAACACTTTGTTAGAATTATGGATGTATATTTTGAGCAATTCAAGGACCGAATGCATCAAAGAAGAAGAATACGAGGACAACTAATTGAGGAATATAAGGATAAAATCTATTTCTTAGTGGACACTGACACCACTTTGATAAAGGTTGTTGAACCGAGAATAGCATGGCTAGCACTGATGGGCTATGAACTTAACATTAACCAAGCTTCTAGGTCAATAAAGGCTTTACTATTCGAGACCAAAGATCCTCAGGCAACTAGGTTCTGAACCTATGAAGAGGCCAAAAAATAATTAAAATGGATCTAGTCAAAGTCAAGGTGACTAAGAAGTCTAAGAAAATGGACACATTGCTAAAATAATTTGGAGATGATGCAGAAGAATACATGACATCTAAGGATATTCTGGTTGAAGTAGCAATCGAGGAACAGTTACTGATAGGTAATAGTGAGCATGACAAAGAGGCAACTGAGTCAGATAAAGACCTACAATCTACATCGGTCAAGGCCATAGGGAAGAGGAAGCAAGCAAAAGTACAGACAAAAGAAAGGACAAGGTCTACAACAACTGCTTCTCCACCTCTGAAGAAAGGAGTTGTGAAAAGTTTTAGGCCCACTCCTACAAAGACATATCAAAAGAAAAAGAGAGGTGCAAAAGCCACCTCCGAGATAGCAAAGAAGAGGAGGAAGTTGATAAGGGAAAAGGATGACATTGATGAAGAAGATGAAGATGAAGACCAAGATAAATTTAAAGTAGTTGTAAACAAAAATCAATCTATTGATGAATTAGTTGAGGCAATAAATAAAACTGGTTGTCTTAGCAACCCCAAAATGAGTCGGTATCAATAAGTTATTCACTCGATAAAGGTTGGAATAAGGATACAAATAGTTAGTCGGTCAAGTAGACAAAGCCTTCACACTAAGCAAAGATAAGGCAGAACTTCAAGATCACTGAATACAGGTTTCACCAAGCACACTTATTGAGCATCAGGAAATTACCGAGTACTGAGCTAGTGATCACTGAGAATTCATACACACTGAGCATCAGTAATTTACTAAACAATGAATGCATTGACTATCAAGTAAATCAGGAAATGGCATAGTAATCAGGAATGACACATATATCTATGCAAATGGTTTACACCGATCATATAAATGGTTTACCAAGATCGAGACATATTTAATATGGATGTAATCATTAACTTTTGTGATGATTCCTATGTAATGGTAGATCTAGGTTATTTTTGTATACCGTTAATCTTAGGTTTTCTAAGATGATGTAAACCCTAATTAGGTCAAGTTAGTTTGATATATAATTGTAAAGATGTCATTATGATCATGTATCATGAAGCAATAGTTTTTTAGAACAACATACAAGACTATAGAGAAGAACTAGAAGAGAATATATATCACATTGAGGTGATACCTATTTGATACTTCACAGATTTGAATCAGACAAGTATTAGTTGTCATTTTATAGATACTTTATTGTTATCAATTTAACCATTGTAGCAGATCAAAATCTCTTAACAGAGTGGACTTAACAATTCTTGTTTAAATGTATTTACCGAGTACACACATACTTTGTGTTGTTTAAATCCTTTAACCAAGTAGATCTAGTTGATATTTTTGTTACTTCTAATAGGGGTAAGATCATTAGAAGTGCAGAAGAATAATGTGAAAATCTCTGACAAGTGGAAAAAGTATAGGACCATTTCACCTAACATCTATATTTGGGATTAGTGGCCTATAGTATTTATGCAAGCTTCTCCTCTTAGCAATTTGTTTTAGCTGCATGATAGAAGTAGATATGTATACTACGGTAATCTCTAATCTTGAAGTCAATACATATATAATATGTATTGGCTTCAGGATAGATATTATCATGGTACTCATATGCTTTGTGCTCTTTTACTTTAAATCATCTTTTAATCTCAGTCTCTTGTTTATGGCTCAGCCTGAGTGTTGCTATGTTTAAGGTATAGGTTATACTCTTGCTCCTTTATGGGCTTATGTGAGCTTCGGAATAAGGTCAAGATAGCAAGGATATGGATATAGTTATTGTTTGCCTATGGACAACATTAAGATTTTAGTTGACATGATCATTACGAAATGGCTCCTAGGCTAGATTATCTATGTATCTCTAATGGATTCCAACTATATCTTCTTTACTATTTTCTGAGACTCTTTCCCAGGACATGATCCTAATTCAAAACTTGATAAATGATTGGAAAAAATAGAATTTATAAATAGTTATAGAATGGTTCTGCTCGCAAGGAAGCTTAATCAGATACTAAGCTAAGGCCCCATCAGTCGGGTTATAAGTGAAAGATATTAGTTCAGCTGAGATAGCTGACTTGAGTAGATAATTCATATTTATATAGAAGAAGGGTTAATATTAGGACTTGCTTAGATAATTTATGAATGACAGGATCTGTAATTATTATAGGTTTTATTTACAATGTATCGTACATTTTATGAGAGCTTAATGTGTTTCGTATAGGATCTAACCCAAGAATAGGCTAAGCTAGGATTCTAGTATGCATATGATGGGTTGGAATAGACAAAGTAAGCATCTTCCTACTCAAACTATTTTAAGAAAAAGTTACATTTGGATAAGTACTTTGTTTTCATAAATCTATGGAATCTTTGATTACTAACAAATAATGCTCTGAATACAATAACAAGGATCTTAGCCAGATTTTAAGTTTTTTCAGGTAAACAAGAATCAATAATCATTAGATAAAAAGTCATTTGTGCAGGATAATGATTGTATGAGTGGCCTTTTAACAACCACACTTCTCTACTATATAGCAATCAAGAATGGTTTCATAAGAAAAGACCCGAGAAAAATCAAAGGTCATAATAACTAGAAGGAAGGATCGCCAACTTCGACAGATGGTCAAGAATATAACAAATAGAGATCTATATCAATCAAGAACAATGAGTAGCTCCTTATGAAATATGTAATCTATGTGTTTCAAAGAATTTGTATTTGAGGGTATGCCCTCCTAGATTATTATGTATCAGTATCCAGACTATGGTCCCAAGCAAGGCTGGAGGTTTTCTCAACCCCACTCTTTCCTACCAGTGCTTGCATTGAGTGGGCTTTTTTGTATCATTTGTTATATGATTAATAAAATTCATGCCTTTGGCCTTTTACCTATCAAAAAAAAAAAAAGATCATCAGAAGTGATCAACAATTGTAGCCTTAATTGGCATACCTTATTTACCGCAGTATTGAACCTCAATTTTTACTTTCTAACAAGGGTTTCTGCATAGCCAAAATATATCTGTCATGAGTATATATTTTCAAGTATGATTTATTTTTTTGTTTACATGCACTTTACATTTTCAATCATATTAATGTATGTTACAAACAATGGAATTAGTCTGTTAATAGATATTTACTATTGCAAAGTGTGAAGTGTTAAAAAAAATGTAGGGTACTGATTCACCCCTCCCCTCTCAGTACTTTATCTTTCCAATCCCAAAACTCCTTGCTAACAAATTCCCAAAACCTTTGGAAGAACATAGCTAGGAAGACATCGAGGCCCAACGCTTTATCAAGTTGCATTTGTTTTAGTACATTTCCAATTTCTTCCGGGGTGAATTTAGCTTTTAGAGACCTATTGATGTCTTGATTGATTATACAAGGGATGTTGTCAAGGAGTAGATTCCGGTTAGTCAAATCAGAAGATTCATTATTATTAAGGAAGTTGTTGAAGTGGTTAATATCCTCCTTGACTATGGCTATGGGTTCTTTGATTATCGTGCCATCTGATTTGGTGATCTTTTTTATTTTATTAATGTTTCTTCTAGTGTTGGTGCTATTGTAAATTTTTCTTGTGTTCTTATCACCTGCATTAAGCCATATCTCTCTCAATTTATGCCTCTATAATAGTTCTTCCTTACATAAGATATCCTCTAATTCAATTTTAAGAAGTTTTTCTTTTTGGTAGGTTTTTTTGATTCATACCTTGTGATATGATTGTCTTGTTGAGATTCTCAAGTTCAAGTTCAATTTTGGCTTTATTTTCAAAGATATTACTAAGCCAATCCTTATTCCAAGAGATTAAGTTACTCTTTGTTTTCTTGAGCTTATTAGTAATAATGAAGAGCTTGGAACCATTAAATTGTAGATTTTCCCACCACTATTGGATGAGGGGTAATAGTCTTTCATATTTGAACCACATTTGCTCAAATTTGAAGGGGGAGTCCTGGGGCTTGGCATCGTCTAGGATGTCAAGTGCAATTGGGAAATGGTCAAAGCTTGGAAAAGGAAGGATGTTTGTTTTTAGGGCGAATGGGTAGCTTGACCAATTTCCTTTGAAGAAGAAACAGTCAAGTTTTTCTGCTATATTTTGTTTACATTGTCTCATATTGATCCAAGTAAAAATACCTTCTTCCGAGATCAAATCCATTAGATTGTTGTGTCTGACCATTCAACACAGTCCTCCATTGATCTAGGGTTATCATTCATGCCTCCCTTTTTCTCAGAAGGGTCCAAAATAGTATTAAAGTCTCTGACAATGATGAAGGTTTGATTTGAGTTGGAATTTAGGAAAGTATTAATTTCATGCCACATTAACCTTCTATCCAAATAATTGATTGGACCATAAACATTCAAAATATTATATTTCAGATTGGATTTCAGACTTCTGACATTGCCACTTATCTAATATTTATTAATGGATGTTGGGGTATAGATAATTTTCCTTGGGTCAAAAATGATAGCCAGGCCTCCCGATGCCCCATCTGTTGGAGCACCAATCACTTCCATAAAACCTATTTTTTTTGTTAAAGTTGGTTAAGCCTTCACCATCAAGTTTAGTTTCTTGTATGAGCATCAAGTTAGGTTTATATTTATTAATGTAGCATTTTAATAAATGTTGTTTGTTAGAAGCATTGCAGCCCCTAACATTCCAAGAAATGACCTTCATTGGTCCTTAGGAGGGAGCTTCCCCCTCCCTGCATGAAGTAAATCAGTGATCTTAGTTTGGTTAACCAGATTTGCATCCTTCTT
Source organism: Chamaecyparis obtusa (assembly GCA_027943335.1). Taxonomy (NCBI): domain Eukaryota; kingdom Viridiplantae; phylum Streptophyta; class Pinopsida; order Cupressales; family Cupressaceae; genus Chamaecyparis; species Chamaecyparis obtusa. The sequence continues at coordinate 30,086 of BSBK01012123.1, read as the reverse complement.
TCATAGTTCACACATAGATTTTCTACCTCTCTTTTCAGGATATTTTACAAAATCAATTTTAGTCAAGCTATCCTCAATAATAGCTAATCCAAGATTTGGATTATTTCCCAAGGCTTCCAAGTCAACCAATTCCTTTTCTAAGATTTGATGATCTTTCTCCTCAATAACTAATTCTTGAATCTTTTGGATTAATATTTATCTTTCGGTGTTAATGTCATCCATATCAATAAAGTCTGGTAGAATATCATTTATGTTATTGTTGAGAATTTCTTTAATAGTGGTATTAACCCTTGATTGAGTGAGAGGGTCAACATTGGAATTAGGATTTGACATCTGAAAATTAGAACTCGGTGATTAGTAGGAGCATAGGTAGGAATTAAGTCCTTGATGGATAATGGTAGGGATAATGCTGGGATGGGTTGGAAAACTGTCTTCGCGAGTAAGACAGGTGCATTGAGATCAATAAGGGGTTCACATTCCTCCATGGCTTTGGGGGGTAGGTTCTGAGGTGAGCTTAGTTTCAACATTTGGAGGCTTTGATAGAGGAATCGAATGTGGTGATGGAATCTCTCCTTCTTCTAGAATGTTGCTAGAAGAGGGGGAGATTGGGGGGTCAACTTGCTTGGATGGAGGGGTAGATGGATAGTTATGCTTCGAGGAGGGAGGGGATAGATAAGATAGTCTAACATGTGTAACAGAGTTATCCAACGAGTATTTAGGGTTTACGAAAACTTCCAGAAGTCTAAAGAGGTTGGAGGTATGATGGATTCCCTCAAAATCATCATCAGAGTTTGAAATGAAGATGTCAAAACTTCCAATGATACCCTTATATATCTCTGGTTGTTATTCATATAGACTGTGGTTTTTTATAATTTTGATTGTGTTTAAATTTTTTGGGACATTTTCCACTAGTATTTTGACATCTGAATCTACCATATAGTTGTGTTCAAAGCCAATCATTATTCCAATATGTTGACCTATCCTTCTTAAGATATTGTGATGCATTAATTCCACTAAATAGTTTTTGAGACAAATCCATTTAAGTGGGTTCAAATTGGCATTCTTATTGTTATTGAAATTAGGACTCCATTTTAGAAATTTTACATTGAAACATTTAAAAAAATGATTTTCTGATTCTAGAAGTGCTTTGGTTAGATTTATAGATGATCAATCTAAAAATAAGGTGCTTTGGTTTGTGATGGTGATACTTACTTGAGATTCCAAGGCATCCCTAAACCACTTTGCAAGAGCATTGATGTGGACGGACCCACCTTCCCAAATTGCGTATATGCCATGAAATTCACATCGTTCCCAGATTTTGTTGGAAATATCATTGCTAATGATAATGGTGGATACCTTATTGATCCTTGAGGGTTTGTTTGTGATATCTATCTTTCTATGTCTTTGCTTTTTTCCCATCAAAATTGCATTTGCCCCTATAGCCAATCCCGACGTTATGTTCTTTGCCTCCAAAATCCTGCTTCTCCCTGATCTAGGATAGGGTTTGTGAGTCCACCAATCCTTGCCCCCTACAGCAGTAGGTAATTGTTGCTTGTTTTCTTCTGCATTCTCTTTTGGGTCTTTCATTATGGGGCATTGAGCATATTTTGTAAGATATAAATAGTCCCATCGCAAGATGCTATTTCTGTTCTGAGAATTTTGTTTTCTTTTTCCTGCCATTAATCAGATCTCAAGTGCTTCATGGTGGTTGTTTTCTTCATACTATTGTTGGGGCAAATTATTAGCTTCATTTCTTATCACATTGTTACCAGGATTTGGATTCACTGTCGTATATTTCATTCACCGAGGATGATTAGCTTGAAGATTTGTTGCGGGGATGCCCTTTCCTGTTCAAGCCTTATAAGGGATAGATGTTTTTCCTACAACCCATCGTTGAGTGATTTGGCCTGGCTTTATTGAGGGTTGCGATTTTGATCGAGTATCACTGGAAGTTATCCAATTGGTATGCGATTGGGGTTTGAATCCATCTCTTGCGAATGTCTTCCGAGCTTCATAGTCCATTTCTCCTAGAACCCCAAAGGGATTCAAGATCCCTACTGAATATTTCGAGCTCCAAAAGTGAGCAGGATCGATGTTTTTTTCCAATTGCCTTTGCTTGTCGAGAGATTGTTCTGCCCTACTAGGGTAGCGAGGTAAATTTCACTTGCGAGCTATTTTTAAAAAATATAATATCCTTTCAAATTAATTCATTAGAAAATGTGTTAAAAAAACAAAATATAAATATTATAATATATTATCTTTAAAATAGTAAAAAAATTCTTACTATAGTACATTGTATTATTACCAAAACTATAGGTTTGTATTATTACAAACTATTACAAAAGCTAATACAAATCTGATCATGGTCATGGGTCTTATGATTGGAATGTCTTAAGCTATTGTACAGATCCTTTGACACAAATATATTTTTGAGAGCAGGGAACCTTAAAAGCTACAACATTTGCAGCCATATCATTGTTGTCTACATACCCAATGTGTTACCAACGAGAAATTTTGATCCATTACACAAAACTGTGTCAAATCTATAGTTGCTACAGTTTTCCAAGCTGATAGACAACACACGAGTCACATTATAAAATATTTGAACTTTAATTACATACCCTCATAACCCTTAAAATATCTATCCTACGACAGAGTTAGAGTAGGCCAGTGTAGTTGTGAATGTAGCAAATGATTTCACACAGTGACCAAAGATACATTATATTTTTGAGACTTTTCTTCATGGGTTCTCTTGAAATAGATATACAAACACCTTTAACTCTATCTTACGTCTTTAATATAAAGGCTCAACAATTAGTATTGACCTAAAGCATGACATCATATATTTATTTACTTACAAATTAGTATCCAAAAATCCAATTCACAATCTGGAAGGAAGAACACCTCATGCACTTTGATGGACGGGCATTCTATGTCCAACATTGCAATGTCTGGAACTACGAAACAAGATTCATCATAATCAGAAATTTGGGAAATTTGAGTGGTCTTTCCAGAGAATTTTATAAGCTTCTTCTTAGGAGGGAGGATTTTTTCAATGATAAAGCATTTATTTTGATTTAGGGTATCAATGGGAACTGGCAAATTATTTGTACATACAATATCTTGATTTATATGATATCAAGTACTTTGACATTGAGCTTGGAACAACATTGCAATCTCTTTCCACTCGAAGGCAATACTTGGAGTCAATGAGAGATAATAGGAGCAAAGAAATAAAATAGTTGCATTACCATGGTACAAAAATTGAAGACCGTTGCATTGATTTCACTCTTCCTAAACTCTCAAAGCATGAAAGAGCAGTATTTGGGTACAATCCCAAAGTGCTTTTTTTTGTGAATTTTTGTTTTTACAATATGAAGAATTTTGTTTCTAATTCTTTATGCTCTATAAGAAGTTATTGTATTTATCTCCTCGTTATTTTCTGCAGTTTTTCATGGATAACATAGATGGTTATGTTTTACTGGTTGTGGATGCAACTATTGCTTCAGGGATCACACTACGAATTGAGGCTTCTCAAAAATGGTTTAATTAGGTTAGTGACCTTTTATTAGAATTAGCTTTAAATTTGTTTTTGTCAATCTATTATCTTTGTTTTAGTAATTTTTAAAAAACTAACTCTCGATTTGATCAATTTGATTTACCATCTTCAATAATTTTTATGGAAGCAGTTCTAGATTTGATTTTTTATAAAATTTCATTTGCCTAAATTATTGTGTAATTTTTGGAACCTATCTCAATATTTGAATACTTTTGGTGATTGAATTCTTGTTTCTATTGTTTACATGTGTTTCCCATCTCCACTTTGCAAGTATTTTTAGAGAAGGAATTGGAAACTCTTCTATGCAGTGAGTGTGACTTATGGGAGGTATGTATAAAGGGGTTTAATTGATGTTTCTAAGTATCTTACATTCTCTATCAATGTAACTTAGTCTTTATTTGTAATATGTTTTAGCAAGCTGAAATGATAGGGATCACATCAAATTTGATCATGGTTATATCGATTAATGTACATTGAATGTGAATATTTGGTCATCAACTCTTATGTATGGATTTTTAGAGTGTGGAAACCTTAAAATCGTTATACCCTCAAATGTTGTTTTTGCTTGTCCTAAAGTTTGTTGAGATCATGGTAGCATTCCCACCAATGTCACAAAGAGCATTTTTGCAATTTGTAGTTGGTGGTCCAAACCTTTGTCTGAGAGGTTTGAGTGCTCTAAATCCAAAAATGATTGTTGTTCGCAAGGTAAGTGCATTGATTGCATCATCATGTCTAACTTCAATAAGAGATTTTAGAAAATATTTTACATTTTCTAAACATGTCTCTTTGAAATGCAAAATCCCACAAATTTAATAGAGGCTATTGATATGAATCTTCCAAGTGCTATGACTTGTGCAAATTACCTTAAACTTCTCCTTACTTAACCAAGGTTTTGCCTCCTCTTATCTTAATCAAGTATGTTTATATATTATTTTATGTCACTTTGTTTATGGTTATGGTAGAGTATGTTTTTAATAATAATAAAAAATAATTACAAGATACAATGTGTGATAGAGTGGTGTATGCCAACACCAGAGGGAAAGGATCTTTTGACCTCTTAAAAATAAGAGTGATATTTGTATAGAATTATTTCACAAGCTCACACATTTTTGTCTTCAACATTAAGTTCAAAAATTTTGAAGATATTTTGTCATTTACGCCCTTCAAAAATCTACACAACATGTGCTTGCAATTCATTGTGTTAGTTTTTCTATATTGGGTCAATGCTTGTAATACATGATTTTTTGTGTAACATAGTGAAATAATATTTTTGTTGTTGGCTCTTTATCTGTAGCTAAGAACATTTTTCCTTTAAATGATTTATAAGCTGAAAAACTGACTTGTTAATTATCATTATTAAGAAAAATTGAGATCTTATTGATTTTCTAGGTATTATTATACCATACGATCTCAACCAAAACAATATAATAATATAAATATAATTAACATTATATACATCCATATCTTGCATGCCAAATACCCTCAGTTTGATATGTGTGTATATTTTTTAAGGAGAGGTAGTTAACTTGCATTTCATAATGGCTTAAATAACAAATTTGGAGGTATCATTTGAGGTACAATATCCTCCTCACATCTGACACTATTGGGTTGATGACCTTCTACATTTCATCTTGAAGGAAGACGAATTTGAATTGATATCTAGGAATTAAAATAAGTACGTCCCCAAGAGTACACTTAACACTTATGTCCAATGCAAATTTATCATGAAGTTTTATGGCTATATATTTGTTGGTTAAATAACAAATTTGGAGGTATCATTTGAGGTACAATATCCTCCTCACATCTGACACTATTGGGTTGATGACCTTCTACATTTCATCTTGAAGGAAGAAGAATTTGAATTGATATCTAGGAATTGAAATAAGTACATCCCCAAGAGTACACTTAACACTTCTATCCAATGCAAATTTATCATGAAGTTTTATGGTTATATGTTTGTTGGTTAAAATTTCTCTTCATGGTAGGAAATAAAAAAGAAGACCAAAATCCCTTTTTTAATTTTCTTGAGAATTTCTATCTTTTAATGGGATATTCTTGGCAATAAAACAATTACATAATTAGTATATTTCAACTGGTCCACATGTCAATATTGCCAAATTGTGTTCCACACCTTAATTGTTTATTTTTTTTTGTCTTTGGTTTTTGTGAAGAGACCTACCACCTTGTAACATTCATCAAGTCATATTTCCCAATGGTTTTTCTATAAAATATAGCTATTTCCTTAATATATATGACTAATTTTTACATGCTTTTTTCCCAATAAAAAATCAGCAATGAATCTTGTTCTATTAAGAGAAAGTAGGGTGCTAAGCTTGATTATGATCAATGCCAAACCAATGTCATTCAAGCTATCCACTATTGCTACCCCTTATTGTATCATGAAGAAAATATATGCATACCAATTTGAATAACAATAGTTCTATTAAATTTTATTTAAAACAAAAATCAATCAAAATTTATTGAACAAGCAACAATTATGTTGTGAATTTGAGGTGAAAAGAATGACTCCTAATGGAAAGAAATATAATTTATGGTTGCAAGCATAATTTTTTTGCAAAGAAGTTATTGGAACCTACTCATCCTTTGTCGGGTTTTCAAAACGATGACATATAAAGATCTGAAGAGGGAAATTTGTTAGTAGGCCTCTAAAAATACACACCACAAATATGTAATGTTTTTATTCCCATCTCACATATGCTTACTATTGGTAGCCAATGTATTCCAAGGTGATTTACAATTTTCTTTTGGGATATAGCAATTTTCTTTTGCTAAATTTTTTTGTTGGGCCACATTTCCATATATATCTGCTACTCTTTCACTTGTTGTCTTGTTTGATCATAGTCACAATTTTAAATGAATAGATTAACCATCTCATAGTTTCTACAATAGCTAAAACTTAAGACTTTTGGATTAGTTTTGTGGAGTGAAAACTTAGTGGTTCCTATTTGTTGCTGACGAAATAGGCACCAGTGTACCCAATTCAAGTCACTCTTGTAATCAACTAAATTTGGTCTAGTAGAACTTGAGGCCCCTTCTGATCAAATCGTCTCTTTTCTAAGCATCATTATACAAAGTAACCCTTAAAATCCCCTATGCATAATTAAATCAAAACTCTTATATCAATCTTATACTATGGTCTAAGTTCTAGAGCTTACATATTTATTTAATTGCTAAACCTTGCTCTTAATATAAAGTTTCTACACTTTTATTAAAAGAACACATTCACATGTGTGCATACTTAATCTTGATTAATTAGTAATTAAAAAGGATTTGTGCTTTCAAAATGCTATTTTGTCTTATTCTACCTAACATTTCCCTTTTTTTCTTAATCCTAACCACTCATTTCTACCTAACCTTGCATCTCCCTTTGCCTCTTCATCTCAACCACTCATTATTTTGCCTCTTAATCTCTACCCTTCATTCTTGAGGAAATATTTTTAAAAGGAAGCTCTTCCTTGACTCAAGTGTTTCATCTTAGAATCAAATTGCACTCTTGTCATTTTTGCATCATAGCTTGCTTACATTCTTGTTTTCTTAGAATAATCTTGTCATTTGAATTCTTATCTTAACTTCATTTTCTAGTTTAATCTTGCATTGCATTTTCTAGTTTGATCTTGCAGAGCTATTGCTTTCATTTGCATACTTTTCATACCCTAATTTTTGGTTTTGTAGGGTTTTCTTATCAAAAGAGCTAAAAATATTCATGCCTACTGATGCTTTGTGATGTAGGATGTTTGTCAAAGACTCAATCTTGAAACTACTAATGCTAATTGTCTTGTAGGTTGCCTTGGAGATACAAATCAACATTTTATTTTCTTACATTTGATTTCAAGTAACCTATTGTTAGATAACTGAGAGGGGGGTGAATCAATTAAATCAGTTATCCTATAGTCTCAAACTCTTAGATGCACTTTTTCACACGTAAACAACAATTCAAACAACTCGGTAAGATATCAATATCTATCTTTTTGATCATTTACCAAATACCAGTAATTATCCAAACTATGATTACCGATTATGTAATATGCAAATTATGATAGAAAAACAATCATAACAAATAACACAGCACAATGATTTAACATAGAAACCCTACAAAGGGAAAAACCACATGGGACCGGTAACCCAAAATATTTCACTCTTCTAAAGTGAGCTCGGTTAGGAGCCAACCCTGTTAAAGGTTACAATGCACACTGTCGGGTGTGACCTCGTTAGAGGATTTATCACTAACTATTAAATTTTGACCAACATTCACTATGGGGTCAACAAGATAAAAATTAACATTCATTGAATGTCATATAAAAATATAATAAGACTATTAAGTCCACTCGATTGAGAGATTTTTCTGAATCAATGGTTAAACTGATACAGTTCTCATCTGATTCAAATACAACTCAATTGAAAATATTCAAATCTATGCTAAGCTCATATAACTCATTTGATCAATAAACCAATCACTTCCTCAATTCCATCAAATTACTTCACTTAGTGAATGTAATTCTTTGACGCTCGGTTATGCCTGCGGCTCAATTATGTCTGTAACCAGTTTGATCAGGAATGCATGAAAAATGTCTTCACCCGAGATCTTTTGCATTCTATATTTATTTAGCATGTTTCAATAATGAAACTCATGTTTCTTAAATAAACAAGTAAACCATTTTCATATCAGCCATTAGATTTTTCCTCTTAATATCATTCGTTCATTTTGTCACTTTAACCTTCCTTGGTAGATGTGTCAATGACACATTTCAATCTCATCCTTTAGATCATCTCTAAATTTTGTCAGTTGTGGATCTTATAACAAACTTCATCTATTACCTAGAAATCATAACAATTTCCAGCTCATCAATTTCAGTCAGATGTTCTTAGCATTTAATATTTTCATCCATACTCGGTTAATATTGAATGCGTCAGTGGTAACTAACTCAATTATTACTATCACTCGGTATACACTACACTAGCTTAGTGTATACAGAAGTCTTCAATTACCGACCACATTAACTTGTTCAATTCAAATCTCTCCTTCATAATATAATAATGTAACATGTTCAAGTCAACAATATAATGTCATAGACTCATCAATAAGTTACCCAATGTATACCTTATCCTTATTTGTGATATCCATCTTTTTTATATGTAGATATCTCATTTCTTCACCATTTCTTCCTTCTACAGATGTTCAGATGTTTGTAACTATCATGATAAGTATAGTCAAAACTAGTTGACATAAATGACAACATATTGACTGATTTAATCATCTTACAAATCACTTTAATAGCTCAGGGATCTCTAATCAATGTTCCTTCAGTTCATCAAGATATTCAATTAGTTGTAGTTCATCACCTATCTTAACTAGAAGGCTTCTTCTTTTGTGATTAGTTGAGTAGTAGGAGAGAATGCTCTTTTCCTTTTGGAAAATCAGAAATCTTGAGCTACTTAGTTGATCACTTGAAACTAGTCTTGGGTAAATGAACATGTTATTGGTGTGTTTCAAAGATACTATGGAGTAGGAGAGTATGCTCTTTTCCTCATGAAAAATCAGAAATCTAGACCTCCACTAGTTATCCATTTCTTTTCTTGCATTTACCTTTAGAGGGCCTGCCAAGAAAGCAATCTTTTTGGAATGACCCAAGTGGGGAACAAGAAAAGACAACTAACTCCATCTCACTATAATAAAATGCTTCCTTCAATCTAAAGAGAGAGAAGACTTGTTTATTTCTATTCCTAATGCTTCTTGATGTGTAAGACCTAGTTGCCTAAATCTTTCTAAGCAAGACTACACTTGATTGGGCGCTTGTAGGGCTTTATTGGTCTTAATCTTGTTTACAAGACTACAAGGGCAATACATTCACTTTGTATAGGGCTGATAGGTCTAAATATTTCTTGCAAGACTATGCATCTTGGGAGCTTATAGGGCTATAGGCCTTAAATTGGCTTGTGAAACTACAAGGGGTAGACATGAACAAAGACCTTTACTAAACACCTTAGGACTTAGAGGCTATCATTTTTGGTCATGTGACTTCCTTTGTGAAAGGATTGATCCAAGTGGACTTTACCTGGATCACCCCAAGATACTCACCATATCTTACTCCCTTGGATGCAAATCCTTGACAAAGTCAACATCACTTTGTGTGAGGCGAAGGGGTACCAAGTTGTGGGCAAAGGTTGAAACACTTCTAACTCAACCTTAGGTAGTTTTTCTTAATGTGCTTTCTTGTGCTAAGACTTGTGGAAACATTTGTTGAACATACACTTAATAAACATGAACATTATTATCCCTTGCAAGACCTCACACATGCTTGCATCCAAAAGGTTGCTTTGTCCCTTGTTGGATTGTTTGAAGACTATTGCGTATTCACACTACTTTCTTTCAAAACAAACCTTGCCTAGGAAATGCTCCAATCTTGTCAATCAACTTTGCAATCCTTTGAAATCAAATTTTTGGACTAAGCTCAAACTTTTGTCAACATTGCTTCTCCTTAACATCCTTAACTCATCTTGTTATTTGGTACATTCCAACATGTTAGGAATTTCCTCTAGCTAGAAAATATTATTTTGATCTTTTGACTATATACTTAGCTAGTAGAATGCTCACTTGTCCACCATCTCTTTGATCAACTCTCTTGGATTCTCTATCCTATCTCTTGCTTGTTCACAAGTGTCATACATAGGGATATCCCCGATGGTTGGACACCTTTTGGCAAGTTATCTTTCCTATATATCTTACAGTTTGGACAAGTGAACACTTTTACTTACCTAGCCTAAACATCAAGTTATCCTAAGTCTTCCTATTTGGCTTTTGACAATCTTCTTTCATGTCAGTCACAACTAGATCTCAGATTCATGAAGGAAATCAACTCGAAGCTACCTTTGACAAATCATCTAAAGAAGATCCTATACCTTGGGGTTTCAAACCTTTTGCTACAATATCTAGTGAATCTACTTGATCGTCTCCTAGATTGGCACATGGTGTTTCTTACACTCCAACCATGGAAGAACTAAACAAGAGGATTGAGGAATTTATAAAAGAATTGGGTGAAAAAAAATTTGGACAAAACAACCAACAACATCCCAACTCTATACATGGCTCACAACATGACACTCAACATACTAGACCTGGATCACATGGCTCACAAGATTGTGATTCAAATAACGATATAACTGAGGAAGAAATCTTACAATTTCAGCAAGATGAATGTTTGCAAAGACTAATGAAGTTGACCTTCAGTCAAAAAAAAGATTAATACTTCTTGGATCTAGCCTCACAAGGAGTTAAGCTACCTCACAAATTTGATGTTGACAATCTAATCAAGAAAGAGGAACCATCTGAAATAGAAGTCATGAAGAGACAGATGGAAGAAATGATGAAACAAATGCTACGCTTAGAAAAGGAAAAGGAACAACCAAGCACATCCTTTTTCTCTTGAGGCTATATGCTCATTTCCTTTTGACAAATATCTATATATACCTCTTTTTCCTTGAAAGGTTGAGTTTCCTAAGTATGGAAAGTATGACGATAGCAAAGATCCACATGATCATATTAGGGAATTTTGCGCACTAAGCATGGAGTTCCTACATGCACCCACCTATCTTATGAGACTCTTTCCGAGGAGTCTTAGTGGGCAAGCTATGAAGTGGTTCACTAAACTATCTCCTCCTCTCAAATCATTTGACCTGCTAGTGAAAAGATTTGTCCAACAATATTCCTATAATATCCAACATGCTATCACTATGCTTGATCTTTGCAATATCAAGCAACGCCAAGGTAAATCCTTTGTGGTTTTCCTTCAACGATGACAAAAACAATACTCATGTTATCCTCAGCAGATTCCTAAGATTGAAAAAATTGATATATCCATCAATGCTTTGGTCCTTGAAATGAATTACGCATTGCAAATACAAACTCGTGCTTCATTTGATTAATTGGTTGAATCATCTATTCACATAGAGGATGTCCTTGTTCGTGAGGGAGATCTCACTCTTCAATCTAAATCCTCTTCTAACAACCAGTATAACAAGGATAAGAAAAAATTTTGGAACTGTAGACACCTAATAATCCACTTATTAATTAAAAATATTTTAATTAATAAAATTCCTGATGACATCATAATTATCTAATTAATTAATTATTGTTGTTGTTATCCTCATCTATTTTAATTAAATCTATTTAATTAAAGAATCACTCCCAAAAACATTTAAATCAAATTTAAATATTAATCCCTCCTATTTATTAAATCAATTTAATAAATAAAGTGCTCAGCCAAAATCTCATTTAAATAAATTAGTTATTTATTTAATATCCCAAAACCCATCTAGAAACTTCTAAACCTATCCTCTCATCCCTAATCACTCCCTAACCCAACTTAAGGGGTGATTCCTAACCCTCAGCCTAACCCTCTCCCTTTGACCCCAAAGTCAACACCCTCATTAATGAGCCTTACAAACTCATTAATAACCCCTTACACCCTCATTAATGGCTCTTACAGCCTCTTAATGAAGACCCATCTCCCTTCTTCCACTCTTGTCCACTAGCACACTTCCCTAGTGTTTCTCAAACGCGTGAGAAACCCTTGGGCCTTTTAACCATAAATGCCAATCCTATCATTTCTAACCTTACCCCTAACTCTACCCCTGACCCTAACTACCCATCCTAACCCAAGGCCTTGGCCAAAATCCAATAAATAGCCTTCACTCTAAGAGAAAATGAGTCCTTTAGTCCAAGTCATTTGTGCATTGTTATCATGCTAATTTAGTTATAGCTTTTAGTATATTTTAGCATTGTTAGCTTAATCTTTTCATGTTTTCCAACATCTTTGATCACATAGCCTAGCTAAAATGGATGCACAATAGTTTCATTTATTGCTTTGCATTTCATCTTCAGTCTCTAATCATATCCATGCTAAAGTAAATGAACTTTCATTGTTTTTCTGCATCTCATCAATAGCTTAATCTGCATCTTGCATTCAGTTGCATCCTATGGGTCCTAGGGGCAAAACTAGCTTCCTACGCTAGCTTTTGTGCCATTTTCGGGACTTCCAGGACTTGCAATCAATCCTAATCACCCTCATCTACATTGGAGATAGACATATTATTCTTGGAGAGCACATCCACATCCTCATAAAATGAGCAAATCAAATGGGGCTTGGGTGCTCTTGTTTTGGCTCAATCAGAGGTGGTGTTTGTGAAATACCTGTTGTTTTGATTTATATGCTAGATTAGACCTAATGTTTGATTGTCTACACATGCTCTTGACAGGTTAGGTTTCACAACATCTACATTCTGGTATGCTTGGTGGGACCCCACGTCCTAATCCTTCACCAAAAAGTCCAAAAGTTTGGGCGTCCTTCATAGTTTATGTCGTATCTACACATCTAATTCCCTGAACAGTGCATTTGGTCAAAATTTTCTAAAACTGCACATTTATTCACCAAAATTGTGCATTTATCCCTTAAAGTTGTGCATTTGTTCATTAAAGTTGTGCATATGTTAACTAGAGTAGCGCTTTTGTTTTATTACAAAAATGATAGTTGTTTTTCATAAAATCTCTTCACTTTTGCTAGAAAGTCACTAGTTGCGCATCCATCCTCTATTTCTATGCATATATCCCATGTTTCTATGCATTTGTACTTAAGAGCTATGTATTTATTACTTTAAACCGTTGCTTTAGGTCACTGTGGCTGCACATATCTACTTTTTAGGCTTAAAACAAATCACACTCAATCTTGAATGCCAAAGTTAAAACAAGCTACACATCTTCATTTTCAGCTTAAAAAGAATCCTACATTCAATCTTGAGTTCAACTAAAAGATAAATGAACAAAAGCAAATCAAAAACTTCTTTGGGCTTAGAATGAATGCAAAACTAAATCTTGAATGTCTAAAGGAATGAAAAAATCAGAATCAACTATTTCATTTGAGTTCTAAAAAACATCCAATCTCGAGTGCATAAACTAAATTGAAAACAAACTCAAAATTGAACACTTCACTTTTGGGCTTTTAAAAGTAATAAAAAAAATCCATCTTGAGTGATAAAGAGTAATACACTTGTGATTTTTTCCAAAAGCTTTCTTTTCAAAGGAAAAGATAAACCTTACATCTTAATCATGAGTGTTTGAAAGTCATAGAATAGAGAACACTTAAAAATCAATTTTGGAACGAACTCTCCATGATGTGCTTTTAGGATTTTTTTTCAAATTTTTGCAAATCTATTTAAATCTAAGTGATTCAATTCCATACCCTTTCCCCATGCCTTCACAGAATTTGGGTGAAAAATCAAGGTTTGGATTGGTTACTTGACTCTAGCGAGGCCTGTCCAGAGAGAAAAGTGTTTCCTCTTTGGAGAATGACCTCAAACTGGTGATTCCCTTATTAGTATATAAACAAAGCCCTGAGCAAACCCTCGCTTCATCCCCTCAAGCTCGAGCGATGCGTGTTGATGGTAGCCTAAGGTAGGTGAATATCCCTACTATTTTGGCATGGTTAACTAGGCCCTTAAGTGAGTCACGCGCGTACAAATTGATTAGGAGGACACCACGGGCCTTATTAGACACCTATTAATTAGAGGCTACCTGATCTATCCATGAAGGCTTTCTAATCTTTGTGAAAGGAGAATAGTAATCTTCCCAAGACACTCATCATATCGTGTCATCCTTGAGCGCTTGGAACCGGATAATACACCATCATGACTAGGGCTATTGTGTGCTTGGTGGTGGTCGTATTCTAATTAGCTCTTAAAAGTGTTCCTAAGTCGATGAGCAAAGGTTTTTTAGTCAATCCAAAAATCCTTAGGACCTAAGATTGCTTGTGTGTATCTTCAAAATTTCAGACTTGGTGAAAACATCTATTGAACATACACAAATGAAGAAATCTACACACCAAATCCTTCACCATGTCAGTCTAATCCTCCAATCCAGAAATCAACCAAGCCTCCAGAATCCTGTCATCCCAGTCTCATAATCATGGTCTTCCTATCATCCCACATCTTTTCCATCCAGTTTTGTTCTCCTCTCCTCCCCATATCCTAGGCTGGCAGAGTCATCTTGGTCATCCATTATCCCCTTTCCATCTTCTTCTAGAGTCAGTCTTTCTTCCTATCCTGAGCTTAATCCAAATCCCAAACTAAGCTTATTATGCATCCTAATCTGAGCTTTAGTTTTCCTTCCATCTTCATCCTGCATCCCCGTCCAACTCATCCACAAATCAATATGTCTCATATCTTTTATGATGAGTTTGATTATCCCGCTTTATCCTATTCCAATGATGATCAAAGTCTTGTTGATCATGATGAGTACTTTGAAAACCTTAGCAAGCTTTCTCCAAACATCCCCCAAAATCCAATCATTCCTCCAAACTACCCCATCATTTCTCCATACATGCCCACTAGTACTCCTTATCATACCTTTGACAAGGGAAATCCATTATCCACACCTTCTTCCTATGACGTACCCACATATCCCCCATATACACCATTCATTTCTCCATCTTCTTCCTTGGTCATATCTGAATATCCACCTTTCAACAACAACACTACCAGCTACATACTTTATCCAAGTCCATCATCTCCTTATCCTCCAACCCATTTTCAAATCCATGATCCTATTCTTCCAATCCATCACCAATATCCCCATGAGCTATTGTTAATCCACCATCTCCTACATCCTACCTTCCTCCTCCATCTCCTCCATCCTATCTCAATCCACTATATTCCATTCCAACCTACATTACTGCAAATCCCCTTCTACAAGAAACATGCATCCCTCAATCTACTTTATATCCCATACCTCAATCCATCACCCCTGCCTCATCAGTTAGTTAATCCAGTTCACAAGTTACCTCCATGCCTACTTATGTGAACTATCTAGTCATGCCATCCTCCATCCCACCTTCATATGTGAACTATATAAGCTTCCCACCATCTACACAATCTAATCTTTCACCTCAGCCTCCATCACAAAAGTCTCCAAGGAATTTTACAAGGAAGCTAGCAAAAAATCCCTCTCCTAAGATTGATGAGTCATGTCATATCACTCCCTCATGTGAAGCCTCAAGTAATGATACCCATCCACCTCCCACATTCCTCCTCCATCCCCCACAACTATTATCCTTCTTTAGTCTACCCCACTTATTAATCCTCTTCCATCTCCTAACATCATTGAGTTCTTTCCATCTACTAACTCCATCCAATTCCCATCCATGTCTTCTCCTCCTAGCATTATCCAAATCACATCCAATGAGCCTCATGAGTCCACCCTCCTTCCCTTTATCACAATTGTAGAATCTCCCATCCTTCCATCCATGCCATCTGAAGAATCTATCCATATATCCCCCATCACACCATCCACACCAATCCAATCAAGTCAAGATCTTGTCCAAAAGCATGTTTAAGTATCCATCGACCTAAATTAAGATCCTCCCCTTTCATTTCCTCCACTACATGATCCATTTCTTACATCCTCTCCAAATAGAGATCATATCCCATCATTTCCTTTGTTACATGATCCATTGCTTCCATCACCCCCAACTCAAGATCCTACCATCCCAATTCCTCAATCTCAAGATTTGTTATCATCTCCCAATCCCAGTCAAGATCCCATCATACCATTCTCTCCACTTCGTGATCCTCTAACACCTATCCCACCACCATCACTCTATCCCCTTGGTCCACTTATGTTTGTCAATGGTGCCCCACTTGAAGTAGAAGAAATCAATTTCATATCTTCCACCATGGCACCTAATACTGGATGTTTATCTTATTCCCCAAGTAAAAAGTATCCTTGCTTTGATAAAATGCTCAAGAAATGGAATTATCAAGGTAAAGGCTTAGGCACCCTTGAACAAGGAACTCTAGAGCCCATCTAGGACAAAAAACATCCACGATCATGTGGTATCGGTCATACATGAAAAACACTTCCTCCAAAAAGCTTGGTACAGCTAAAGCTAAATTCAAGCATCCTTCCAAAAACACCATTGCGTCTTCCCATCATTCCTCCAAAATATATAACGCCACTCCTCCTCCATCATTACAACCCAAAGCAACCTATCACATTCCCTTGTCATCCTCTAAATCTATTTTGGGTCCTTATATCCCAAAATATGCCATCACATATCCTTCACAAACCAAATCCATTTTTGGATCCCTACATCCCAAAATATCATCCCCCATCTTATCCTAGTCATTCCTCCATCCACCAATCAAGTGTCCCTAACACTCATCATAAAATTCCCATTCCTTACATCTCTAGTTAGGATCAACAAAGGCACATTCCCACATCTCCTATCTACCAATATCCTTCCACCTCTCCATCCATATCTCCTCCATCTCGCACACCTCCTCATATTCCTTCCAATGCTCCTCGCAATAATTTGGATGCCATATAAAAAATGCATAAAGATAACTATCCATGAAGATCCAAAGATTGCCATGTCCACTATAAAAAACATGCTCAAGCAAGGAAAAATCCAATCAAGAAATCCACTACATCCCAATGGCCACAAAGGCCCATCAAAGCAAAAGCAAAATCCACTACATCCCAATGGTCACAAAGGCCCACCAAAGAAAAAGAAAAAAATATGTGGATCCCAAAGCAAAAAGATGCAATGCATCTAAAAGAAACATCCACAATGGCATCCAAAGTTGCAAATCCACCAACTAATCATTTCCCTCCTCCATCTCTTAAATCCATTTTGGGTCCTTATGTCCCAAGATCTCCTATCATAACTCCTCCATCATATCCACATGTACCATTCACTTCCCTTCTACTTCATCCACCCGCCTCACAACATGTGCCAATGTTGGTCCTGACAACATCCCCCTATCATGCTTACTTCCATCATTCCCTCCAGATACTTTCTATCACCATATCCCTCACCCCACGCATATCTATCATCACAACCATCTCATCCATGCCTTTGCATAATCCATTCATCCTAATAAGGTTGTACCAACATCCAATCAAAAAAAGTTAGCAACAATTCAAAAAGTCCAAAAACAAGAAAAATATCAAAAAAAGAGAAAAACATTCGTCTAATGGCGAAATCTTGGCAATCAAATGCCTTGGACAAGTACCATGATGAAAACTTGGAAAAAAGGCGTCATGCATAATACCTCTATCCAGTCCCACTCCACAACTGGGGGCAATTTCTTCTAGCACATCCTATCCATCACCTCCTCCATCCCATTTGCTTCTCAAACTCCACCATCCTCCTTCAAATCTTGATAACAAAAACAAAGGCCACCTTATATACATGCTTTTGGGCACCTTTCAGTATCCATTTCCCCACCCCTATTTTTAGCTACCTATCCTTTATCCACCCATCCTTCCTATTATATTACCTTCCATCCACCTTCCTCATCTACCTATTATCCTAGCTCCGATCTACCTTCCTCATCCTCTTGTCGTCTTATATTCCATCCTATTGTACCCCCTCCTAAATGCCTCTGAATGCATGAACTATCCTAAGCGGGGGCATCTTATTCCTTAGTGACATACTCCTTGGAGACTTTATCATATCTATCTTCCCATCTCCCTATCCTTGTTTCATTTCCATCTTTATCCTTGTTCCTTTCATCTCCCAATCAATATCTTCCTATATCCAAATCCTTATCTTCCATCCTATCGTACCCCCTCCTAATGCCTCTGAATGCATAAACTATCCTAAGCGAGGGCATCTTATTCCTTGGTGACATATTCCTTAAATACCTTATCACACCCATATTTACATCCTCCTATCCTTTCTTATCCTCCAAATCCTTCCATCTCCCAATCCTTATCTTCCTTTCACCTTCACATCCTTTCATATCTTCACATCTTTATCCTCGACCCTTTCATCTCCCAATCCTTATCTTCCTCCATTTGAATCCTTGTCACCCCATCCTCTTTCCACATCCCTAATCATTTCCTCCATCCTCATCCCTAACCATTTCCTCTATCCCCATCCCTAAGCATTTCATCCATCCACATCTTCCAACCACATCCCTAAGCATTTCCTCCATCCTCATCCCTAAGCATTTCCTCCAACCACATCCCTCAGCATTTCCTCCATACTTCCATCACCTAGTAATTCCCTTGTCATTGGTATCTAGCTCTAGGGTACCCCCATGCAATCCAAAGGCTCCATATTGCAATGCTCTATGCAATCTTCCATCATATGCAAATCCTATCCATATCCTCTAGCTATCCAAAATCCAACATCAAACCAACCGATCCAATCACATCCTTATTCTTGTTCCTAGTCTCATTGCAAGCCTTGAATCTCCATCCAATCATCATCATTGAGATGAATCCTTTCCAAAACTTGTGTCATTTTAGGACACATCATCCATCATCACCCTATCCACCATCAGTCCATCTTGACTTTCCAGCCCAACTGGGGCATCATCTTGCATATCTTTGCATCATCAGCTTCATCCCCAATCCCTTGTACATTCCTTCCTAAGTCTTGTACCCTAGCGTCAGTTGTGTCCCCACCTAAGCCCATTTGTACATATGTGCCTTTAGGTGTCATCCTCTATGTCTGTTAGCCCTTGTTTCTTTGTGATCTTTATCCTTGTCCAACCAAGCGCTTCAACAATCATCCCCAGGTACCTTTGAGGTTCGAGTGCCTTACCTATCTCTCGTCATAAGGAATCCTAGTTCAAGAATCCAATCAGATCAATCAATTCAATCAATCATCATCCATCAATCCTCCCTATGGCAAAAGGTCTGTGAGATACTTGTTCTTTCATTTGTTCCTTTGGATCTTTTGTTTAGCTTTTGGGCCCCCCTTTGTACTATATCATCACGTCCCGCTGTACATATCCTCATCCGTCTTACAATACTTTGATCAATTGTACCATATCACCAAGCATTGTACTTCAACATCTTTTGTCGACTGTCCTTGATCACATGATTATCCTCGATTCCCCATTTGCCAAAAACAACACAGTGCTCTCTTCATCAAACGAATCCATGCAAGATGTATCCTTCCTCATGTTCGACCTAATCTCCCATCAACAATCAAATGGGTCCGTGTAGGATATATCCTTCCTCACATCCAACCTAATCTCCCCCCATCAGTCAGTCCATCAATCTCTCTCCTTGGCAAAGGATGTCTTTTGAAGTTATCATTCTAATCTTGGATTTTGTCCTTTGGATCTTGTTTATCTTTTCAAAAAATTCTCGTTGTTTTTCTCCTCAAAGTTGCCATGATCCTTTATATCATGGTGCACTGCGAATGAGGACACTCTGAGGCATGTCATTTTGGTCATATTTTTGCTTGTGCATCATTCATCTATTTGTGGTTTCCTCAACATCATTTCCACCATGTCTCCTCTAGGTTTCATGTGTGATGCTAAGACAACCCTTTGCGTGCTTGTGTTTGTGTTAGTCCTATGCAACGTTGGTGACAAGGCCTTGAGTTCCTAGTAACCTTGGCAGGTCTCTAGCATTGCTATATCAAACTAGGTTGTGCTCTTCAAAATATCGAACACAATGAAATCCCTAGGTCCCATTAGCATGCATTTAACAATCATCCCGTATACACCATCATCCTGCATCATTTAGCATCATATTGCATTCATGCATCTTTTCTCTTGGAAGGTCTCCTATTTATCCCCTCTTCCCATCCTTCCTCGTCATTTCCCTTCCTCTTTGTGTCTTTTTCAATAAACTTCCACAAAGCTTAGGTCTTTGCGTTATTTTCTCAAGGGGGCACAACTTCCTATCGTCGTTGATCTCATCACAACATCCCCTTTCCTCTCGGGCATCTTATTTTCTTTTCTTTGACGCCACGCCACTTCCGGCATTGCATCAAAGAGGGGCAAAATGTAGACACCTAAAAATCCACTTGTTAATTAAAAATATTTTAATTAATAAAAATCTTGATGACATCATGATTATTTAATTAATTCTTCAATTATTTAATTAATTAATTAAGTATTATTATTGTTATCCTCCTCTGATTTAATTAAAGAATCACTCCCAAAAATATTTAAATCAAATTTAAATATTAATCCCTCCTATTTATTAAATCAATTTAATAAATAAAGTGTTCAACCAAAATCCCCTTTAAATAAATTAAATATTTATTTAATATCTCAAAATCCCAAAACCCATCTAGAAACTTCTAAACCTATCATATCATCCCTAATCACTCCCTAACTCAGCTTAAGAGGTGATTCCTAACCCTCTTAACCTAACCCTCTCCCTTTGACCCCAAAGTCAACACCCTCATTAATGAGCCTTACATACTCATTAATAACCCCTTACACCCTTATTAATAGCTCTTAAAACCTCTTAATGAAGACCCATCTCCCTTCTTCCACTCTTGTCCCCTAGCACACTTCCCTAGTGTTGCTCACACGTGTGAGCAACCCTTGGGCCTTTCAACCATAAATGCCAATCCTATCCCTTCTAACCTTACTCCTAACTCTACTCCTAACCCTAACTACCCATCCTAACCCAAGGCCTTGGCCAAAATCCTATAAATAGCCTTCATTCTAAGAGAAAATGAGTTCTTCAGTCCAAGTCATTTGTGCATTGTTATCATGCTAATTTAGTTCTAGCTTTTAGTATATTTTAGCATTGTTAGCTTAATCTTTTCATGTTTTTCAACATCTTGGATCACATAGCTTATAGCTAAAATGGATGAACCACAGTTTCATTTATTATTTTGCATTTCATCTTCAATCACTAATCATATCTATGCTAAAGTAAATGAACTTTCATTGATTTTATGCATCTCATCAATAACTCAACATGCATCTTGCATTCAATTGCATCCTATGGGTCCTAGGGGCAAAAGAAGCCTCCTAGGCTAGCTTTTGTGCCATTTTCAGAACTTCCAAGGCTTGCAATCGATTCTAATCATCCTCATCTACATTGGGGATACATATATTGTGCTTGGAGAGCACACCCACATCTTCATCAAACGAGAAAATTAAATGGGGCTTGGGTGCTCCTGTTTTGGCTCAATCGAAGGTGGTGTTTGTGAAATTTCTGTTATTTTGATTTACATGCTAGATTAGAATTGATATTTGATTGTCTACGCATGCTCCCAACAAGTTAGGATTCACAGCATCTACAAGAACAAGACTAAGGATGTCGTCAATGATGGAATCGTGGGTAGTACTTCGGTGCCTACCATTGCTAAGGTTAAGGAACCAACTTTCAATCTATCTACCACTGTGAAAGCTAAAATTGATAAGCCTTGGGCCTCTAACCCTAAGAGAAACTTCACTCCTTTCAAAGAATCACTTGCAGATGCTTTGAAGACGCTTTTGGCTAACCAGATCATTACTTTGCCGGATAACTCAAGACCCTATGATCTTGAGATTAAATTAGATTAAATTTTTGAAGTACAAATATTCCACGTAATTATCATCCACTTTAATCTTTTAGTTCTAAGAATTTTTTTACAAGGCTTGTAATTAAAAAGAAAAAAATAAACCTTTCAGTTTTAAAAGAATCAAAGCTAGCAATTTTTTATAAGAATAAAAAAAGTGGGACTTTAGTTTCAACTCTTTATAGAGAGAATCAAATGTATCAATAATGCTTTTATATCAATATAGACAAACATTGGTAAATATACAATAATAAGCTGACAAAGAGAAAGAAAAAAATAAATAGAAATCCAAAAGTAAAACAACCAACCTATTAACTAACAAAATTAACAAACTCATGCTTTAACTCAAACTAAGTTAAACAAACAACTAATATTGATTAGTCTAACTAGAACAAATAAAATATATAACAAAAATGAATAAATAATTATATTCAATTAAAATTTTGGTACAATGCATTTATTAATCTATAAAAATTTAATAATTCTAAAATGCAGAAGTTTATTATATATTTTCTATAAATGACTTCCTTAACTGCGAGCTATAAGAAGTCTAATATTTTTGTTTGACAAATACTTGGAATATGTGGAAATAACTACGTGTGGAGTTAAATTTTGCCAATAACAAAGAATTTATCTTCCACGGGAATGCATTCGGATGAGTCCCGAGCAACATCCAGAATGTGTTTGCTTGTGGAAGTTATAATTACTCTGCTGCCAGGGGCCAGCCAATTCCCAACCAGAGCATCCAATTGTACAACTGAATCCACATCGTCCAAAACAAGCAGCACACGTTTTCCTGCCAAATGATCTCTGAACAAAGTTTTGCCCTGCTCAACACTCTGCACTTTTCCATCATATCTGATTAAGTCTTTCAGAATTTGTGTCTGCAAATTTGGAAGGCCTGTGGCGCGGACGTTAAATACAAAGGAACCAATTTCGAAATCAGAAAGAATTTGGTTGTACACGGCCTTGGCAACTGCGGTTTGATTAGCACAAGAATTCATACCCCATATTACAACTTTAACTATGTCTTCCTCTAAACTGGGATTTAATTTCTCAACAACGACATTTTTCGCGTCGTCCATTTCTTCAAACGGCTGTTTGACTGTGCTCAAGATCTTCATGAGCTCATTCACGAGCGTCTTTAATTGCTGAGCTTCGGAGCTGCAATGGCCAGAGTATATCTTAATAGAAATTGCTAAACTACTACCTAATCGTTGTTCTATTCCTTTCCGAAGAGTAGCAAGAAAGTTACGAATATAAAATTCAGAGAGAAGAGTGGGAAAATTTAGCTTTTCTTCTACGTTAAACGAAATGACAAGTCCGAAATATTTTGCATACACGAAATTAATTGAAGTTTAAAATTTAAATCAACCTAAAAAAGTGCAAGCAGAGAGTGAAGCTCATTACTTACCCTACAGTGACATCCACGGACCAGGCTGGGACATTACTAATCTCTAGAAGAGCTTTCTTCCAATTATCAATCGTTTCTCTTGCATATCGATGATCATGTTTATCGAATGATTGCTTGTAGGGACTGGTCTCCATTTCAGGATATCTAACATGAATTGGGTCCACATGATAAAACAGAGGAAAAATCTGGCCAGGGGAGGTCAACATTGCGGCGGCCTCCGTGAGACACCAAACTGAGTCTGCATAGCCTTTGGAAAATACAGGAATGAGAATGGCACTGTTCTTGATTGCTCTTTCAATTGCCAACGCAATATCATCGCCCTTTTGCAAACTCTTCAAGTCCATGAAGACATATGCTCCTGCTGTGGAGAGAGCTTTAAAGAGATCACCGACTATACTATTTCTCACATCTCGTCCGCTGAAACTCAGAAACACGTCATAGCTTTGGATGACACGTTTGGCCGTGCATGTATTAGCTGTCGGAGGCTTGGTAAAATTTTGCAGCTGTGACAGTTGACCCAGTGTAGCAGTGTAGCAGGGAGATTATTTAAGCTTGCACACCCTTCCAAGTCCAGCCGTTTAAGTCGCGAGAACTTGCCAATGGTCTCAGGGAGGGTATTTAACTTAAAACACATTCTCAAGTTTAATTGCTGCAGCTGTGACAGATCACCAATGCTATGATGGAGGTCCTTTAAGTTAAAACACATTGCCAAGTTCAATTGCTGTAGCTGTGATAGACCGCCAATGGTATCAGGAAGATTCTTTAAGGAAAAACACATTTCCAAGTCTAAGCACTGCAGCTTTGACAGCATGCCAATGCTAAGAGGGAGGTTATTTAATTTATCACACCCTCTCAAGTCCAACTGCTGCAGCTGTGACAGGTTTCCTATTTCACGAGGGAGTTCCTTTAGCATTTCACACCATCCCAAGTTCAATGTCTTTAGCTCCGACAATTTGCAAATGATATCAGGGAGGTAATCTAAACCTCTGCACCTTTCCAAGTCTAAGTGCTGCAGCAGCTGTATGCAAGGAAGTTGAAAAAGGGAAGAGATGGGAAGGCTGTCCAAATCAGAGCAACCTTTTAGTTGCATAATCTTGAATTGCCAAGTCTTACCCGCAGGTCTGGAATGACGTGGCTTTTTTATTGCCGCTCTATACTTCCCAGATGCAAAGGTACAATCTTCCAACCTTAAACATATCAAACTTGGAGGAACACTATCTTCTGTCATGTCATCAATGATCACATTCTGCAAATGAAGATAGTGAAGATCATGTCTGTAAAAGCATTTGAAGACTTTGAGGATTGCCTTCACCGAGTCTAAGGCGCAAAAAATCAATCTTGCTTAAATAGGCAGCCTCCCATAGTCGGGTACCCAATTTTTCCTTTTTAGCAATGTTCCGCCCCATATCTCGCAGATGGTCATGCATACCAAAGAATTCTTTGTCGTCAATCTTTATCAGCAACTTCATTTTAAGATTACATATAGCAGTCTCAACCTTATTATATTGTAAGGATTGCCAGAAGAGGACAGGAATTTTTTTGTGTTCTCCAATTAAGCAGCAAGCAATGTCGATAAAAATTTCTTTTTCCTCATCAGTAAGACCTTTGTAACTGATGTAAAGTCTCTTGTGAATTTCTGGGTCGAGGATAATGTCATGAACTGCTTCTTCCCAGCAACCTCTGTCACTCTCATTCTTCTTATCATACAACGAGGATCCAATCACTTCTAATGAAAGAGGATGCCCCTTACAAGCTTCTACTATTTCTCTAGAAAGAGATTCGTGACTGGGACTTGGCGATGCTTTGAGAAAAGCGTGCCAACTAAACAATTGGAGACCTTCATCTATATCCAATCCTTTCATCTCATGAATGTTTTCGGGTGGTACCCCGGCGACATTGAGAATGTGCTGATTTTTAGAAGTTATGATAACTCTGCTGCCACAAACTAGCCACTCCCCCACCAAAGCATTCAATTGTGCAACTGTAACCACATCATCCAATATAAGCAGAACACGCTTTTTTCCCAAACGATCTCTGAACAGAACTTTGCCCTTGTCATCACTGTCTACTTCTCTATTATATTTGCATAAATCCCTAAGCACTATTTTCTGCAATTCTGTAAGGCCTTTAGCCTCTGCAGTGGTGCCGACATTGGATACAAAGGAAGCAGCTTCAAAATCAAGATAAACTTGATTGTACACGGCTTTGGCAACTGTGGTCTTGCCAATTCCCCCGAAACCCCATATTCCAATTTTAACCACTTCATTTGTCGAAGTGAGATTTAATTTCTGAATTATAGCATTCTTCACACTGTCCAATCCGACTGGATGTCGGGCAACTTCTAACGGCACTCTGTCCAACGTCTGAATCAGGTCATTCACTACCATCTTTACTAGCCGAGCTTCGAAGCTGCAATGGTCACACTACGTCAATAGAGATTGCAAATGTACTACGAATTATCCTTCTACTCCTTCGGGGAGGAAAACTAGAAAATACAATCAGAAAAATTGGAAAACTGAACATTCTTATATTATTAAATCAGAGGGAGATTCGGTAGTGCTAGAGATCAATACACTGAAAAACTTCCTGCGATATTCAATACTCAAACAAAAATCATAGGTTCAAAGGTTAAGAACTAGTATTTTAAAAAGGTAATAGCCAAGAAGGAAAATTCTTTTCTTTGAAACTAAGCTGATATAATATAATTTTATTTTCATCCTATTTTATCTGCAATACGATTACAAGATAATATCCGAGGTTATAGCAAACCAATGTAAATTGATCCTCCTCGTAATAATCATCTATGACAAATTAAGTGGCTTCACTCCAAGGAGAGATATTAAAGAAAATATTATAATAGCACGAGATAATGCATTCCATGATAACATCCAACCAAAGAGTATGATCCTCAAGTTGATGTAAATAAAGCATGCAGCAACACTGCATTCCATCAAGATTGGCCAACTTGGATATACAATTGCATCTCAAGTGCACAATTTTTAATATTGAACAATAGCAATCAATATGATTAAAGTTGAATCCTCCAAAGGCCTTCGACATGAAGACCACTTATATCTCTTTTTTTGTTCTAATTAATGAGGCTCTAGCTTACGGAATTACTTCTTGTTCGAAGCAAGGTATGTTGAGTTTTGTAGCTCGGACATGTACTTCTGCATAGGTGTGGTGTCTACACAGAAGTTGTTCAGTTAATTTTCCATGCATTTAGTCCATGTATGTAAAAATGGAGAAATTATAATCTTTAGTAAAAATGTACATTGATTATATTTTAGTTAATGTAGGCTTATTTTATCTCTAACAGCTAGTTTTAGTTTGGAGCTAATTTTAGTTTGTCTATCTTGAGTCACCCAAGGATTATAAATTGGAGTGTAGAAGAAGTGCCAAACACATTGAGAAGAAGAGAATTTCTGTGAGAAGCTGAGGAAGAAAGAGAGAGAATTTCAATGAGAGAAAATGTAGGCAATTCTTCTTGCAGATACAAATTGCTATACTTTCTGCTGTAATTTCTCAAATTCTTTTGTGGCATAATTTTGACTAGCATGAGTTGGAGAATTAGTGAGAGCGAGTATCTAAGCAAAGAAAGAGGATTATGAAGCTGAAATCATCTCTGTGTAAATGTTGTGGTGATTTTGTAATCTGTTGTATAAATTTTTACTCCTGAAGCTGAGTTAACGTGTTTGCAGATTTTTCCAACATTGGGATTTCCTGGATATATCTATGTCATTTTGTTATTGATTTAATGTGTAATGTCCTTAATTTAAAATTTAGTAAGACGATAAAATTTGGAAAATAGATTAACAAGCATTACATAAACTAGGGCTAAATTAAAATAAAACTTTATAGAACATCACTGAACATGATTTTTCTGACAGGTGCATCCTATAATCAGGTCTAAGACTGATCTATTACAGCAGGAACATTAATATATTCGAACTCTACATCATGAGAAAAAAACCAAAAAAACATGTTACTGCCAAATACACATCGTAACACCCCGAATTGATATTGTTCGATTTCGAAATGAAATATACATAGGCTATGATTTGATACAAGATTATTAACAACAGAAAACCCCTCAAAACGCATCTAGAATTACTCCAAAAATATTAATGAGGTCCTGAGCGCACACAATAGAAAGCAATTGAAACTACTAAAGTCTTGAAGCTCGAATGCGACATGTAGATCAAATTTCTCTATGTGAACAGTGGGGTTTTGTGGACTATATGAGTTTTCGTCCACAAGCCTTCAATCTCCAGTGAGTTTCTGTCCACTAAAGAATTTTGCAGAACATTGAATTTGTGCTTGGTGGGAAAATCATTAATTAAAAATATTTACTCTTGGTGGGAAAGTTGTAATTAGAAATATTTCAAACTCTCTATTATGACACAAAATCCAATCCCCATTAAGTGTTTTCAAATATGTAATTTAATATTTGAATGCCCTCTTAATATTGACAATATTTAGACATTCATAAATATTAAAATCAATTATTCTCCTTAACCTTTTATGATTAACCCATAAAAGAATCTTAGAGATAACATAAACCTATGTTAACTAAAAATATAATTAATATGTACTTTCATTAAAAAGTACAAAATCTTCACGTTTTACATGAACAAACTTATTGATTAACTACTAAACAAATTTCATAAGATAAAAACAAAACAATGTTTATCAATCTGATTTATAATAGCCAATACTTACTTAATTAATAGCAATGAACTGGAGCAGCAAATTCACATGATGTCATGTCCCCTTTTGGTAAAAATTGTTTTATTCTTTTATGTGTTAATCATAAAAAATTAAGGAGAATAATTGATTTTAATATTTATGAATGTCCAAATATTGTCAATATGAAAAGGGCATTCAAATATTAAATTACATATTTGGAAATACTTAATGGGGGTTGGAATTTGAGCCATAATGGAGAGTTTGAATATTTCTAATTACAACTTTCCCACCAAGAGTGGAGTGAGAAATTGAAATATTTTTAATTAATGATTTTCCCACCAAGCACAAATTTGGAAAACAACTAGAGTGGAAAACTAAAATATTTCTAAAAATGATTTTCCCACCAACTTGACCAAGGACAAGATAAATAATCTTGGGTCATTTAAGGATTATAAATAGGATTGTGGAAGAAGAGTTAGACACATTGAGAAGAAGAGAGTTTCCAAGAGAAGTTGAGGAATAAGGAGATTTAGAGAATTTCACTGAGGGAAGTGGAGGCAATTTTTCTTACAGCTACAAATTGCTATACTTTATGCTATAATTTTTTAGATTCTTCTAAAATTATCGTTGTGTAATTGTTGTGGCAATCTTATAATCTGTTGTAAAAATTCTTCCTCCTGAAGCCAAATAAACATGTGTTTGAAGTTTTCCCCACATTGGGGTTTCCTAGGTATATTTGTGTCATTTTTTCAAGGTTACTTGGAGACGGGGAGACTTGGAGGTCTCTGGTACTGGTACCAATACTGGTACGGCTATTTTTCAAAAAATAGGAGATGATTTTTTTAATATAATTTAATATTTTCTAAGAAATACCAGACTCATAACATAGTGCTTTGAAAACAAGAACAATGGAAAGTTATAAGTATAAACATTGAACATTAAAAGTTTAAAGAGTCAAGACTAATACTAAATAGTAATGTCATATGAATCTAGAGTCAAGTAGTTGAAAACTCAAGTTGCATATTTCATAGTCATATCTGATTTCTGAATATTGCATATGATCATCATCATATCAGATTAATAATCGTTGAGATTATCATTACATATTGAAATTTGAAATTCAAAAATACATATGATCATGGTCATATCAGATTAATAATCGTTGAGATTATCATTACATATTGAAATTTGAAATTCAAAAATATAAAGTTTGATGCTAAATTGACTCAGAAGTGTAAACAAAAATCAGAAAACTATTTAGTATCTGCAAAGTAAGTTTTCTAGATTCGATTGTGTAAGTATTTTTAGCATCAACGTTTCGGATCACACTCTGTGATCCATCATCAGGAAAGAGGAAAGTGCAAGGATTAAGAGTAAAAATGCAGACTCAGCCTCTCACAAGAGAAATATGAAGGGAAAGGGGGAGAGAAGACACGTAGACCGATGAGCAAAATGAAAGGAACACATGATTAGAAAAAGTGGAGTTGTAATTAAGTTTATTGCAAAAATCCTTACTAGTAGGGGTCTTTGGGTCGCTTTTAAACCCCTATCTCGGTTAAGAGATCGTGTCCCCCCTCTCAAGGATTCCATAGACTCATTTCTAGAATGTGGGGTTTATAAGATCTCGTGCTCTTGTGGAACCCCTTATATAGGTGACACTGGCCGCTCTTTCCACACCAGAATCCACGAACACAGTGCGGACATTGAGCATGATAGGGTCCACAAATCAGCTTTAGCTGAGCACTCATTTTCCACCAAGCATCACATCTGTTTGGACAGTACCCAGATCCTTTCCAAGGAGGATAAATTTTTTAAGAGGAAGCTCAAAGAGGCCATTGAGATCCACTACCATCCAATCAACCTCAACCGAGATGATGGGTGGTCTATTAGCCTTTCCTGGCAACCCTTGTTAGGTTTGCTTGGCGACCACCATTACCATTAATCCTCTCCCCCTCCTTTCCTGGCCTTTCCTTGTTCTTCCTTGGCTTTCTGGCTTCTTCCCCCGTTCCTTCTATTTTTCTCATGGGTGGTGGTCATCTCTTAGCTTCTTCTCCTCTGAGGCTTGATCTTTTCTTGTCTTGTTTAA